>CM076573.1:652195784-652717415 GCA_034641835.2 Pinus albicaulis | reverse complement strand
GGTCTGCCTCATAAATGTTAGATTGTTTTGAACTATAGCTGGGACAAAAAACCCCTGCAGGGACATGGCACATAATAAAGACTGTATGGGAGACCTGTCCTTTATGGCAAAACATTCTGCTGATAAGAAAACCTTGATATTACCTCTTATTGATGTTCAGAATTTCCAGGTCGATCCCCGGGGTCTTCAAAATGATGCTTTGCCTCTTTAAACCTCTGTTTCAGAGCTCAATATCTTAGTTGATGTGCACTAATCCCTCTGCTCTGTACTGAAACTCTTTGCTGCTTCATTACTGCCTCTGTCGAGTTAGCTTGAGCTTTAAATGGCGTCGGCATGGTTTTCGGCGTTTGAACTCTGCTTTCCATTAATGTGAGTCCTAACGGCCCCATTCCTTGACTTTCCTGATGGTACTGGCTCATTAGATTTGATCCTGACTACGCCACTCGCCATCGAGGTAGTACATTGAATAGCGGCGGTCTCATCTCCTAGAAAATCTGCAACACAACAAACTTGTGAAGAAAAAAATGGACGGAGCAATGGACGCAGGGCGAACGAAATGGTGGTGCGGCAGTGGCGGAAACAACGCTATTATTATGAAAATACAGTGGAGTGGTGGAATGTGCGGACAATAGGGTTTGGTAGAAATATGCAGCGCAGACCGTTGGATTCAGGCCTGGAGATGAAGATCGATGGCGGAGATTGACCAGCATAACAATACATGAAACGAACAAAAAAACAAACAAAATGCATGAAATGCGACGGAGACGAATGTAAGAGTGGGACCCGGCGGAGGTGGAGGGCGATTAGATCTGAGCTGTTAGATCCCAGATCCAATGGATGGTTAGGATCAAATCGGAGGATCGCAATCGGGGGGGGGCAGGGGTGACACATTCAAAAATTTCCGATTGCGATCGGAGCAATGTTGCGATTAAGCGATGACCATCGATCTGGGGGAGGAATGGACGACAGAGATGAAATCGGAAGGGAAACAGAAGGACCTGCGATTGGAGGAAATGGGAAGTGCGATGGCCGTCGGATCAGCAGGGGAATGGACGGCCCAGATAGAATCGGGAGATCTTAATCGGAGTCTGGGGGACAAGCCATGCGATTGAGTTTTTGCGATTGCGATGGAGCGATTAGCGCAGGGCCATTGGATCAGCGGGACAAATCAACGGTCAGGATGTAATCGGGGAGGCAGTGCGGTCGGTGATTAGGAGTGGACTTACGATTGTACACTGGCCGTCCGATCGGCTGGGAGATGGACGGTTGCGATTAAATCGGAAGGAGTGGATCGGAGGACTGTAATCAGGGTGGCACTGCTGCGACTTGTGATTGCGATCGGACAGGGGTAATGCGATTGAGCGCTGGCCGTCAGATCTTGTGACAGATCAACAGTCAAGAATGGATCGAAGGATCGCAATCGGGGATCGGGTGGAAACACTTGCGATTAATTGCATCGCAATCGCTTGCGATGGGCTGATCGGGGGGTGCACTTAACATGTTGCGATTGCGATTGGGAGGAGGCTTGCGATTAACACTCCACCGTCAGATCTCCGCAGAAGATCAATGGTGCGGAACGCATCGCCATACTTATCATAGGACTTATGTGTTAAAACATTCGCATAGGGGGTTTTCGCTTTTACAAAGGATTTTTCCTCCCGCCGATAGTTCCGATTGCGATTAGCGCCTGGGACTTAAGCACTTGGTCCCAGCGCCGGGGCACATGTGGGGAAGTGGTTAAGGGACTGGTGGGAAAGGGGCTAAGCCCTAATATATGGTTAGAAAGTGGGTTTTTAACCCATTTAAATGGAATTTGAAGGTTGGGGGAGGGTAACGATAGAAGAAGATAAGGGGGATGAGGGGAAATTTATCCAAGGAAGGGGTAAGGGAAGGATTTGAAGGGGATTTAGAGGAGATTAAGAGGGTAAAAAGGGAAATGTAAGGGGAGACAAGGGGAGATAAAAAAGAGGCAAAGTGAGGGTAAAAGAAAGGGAATTCGGACAAAGGGAAAGAAGGGGAATTGATGTATGTTGCAGGGGTAAAGGAGGGGCTAATAGGCCCTTTTTTAGCAATTTACTAGCAGAGGGGGATTTGTATTAGGCACAGCAATTGAGAGACTTCAAGGAGGATGGGTTTTCAGGGGAAAGGCATTCCTTGAAGGCTCAAAACAATCTAGCCCCCAGCTGACTTGTCAAGAATTTCATAGGGGAACTAACAGAACATTCCCCTCATGTGAATCCTCCATCCCCAAGTAACCATCCATATGAATCTAGTTACCTCCAGATAAGGAAACTATTGAACATCTTCTTCCACCTTGAGCTCCAACAAAGAAGGTGGGCTAAAAATCTGAAAGTGGTAGGAATCATAGCCTACCCCACACTGTTCACCTCTCCATTTATGAAAATTGTGGAGTGAAGGCTGCTCTTGGTCTGCAGAAATGTTTCCCTCAAGTGGCAAGAGGAAGTTTGGATCTCCAAGGATCTTCCCTCCTCCATTGTCAATCAAGCTGGCCTAATGTCTCTCATTTGTTTTGGGAAGGAAATCAACACCATCATATGATTCCCCAACACTCCCATCGCTCACCTCAAGAAGGAATAAATGCTGAAATATGGTGACCACATCATCTCTCATGCTCCCCTTAGAGCATGCCTTGCAAAATGTATGGGGATCTTCTTCCCCAAAGGACACATCCATCCCATGTTCCTTTCTCCCAATCATGCTCCCAACAATAGTATGATCTATAGTAGCATAGAGAGCCAAAGTAAAAGTCATGCTAGCTGAAATATATAGAAAGTGAGTGGGACATTGATCCCTCTTATGCAACCGGTGCGGCTTTTGGGCACAAACCGCAAGAGAGAATGAGAAAATATGTGGTTATTCAACCACCGGTTTGTCTGCTACATTCTCGTGATGTATTTGGAGGAAATGAATGGTGTATGAGACATGAGGAGCATGCCCTCAAAAATAAAAATCTCCCCCAAGCCCATCAAGGGGATGGTCATCAACTATGCTCTTGGCCCCAAGTAGACCAAGGAGCCTTTGACAAAGAATGCTTCCCCTTAGAGCAACATCCTGCATATACATGGTTAAGGAATCAACATGTAAGTCATATAAATGAACAATGTCCTCACCATTTTTTCTTCTCATGCAAACGGAGAAAATCATAGATGAATTTATCCTCTTCCTCCCAAGGAAAAGAAGTGACTGTGCCCACTCCTCCAAAGAGTGGTGTGCATATACTACTCCCATGTCAGTTGTATAAGTGGGAAGGTTGTTGTCCCTCCCTTGCTTCCACTGCAACAATCCAGTGTACTAAAAGGAGAGTGGGTAAGAGTGATAGTGAGGGGATGCTACCCTCTCGCTTTGGTTTTACCCAAAACCCCTAGTGTTGCAACAAGCTGTCCCAAGGCCTCCATACTGCTAAAATCATTGATTGATGCCTCACTGTTTGAAGCATCTATCCTCCTCATCTAAACCAGTGGCCTCCTTGGTGTGATGTCTCCAGTCAGTGAGACATTCTCATTTGAATATGACTGTATATATGGATGAACAATCCTGTCCATGCTTTCACTATGCAGCTCAATCACCTCCCTAGGTGTAATGACCTTAAAAAATGGATAGAGATGGGCCCTCCTCATCACATGGTGCTGGGTCTCTCCTCTATCTTCTTCTTGAATCTTCATGGTTTTACACCTCAACTTCCATGGCACATGTGAATCATGAAGTGTGCCTTGCTCTCCATGCATGAGATCCTGGGGACCTTCTTGCAAAGACACAAGAATCCTTCTATTTGGAGCAAAAGCTCCTTCTTCTTCTGCATGAGACACTAGATGATCTCTATACTTTTTAGCGTTGTTGCCCTCTATCTCTGCAATAAAGTTGGGCAACATCCCAATAATCTGATCCACCTTTGAAAAAGAGAGCTCTCTGTTTTGTTGCTCAAGGTTGTGGGATGAAAGTTTGGCCTCCAACAAGGCTTGATGCAAGTTTTCAGCTCCTCCATTGGTTTCTTGAGGTGGTTCTACGTTTCTATGCAAGGGTTTTGTTTGAGCCCCTTGATTTAACTCCATCACATGAGTTTCAAGAATTTTCTGATCAATATTTTCACCAATGACTTAGTGAAAGTTACATAAGATGAAGCTTTAACATTCTCAAAAGAAATGGACTCAAGTTTCCACCATGCATGAGCCTTACCTCTCAAATGTAGCACTGCAACCTTGATTATTTATTCTTCTTAAATGTGGTGCTACTGTTGGAAGGGGTTTGGCTCTTCCAAACAATCTTTGGCTGAATACGAAGGTGAACCTCCAAGAGTAGATAGATTAAATCTATCTTGCTGCTCCTTCCCTTTCCCCTTGCTCTTGAAAAACTCGGAAAAAAGTAGGCTGATTTCTGAATCCATGAGTGTGAGACTCATACTCTTTCAAGAAATAACTAAGGGTTTCCTCCTTAGTCACCCTTCCTCCTTCTTTCACCTCCCTCACAAGAATGTTGGGCCTTTGACTGCGCTGTTCATCATGGCATGTGGCTGCATGCTTACCCTCACCATTTGAAAATATAGGGCTTCCTCCAGTTTTGAACCCTCTTTGAGATTCTCCATCAATATCCCTCCTAACCTTTCTGAAATATTCATGTGTACCTTGCATAGATTTGGGAAGAAGAATTGTGAGTATTTTCTTCTCCTTTCTTCCAAGAGATGGAGTCTCCCTCCTGCTCAACTCCTTATTTCCTTCTAGATGAGAATAGGAAGTGCAGGGGTCTTCCTTTTCTATTTTCTCTTCCTCCTTGGGGATATTCTTCTTATTTTGAAAAATGGATGAGATAAATCTCATCCTCTTCTTCTTATGTTCTCTTTCTTGGGCTTTGAAGGCCACAGGCTGAGCCAAGAAAGGTGCTCTGATACCACTGTAATGTTCCTTTTTCAAGAAATATCACAAGTCTATTCTAGATATAGACTGTGGGGGAATTTTTTGGATATGTCACCTTCACAATGAAGGGTGAGATCCAGAGGCTACCTAGCCCTTCACAAACTCTGTCTATAGATATGTGAAATTCCTTCCTAAGGAATTGTTGCAACAGTGTCCAAGGGGACGTTGTATAAGGAAGCCACTGTAAAAATAAGGCAAACCAATGATGGGATGCCTTATAAAATGTATCATACAGATCCTAAACAGAATTTGAGCTTAAAGAAATGACTCTAGTTGGGTTATACAGAACTCCCCAAACTAGATCTCCTAGAAAGTGCCCAAATAAGAGGCAGCAACTACACTTTGCTCAAATAAGGAAATGAAAGCATTATTTCAAGGGAGCCATGTCACATGAAGATGTAATCAACCTTTAAATACCTGTGCATCAAAAAATGTAGACAAACTCTTGAGGAATCTATTACTCAAATCAAGTAAAGAGTCTCAACGAGACATGTGCATAGAAATGGAGAAAACATTGCTTACATAGTTTCATTCCCAACTAAGACTGCGCAGTCTATGGAGGTACTGCAGTAGTAAATACATGAACATGAATGATACAAAAATTTAAGCTCAAATAAATAAGGGAGAGAAAGTTCTCAACCCCTGAAAATACAATACAGCAATTATTTAAGAGGATTGGCTGGAAACTAGACAAAATGGAAATTTTACCAAAATGCTAGAGTTGCTGGGTAGCTACTACAACTCAATAGAAACTGGAAATAGGAGGAGCCTTGTTGAAGATGATGAAATATCTTATGTAAATCCTCTCCTTAATCTCCCAAATGAAATGCTTATCCTTTCATTGAAGACCTCACTACCCATTGAAATCATCGCAACCCTCACTTGCAAATGTTCTCTAGAAACTCGCGAGTCAAGGAAGAGGGATGCTCTTCTGCTGATGGAGAATGATTGGCCCGATGCCAAGGATGATGGAATCAAGATTAGAAACTACCTCACTAATCTCCCAAAGGAATGGAGACTCCCTCATCTGAAATACAATGCCAAAAGTGGTGTTGTGGAACCGTCCCCCGCAACACCCAGACAACACAACTCAACCACCAATGGATACTACGTTGGAGCTAAATGGAATGCTTTGGCCTTAAGCTAGAATATGGGGAATATGAAGAAAAATATCTTCCAAGAACTACTCTATGGAATATATGGGATCTTTCTGGGAACACCTAGTGCTAGCTTCATTGCATCTCGGCTAAATAGTCGGAGAATGCACTTGTCAAAGAAGACAAGCAAAATGATAATCAAAAGCATGAATGGAAAATGGTTGCTTCATCCTTCTTTTAAAAAAAGTGAAAAGGTGCTTTGCCATGGGCCCCACACTTTAGGGTTTCCTCTCTCAAATGATATCCCTCTCATTCAAACTGCGTTGGCCCATCAAGTGAACCTTATCTTCTCAATCTGCGCAGCTTAACTTGGCCTCTTCTAGAATTATCCACCCTGCGAATTGTCTCTTTTCACACATGGGGTGTAAAATATAGTTCTTTATTGATCCATTTTCACATTATAAGGGTTCCTTATTTATATTTTTTATTATCAATGGGTTTCCTTACCCATTTAGTGTCCTCCTAAAGCAAATACAAAAGTTTTTTAATGTTCCATAAAATTTTGGAACATTACACCATGGGAGCGCTTGTCTCCTCCCTCTTTCATGTGATGTGTTTTCCGCACAAAGGTCGGATTGTGACCATTCGATCAGCTTGCATTCTTTGGTCCTACTATGGCAGCTAGCCTACCATCATCCTTGCTAGATCTTTATCCGTCGGTTGTATCGGTCTCGCCGCATGTCAATTATGTGGCTACCTACCCTATGCCCATATTTAGTGATAGTTCGTTGTACATCGTGTGCTAGGGGCATTGGGTCTAGACTTCCAAGATGTTTTCCTTCCATTGGAAGGGAAACCCTTGGAAGCTATGACTTCTTATTCATTATGATGAATTGTGCCGAAGCATAGTTCGTTTTCTTGTCTCAAGATCGTTAAAAAAATGAAACAAGGTCCGTCGGAGCGCGATTTCGTTTTCTTGTGTCAAGCTCTTTAAAAAATGAAACAAGCTCGTCGGAGCGAGTTCGTTTTCATGTGTCAAGCTCTTTAAAAAAATGAAACAAGATCGTCAAAGCATAATTTGTTTTCTTGTGTAAATCTCGTTAAAAAAATGAAACAAGGTACGTTGGAGCAGAGTTCGTTTTCTTGTGTCAAGCTCCTTAAAAAATGAAACAAGCTCATCGGAGCAGAGTTCATTTTCTTGTGTCAAGCTCCTTCAAAAATGAAACAAGGTTGTTGGAGCAGAGTTTGTTTTCTTGTGTCAAGCTCCTTAAAAAATGAAACAAACTCTTTTCAGGATAATTATTTTAATGTTTCAACCTCGTTAAAACAATGAAACACGTTCCCATTCAATATGATTATGTTGACGTTCACGTTCCTTTGATTACATATCGTAAAATCCCAGTCAAGTATTTTTCTTGATCTCATAATTTTAACCTTCACTCCATCTACCTTTCACATGGATTGAAGCTTGGTGGGCATGTACCTCAAATTGAGTCACCATGCTGGGGGCATGCTTACCTTATTCAAGTATAGTTTGTTTCCGTTTCAAGCTTGTGTAAAAATGAAACTGGTTTCAAGAATATTTTATCTTTGTTTCAAGCTTGTGTAAAAATGAAACCAACTTCAAGAAGAGTTTTTTGATTTCAAGCTTGTGTAAAGATGAAACCATTCCCATTTTACCTCTTGTGATTGCCATTTTATCGGCTTGTTTTTTGTCGGATGAGCCTTGGTTTTCTCACTCCATCGTCACTATCTCGCTTGGCCAATCATATGCCTTCACTTGGTTTTTTTCACCCATTCCTAAGGAACTGCTGCGATGAGTGGTCTTGTTAGCCAACCTCTTAACCTTTACTTTTTTCCGAGCAGTTCCACCATCACCGGAACCGGTAGCTACCCTTTATACCACTCATTCCTCCGGAAGGAGTCAACTTTCAACTCTTTTCCGACTCTCTAAAAAATGAAAATATTGTTGAGTCTCTTGATGTTTTGAGCTTGTTAAATTGGCTATGAAGCGATATCTACCCGAGTATACGTTTACACCTTTTTTGGGTCGGGGTAGATTATTTACGAAATAGGAATACCCTAGCCTATCGCGACTAGGAGGTTCTCTCAGACATAGTTTTCTACCTTTTCAGATCTGAGGGACTATTTTATGAAAAGGACCTTGTTGGTTTTTTCTTTGGTGCTTTCTTTCCAAAATATCTAAATATGAAAAGATCTTGAGCTCTTCCTTTGTCAGACTCACTAAAAATTGATGACATCAGACTCTGTCGTAATGACGTTACTCAAGTTCCTCCTTCCTAGGGCTCTTTAAATGTACTAGGTTGGATTTGTCCGAAGGAAAAACTTATATCGCAAGAATATGCTATCCCCTTTAAGCTTTTTTCCAAAAAATAATTGGGGTACTCGCCGGAAAATGGTGGGGAAAATGGAACCAATACCATCTTCGTGTCAGCAGTATGTCACTCTTGAACATGGTACTTGTCTGAATTTGTGTCAGGTTGTGTACATCTCATCTCATTATCTGCTTGCCTTCGTGGGTTTGGGTAAACTCTTTTGACCACTCATTTTCTCTTTGCCACGTCATCATGACCTCAAATCCTTTGATGTCAAATACTACCAAATCTAGTGTCGTGCCGCCGATATGTTCAAGAGAAGTTGGCCTCTGCAATTTTCAACCTCCCTCTGATTCTCTATTGATCTTAATTCACAAATATCATGTTCCTCTGTCTCGTGTTGATGATGTGGGAAACACTATGGCCCACCTTCGATGAAGGTCTCTTCCTGTCGACTTCAGCTCATTATCCAGGAAGATGATCTAGAGAATCCCTTCAGGTACCTTAGAACCTGCATGCCTCAATGGCAGGTTCATCGCATTCAACGCAAGGTTTTCATTATTTCCCTTCAATCAAATGATTTTTTGGGTGTTCAACACCAGCTCACTATTCACATTCCATGGATTGTACCTACAATACCTTGAGAGCCATCGTCATTATTGGTGGTTCCTCTCACATCTGTTAACAGATTTCATTATTGGCTGGTAATCAGGCGATGTTCCTGCATGTTCAACTTTAGCTCACTTATTCGCATGCTTGGACTTGTACTGTGTTCGGGTCGAGATGGAGCGCAAGACCTTGGATCTTTTTCTGATAAAATCTAGTCTGCGGATTCTTTATGAATTATCATGATTGGTTACATGACTCATTTTATTGGATGACTGCGACCATACCTGAGTCTACTTGTTGATCCTTATTTTCTGGGTGGCTGCATCCATACCTTGGATCCCGGTTATTTTACACTCTATTATGGATGGTTGCGCCCATACCACATATCATGTATCCGAGATATTAGTTTTATTTGTCTTTGCAGGTCTTTCGACGATAGTGTTTTCAGTTGGGCACGTTCTCATAAAGCATTTCACCCCTCCCTCTCTCTCAGACCTCATGCTATAGGGGGCATCTATTACACAACATTTTTTTCACCGTCCTCGCAATCCCTCGTCTCGTACATTGGAGGACTATTCCCGTGACTCGTGAACAATAAAATTTCTCGAAAACACCTTCATGGCATCCTCTTGCATAACGAAAAACTTTCTCCTGAAGAACATTTCCTCTGAAAAACCCTAAAAACAGATGTTTTAGCCTTGGCGCGACTAGCCAGTTCATCCCTCATGCTAATGGGGGAAACCCACACTAGAGGGCATGCCAAGTTTATTAAGGGATGTTTTTTTTAAATAAATGGTGGAAGTTTGATTCTAACAAACTCCAAAATGAATCATCAAAAGGATTTGAGTGGTTTGGCTCCGGATCTCCATGTATAGGAAGTGGTTTTCCACCTCTCATGGAACCTTCCTAAGAGATAGGACCTATCCCATGCTTATAGGGATCCCAACTTCCCTTCCTCCATCTATAAAAGCTTGCCCTCTCCATAGCAAGCTAGCTAAACTTGTAGGAAGGAAACTATAGCTGGGCAACTATTGAGAGCTAAGCCAAAGAGAATCCCATAAGAGAGAGAGCTTCATCAATATTCTCGACAGGCTTTGCTAAGACACACTTCGCTGCAAGCCCCGTCGAAGGAAGATCATAGCATCAGAGAATTTGGTTGTAATCTCCCTTTTGTCATATATAATATAAGCGAATCTTATTTTTCTTCCATTCTTGTGTTTAAGCTTTTATGTAATTCAATGAATTATATCTTCTCTGATTGATATATAGTTACATGCTTTAAGTATTATGTTGTATGTCGTCATTTCTCTGTGTGTGTATAGGTGTCCGGATGTGATGAACGGAAGGATTGTGAACTGTTGGGCTAGGGACGAGGAGCACCACTTCTTCATCGACAACAACAACGTGGGATTTGAGGTAGGCTATTTATCGCAGTTTTTATTTTTCTTGTAACTAGGAACCAATGTCATTGCGTGATTTGATTGTTGCTAGACACAATCTAGGGCTAGTGGGATTGCCACTGTCCATAGAGGGGATTTACCTCCTCAACACTTGCCTCCTTGGGTTTAGAATAATGCATAGTTAGCTATTTATTTTATGTTATTTCAGTTTCATATACTGTCATCTGCAGTTTCCTTTACAATTATACAATACACTTCTTCTTTTTCTCTACAAAGGTCTATTTTTAAAAATTAAAATTTACACACTTAACACACACACCCTAAGTGAAGAAGAGCTTGGTTAACACCGCCAAGAAAATAATTTAACATTGTAATCAATTGATACTACACCTCCTTGCCCTTGTTGGTCTCTCTTCCCTTTGTGCCGTGTTTTTTTCTTCATCAATGTGCATCCAAGGCGTTTATCCCAGAGACTTCTTGGCCTTCATCCTTAGTTTCTAGTAGGAAGACTCACTCCGCCATGTAGGATTCGAGTTGGTCCTCCACTGAGCCCACACTTTGATTCCTCTTCTGGTTCATTGGGTTCCTCTTCTGGTTCACCCCCGATTCTTCCCCTGTCACCTTCACTATGTCTGGTTCAAGACTTAACGGTGGTGGTATCCACGACCCTAATGTTGGGAATACTACTACCGGGATCGCAACGGGGAACTATCCCGGTCGCTCCCTTGCTCCCCTATATGGCGGGCCTTAGTCTTCTCAATTTTAACTATTTTATCAATGACCCCATACACCATGACACTGATTGGCTTGCTACACCAACCAAGCTCCCTTCCGACATCCCCAAATTTGAAGGTCTTGCTGGAGAAGATCCTACAAACCATGTTTGATCTTTCCAGATGTGGTGTTTGTCTAACTCCATTACCGATGACTCTGTCCGTCTTTGGTTGTTCCAACGTACGCTTACTGGCGAAGCTTCTAACTGGTATGTTGATCAGGCCTCATCCTCTCATACCACCTTTGCGACTCTTGCCGAGGACTTTCTATGTTATTTCCATCTTCCTCTTTGTTATGACACTGGTACCAAACTTTTGACTTCTTTCTATTAATCGTCTATGACTCGCCTATCCGATCATGTCGAGGAATGGCAGAGAAGAAAGAGCCTATGTCAAGCCCCTACCTTCCAAAACTGTGTCTACATGGACTAGTTCCTTACATAATTTTTTCCTGCTTTAGGAAAAAATGTCGCATCACATTTCCCTCAAACTGGGGAAGCCACTCTCCAAATTGCATTAAAATATGACCTGATCTACGCTTAGTCTGGTTATGTTTATATTGTCTTACCTTATCTCCCTCGACCCAGTGGTGCCAATGCACCAGGGGGCATCCTATGCTACTAACGGTATCATTGGCACTCTTTCTCATCCATATGCTTAGCCTCCCATGGGCTATGGTTTCTGTCAGGGAGGGGCCATCACCTGTAGCACTTTCTCCCCTCTCGGTAGCATGTATCTAAGATATGGCATGCATCCTCATTTTTTGAAACCTGTTTACCACAATGTTACCCAACCTCCTTACTATCTATATCCATAGCCTGGTGCTCCATCTCCTCAAACATTAGCATCCCTACCTCCCTTTCCTTCTAAAACCCTGCAACAACAGCCACCACCCGCTCAGGGGCAGGTGTATGCACAGCAGGGCGTGAATAATCCTCCTACTTCCAAAAATAAGAGGAAAGGCACTCAAAACTAATCTTCCCCTGGTAATCCTAGACCTAATCCCCAATGTAATGCTCCCAACATTTCTAAATAGCAACAGGGCACTCGACCCAAGCAGGATAGGCATGTTTGCATGAATAATATTTGTTCATGTTGCAGTTTCTATGGAAATTACACCCATGATTGTCATGTTTTACCACAGATATGGTAGATGTGGTAGACTCAAGTAGCATCGTGAGGAAAGCAAGCCTCCCATCCTGTCCCTCCCAATGCTGCACCTATTCAGTTGGCTGTGTTTACTAATCCTTTCCCTCAGCAAGGATTTGTGGCTACCCAACCACCCAAAGGTTAGACGGCCACTCAACCTCCTCCATTTCGTACCTCCGATTAGTAGATTCTCATGATGAAATTTGACCAACCCATTACTGTTGACCTCAACCTTCAGACTCGGTCCTATCAGTATAGTAAGCCTCCCGCTACGTCTACCCCAAAGCCCCCTTCTTCAGGTTCTACAAAGCCTCTTTTAACAACCAATGGTACTTTGCAGATCCCTTAACCTAAGGCAGAGGTTCATACAAAGATCCCTAAAGTACCATTACACTGAAATGTTGCTTCTGGAAAAGCTGCCCATTCGTATAGTATAGTAGATGATTTGGCACAATCTCCTATTGCCATCTCAATGTTGGAACTCCTCCAGTCGTGCCCTTCACAATGAAAAGCTCTACAATATTTCATGGGTGTTGTAGATCCTTTATATGATCAATTGATAATTTTTTATGTTGATTGGGAAAAACATCCTCCCCTTCATGCTTCCGTCGCCTTCCAAATCCCCATCAAGATTCGGAATGCCAACATTTCCTGTTGTATCATTGATGAGGGGGCATCCACCTGTGTGATTTCTTCTTCATTTTGGAAGAAACTCAGATTACTTGAGTTGGACCCTTCCACTATCCCCCTCCGAGCATGGGATGGCCACTCCTCCAAGCCCATTGGCATGTTCTACAATTTTCATATTACTCTTGCGGGCAAGACTGTTTGCGTTGATGTGGAAGTCATTGATTCCCCCTTAGATTATAACATTCTATTGGGTCCTCGCTACACCTATGTGATTTTTGTTATACCATCTATAGTTCACTGCAATATGTCCTTTCCCCATAATGGAAAGATAGTCACCATTGACCATTTGACATATTACGAACCAAAGTCTCAGACCTTCCCTAAGTCCATCATATCTTCAGTGGCCAATAAGCAAACCATCGACCCCTTGACCAGTGTCTCACCCTAAGTCTACAAAGATTCCTCTTTACTTGGTTCATTCCCTGGTCTTCCTCCTCCTCTCTACGATCCCATCTCATCGATTTTTTTTCATGATGCAATCCTCTCGGGCTTCCCTCAAGTGGCTCGCTTCGACTAGTTAGCGGCCCCACCCTCCGCAACCTTTGCTCCTAGCCCTTCGATTTAGCCCTCTAGACCCCCCTCCTCTTGGACCTTCACCCTGCAACTAGTATCCATTAGCCTCTCTGCCCTCCCCTGGAATGGTTCCTCCGGGAGCCTTTACCATCTCGGAGCCATCCCGCCTAGCCATTACCCCCTCTAGTTAAATATTGTTCCTAGCTCCCCCCGAGAGTGTTATCGATACTGTGATGGCTAACTTATCCCTTCGTAACCTCGACCCCAGGGGATTCCCATCCGGTACGTAGATCCCCCTAACCTCTACCCCACCTTTTTCAAACCAAACCTTATCTTGCTTTTTACCCTGGTTCAACCATTCCCCATGACCCCTCCCACCACTACCGTGCCTCGACCCACCTCAATAAGAACCTTCTCTTGTTGTGACAGACTTCGGGTAAAAAACGGAAAAGCTCATAAGAAGGCACCAAAATAAAAGGTTTCGCCCAATCGACCCCTGCTCCTCCTCAGCCTCTAAAGCATTGTGCTTTATGTGGTGTCATCAATCATGCCACCCATCATTGTCCTGAGTTGCCAAGTATCAAGCCCATGGATAATGTTGTGTTCCCTAAGTCTATGGTCCCTAAATGATCCAGGTGGATATTGGTGGCCACCCGCCTATTCCACTTGGGCCCCCACCATTGTCTCTTTCAGTTTTTCAGTTTTGGCATAACTTACTATTTTTAGCAGTTTTTCGGGTCCTGAACTTCCGGGAGTCTGTTTTGAGGCCCTAAACGACGTTTTTTGGGTATGAAATTTGTTGCGATTTTGATCATCAAAATTGTCACAAAAGTTGTAGTCCTTGGATAGAGATTTCTAATGATGTATCATGTGCGTCAAACGGAGATAGTATGCCAAAGTTACGTCCTTGGGAAGTTGAAACACCAATTTACCCAAACAGGGCCCATAGTTTTGGCGCTTCATCTCCTAGGGTTAGGTTTTTGGGATGTTGAGGGCTTTCCATTGTTCTGAATAATAAATAGGTCCTCGAGCCTCATTGTAACTCAGTTCGTAGGTCCCGTAGCCACCACATCTCCTCTCGGAGATTCGCTACCAGCGACCCTAGCTATTTTATTTCCATTATGTCTGTAAGCATCTTTTCCGTTATTTGATATTAATGAAATGAAGTGTTATTTCCGCTGCATCTATGTATTTATGGTTATGTGTTTATTACAGTTGCGTTCTGCATAAATCCGGATCGGTGGTATCGGAGCGGTCCGCTTTTTTCTCGATCCTTGTTTGCATGTCCCCAACGAGGTCGGGGTATAAGGAGCTAGGGCTTGATACGGTGGAACCTTTGCAAGATCAGCCTCGTAAACCTCGACGGATGCCCATGGGGGGATGAAAAGAAAGATGAGGGAGCGGGAGATCCTATCAAAATATTGCTCGAGGAGGCCCTCGAAAAACAAAGGAACGCGATGATGGATAGCTTTGCTCGGATCCTTCAACGGGCCGCTCACCGGCGGCGCATCCGCATCCGATAGCCACTCCGGGAGTTGCGACTCCCTTTAAGGTACAAGTAAATTTTGACATTCCCATATTTGAGGGTCAAATAGACGCAAATGCCATAGATAGATGGTTGAATCTATTAGAAGGATATTTCTCTGTTCATGACTTTTCGGACCGGAGAAGATTATTTTTGCACTCCTCAAAGCTACCCCCCATGTTAAGGATCGGTGGGAAACCTACTGTCGAACAAGGACCGAGCACGGAACCCTCTCCGTTCTCGGCCGTACCAACTTGGAATTCTTTCCGAGACGCCGTCAAGGAACGATACTATCCCGTGGGGAGCTATGAGGACAAGTACATACAATGGACCACTGCTCGCGACAACAAAGGGATCAAGATGTGCACGAGCTGACGAATGCGATTTCCCATACCCTGCGCACAAAGTTGGGTATCAAAGATTCGAGAGAAACATTTGGTGCTAAAGTATCGCGGTTGTACGCACGAGATACATTCGGGGAGGAAATGGAGTTCCTCAACATCTCCTCACTTGGTACGGCATACCGGGTATGCTGCCAAGATTGAGCAGAAATTCAAGCAGAAGAAGCGAGACTTTGGATCCGTGAATCAAAAGCAAGGAAAAAGTGCTTCCAAACTGCGGAACAAAGGATAGAGCATGGCGGCTAAAGACAACTCTGTCAAAGCCACAAGACAAGAACAACACCGTAAAGCCAAAGAAGGACACGGGAAAGTGGTGTGAGTTCCATAAGAGCTCCACTCACAACACAAGTGAGTGTCGGGCCAAGCGATCGCTAGTGGCCGAGATGAGGGCTTCTGAGTCGGATGCATGCTCGAATCCGAATTAGAACTCGAAAAGGGGAATGAAATAGGGAAACAGATTATTGATGCGGAGCCCAATGCCACTCGTTGCCACTACAAAGGTCTAGAAGGAGGAACCGAAGATCCGGAGGAGGAGGAACGTCTCTTCCACTCCCGAGATGTGGGTAAAGGGCTCCCACTGTACGGTTCATTGTCGACAATGGGAGCCAAAAGAACCCTCATTTCGGCGGACGCCGTGAAGCGGTTGGGCTTGCCGACCACGGCTCACCCACATCCATACACCATCGAGTGGCTTCACCAAGGGACGAGATCTCCGCGTCGGCCCGGCGGTGCCGCCTTCCCTATAGCATCAAGCCCTTCACGGATGAGGTATTATGTGACGTTGCTCCTATTGATGTTTACGATGTATTATTAGGACAACCATACTTGTGGAAGCGTCATGCTATGTATGAGTCTCGACCTCGTGCTATTATTATTACTTTGGGAAATAAGTTGTACGGGATACCGCAGGTACCACCTCCTACGACTATCTCTTTGGTTATCGCAAAACAATGTAGTAAGCTCATTTCCCAAACCCAGGGAAATTCATTTTCTCGATGATCCACCCCGGGGGCAAGAAGAAGAGCGTGGCCACGACCTCCGGATAGGGCCCCTATGCACGACAACAACAAATGGATAAGGTCGTGGAGGAGTACGGGGACATCTTCACCTCACCCACGGGGGTTTCTCTGCACTTTCGCCGGGGTCAAGCACTCGATTGATCCGACCCCGAGTGCGCCACTACCCAATGGACCGATCTATCGACGCTCCGTTTGCGGAAAAATGATGAAATCAAGAGGCGATTCGGGAGGCAGTTGCAGAAAGGTCACATCGGACCAAGTTCATCGCTCGTGGGAGCCCGATCGTGTTGGTACGGAAGAAGGATGGGACGTGGAGACTACGTATTGACTATCGGGCACCGAACAAGATCATCGTCCCGGAATAGGTACCCAATCCCACGGATTGATGACCTTCGGACCAACTCCAAGGTGAAAAATATTTCGGTAAGATCGACACGAAGTCCGGGTATCACCGAGTACCAATTGAACCCTCCGATGTGTGGAAGACTCGCCTTCAAAGCTAAGGAAGGCCTTTTTGAATGGTTGGTCATGCCTTTCGGGTTGACGAATGCTCCCGCAACCTTCATGAGGATGATGGACGACATCTTGCGGCCATTCACCAAATCATTCGTAGTGGTGTACTTGGATGACATTCGATCTTGACGAAGACTTGGGAAGAGCACCTTCATCACATCAGACAAGTCCTCCAAACATCGTGGCAACACAAATTTTGTGCCAATTTGGAGAAGTGCACGTTTGGCATGACCCGGGTTCAATATCCGGGATACATTATTGATGAAAAGGGGTGCATGTGGATCCGACCAAGATCCAAGTCATTCGGGATTGGCCGGCCCCCGACTACTATAACAGAGCTTCGCAACTTTACGGGTCTTGCTAATTTCTACACAGTAGATTCATGTTGGGATTCTCTCATATCACTTGGCCCTTGAGTCAAGTCACCAAAGGAGGAGCGAGAGAAAAAAATCTTTTGGTCGGAACCTCAACGAAGGCATTCAAAGAATTGAAAAATCGCCTGCGTTCGCCCCGGTGCTCACCTTACCGGACTTGCGGCAGCCATTTGAGATCGAGACGGATGCCTCCGACTATGCTATTGGGGAAGTTCTTACTCGGCGGGGACATCCGGTGGCATATCACGAGTGAGACATTGTCCCGAGACGGTTCGCAAGTATCCCACCTATGACAAAGAAATGTATTCCATTGTGCAAGCACTGTCGACAATGGAAGCATTACATTTTGGGGAAGGAAACAATCATCCACACGGACCACCGGCCCTCTCGAGTTCATGCAGACACAAGGGAAGTTGCGGAATGATCGCCATCGAAGTGGTCCACATATCCGCAACGAGTTTCATTTGAACATCAAGTACAAGAAGGGTAGCACCAATAATGTTGGAGACCGCCTCGCCGGACCACCGATCGTGGCGCTCACCACCATGCTTTACTCTTATGGGCACGAGACTTCGATTGGCCACTTCTATGAGAGTGACCCGGACTCGGCCACACTTACAAGGCACTCTTGGGGGGGGGGCACACAAGTTCCAAATTTTCACCTCCAAGATGCACTTTTATGTCACACGGGACACCTTTGTGTTCCTTCAAGCGAGCGTGCCAAGATGATATGGGAAGCACACTACGGTCGAGTCACTGGGCATTTCGGGGTCGAGAAAACGGTAGCAATACTACAAAAGTATTTCTATTGGCCGAACCTTCGAAAGGATGTCGAGAAGCACATCGGATCCTACATCGCTTGTGCCATTGCCAAACCGACCATCAAGAAGCAAGGCCTATATACTCCACTACCTGCCCCTAGTCGACCGTGGGAATCCATCTCCATGGATTACATGTCGGGCACCGCTTTCTACTAAGAATGGAAATGATCGTGTTTTCGTGGTCGTTGACAGATTCTCGAAGATGGCCATCATGGCGGCTCTGTAAGAAGAATATCACGGCGAAGCCACTGCTAAACTCTTCTTTGAACGAGTGTGGGTGCACTTTGGGATCCCATAGTCTATCATATCGAATCGAGATAGCAGGTTCCTCGGCACATTTTGGTCCGGCCTCTGCGGTCAATGTTGGACACAAAACTCACCAAGTTCACGTCTTTCCATCCCCAAACAGGATGGCCGGACGGAGGTCGTCAACGGAATGATTGTACACATTCAGCGCATGTACAACTCAAAGCATCCACACACATGGGACGAGAGCCTCCCCTATGTACAACACGATTATAAGCGGGCTCTGCCCTGCAGTTCAATTGGCCATAGCCCCTTTCGGGTGGGCTTGGGATTCCGACCACTATGTCCCATTGACATAGCCATGCCGTTTGCGATATGCTCAGGGCCGATTCAGCTCATGTCCGGACCGAAGTTGACAAAGCAAGTAGCTTCATCGAGCACATTCAACACATCCGCCAACAAGTTCATGATATATTGGACGAGCCAATGCGAAGTACAAACGGCGCCATGATCAACACGGGTGCCACACCACTTCCGGGTGGGCGAAAAAGTATGGCTACATTTGCGAAGGAGCGCCTCACTGGGACCTCACCGCAAGCTTCGCCCGCTCCGATACGGGCCATACACCATCACCAGGCTGCAGGTAACAATGCCTTCGAGCTAGTATTCCACCATTCCTTGGTCCGCACCCCGGTCTTCAATGTGGATCGCCTTCGTCCTTACTTTCCACCTCTATCGGACACCTCGGACATTGCGGTAACAACTCACACCAACAGAGTTAAACCCCGGCATCGCATGGAACAGGCCACCACAGATTGTATCATGGACATGCAAGTCAAGAAAACTCTTCAACAACGAGATCCAACCGTATCGGGTTGTCAAAGTCGGCCAACTCCTCGCACCAAGGAAAGTGGTTCACCGGGGACCAAGTTCAGCAGAAATTTCCTCATCTCATGGAGGAAATTAACGCAATGGGGACCATTGCTTCCTAAGGGGGGAGGAATGATCCGAGTGGATATTGGTGGCCATCCCGCCTATTCCACTTGGGCCCCCACCATTGTCTC
The DNA here is from genome assembly GCA_034641835.2 of Pinus albicaulis. Taxonomy (NCBI): domain Eukaryota; kingdom Viridiplantae; phylum Streptophyta; class Pinopsida; order Pinales; family Pinaceae; genus Pinus; species Pinus albicaulis. Next base: position 652,697,957 of record CM076573.1, on the reverse strand, counting down.
TTTCAGTTTTTCGGTTTTGGCATAACTTACTATTTTTTAGCAATTTTTCGGGTCTCGAACTTCGGGAGCCGTTTTGAGGCCCTAAACAACGTTTTTTGGGTATGAAATTTGTTGCGATTTTGATCATCAAAATTGTCGCAAAAGTTGTAGTCCTCGGATAGAGCTTTCTAATGATGTATCATGTGCGTCAAACGGAGATAGTATGCCAAAGTTATGTCCCTGGGAAGTTGAAACACCAATTTACCCAAACAGGGCCCATAGTTTTGGTGCTTCATCTCCTAGGGTTAGGTTTTTGGGATGTTGAGGGCTCTCCATTGTTCTGAATAATAAATAGGTCCTCGAGCCTCATTGTAACTCAGTTCAGAGGTCTGTAGCCACCACATCTCTTCTCGAAAGATTCGCTACCAGCACCCTAGCTATTTTATTTCCATTATGTTTGTAAGTATCTTTCTGTTATTTGATATTAATGAAATGAAGTGTTATTTCCGCTGCATCTCTGTATTTATGGTTATGTGTTTATTCTGTTGCATTCCTGCATAAATCTGGATCACTGAAGCCTCCGTTTCTTCCTTCACAGTAGCCAAGAACCCTAAGACTATTCACACCAACCAACCTTATGCTTTTTGTGATCTCCATGGCCATTATTCCCACCATTTTCACCGCCTCACGTATTACTGCGCCTCTTTGGAGTTAGTTCTGGAGTACGAGATTGAACAAAACTAGCCCGCCTCTCCCATCCTTTCACGAGTATGCTTCGGGCCGGGTTGAGGGATTTACCCGCTCCCATTGACATTCCCCCTCCGATGTCAAGATGACAGAGCCTCGTGGCCACCATCCTCTACCTATCATCATTCATCGGATCCATGGTGGAAGCTCCCTCCGAGACTTCCCCTTCGTTTCGCTCAACCCCCCTTCGACGATTACCCTGGGTTCAACATTAGTGGATCCCTTATCTGCTTGTTCTTTCATCACCCCCTGTGATGAGGAGCATGTGAAATTTTTCTTCTCATGATGATGAGTCAGGTAGCTTCGCCGCGTCATGTGGTCTCCCTTCCACTATTCACCCCATCTTCTACTATGATGATGACATCATGGAAGCCTTGTCCACCCCTGACTTCATATTTCTCGCCCATAAGTGGAATGGCAGTATTTGTGTCTATGGTTACTTTTGTGGCATGAGCACAAGCTACCCGCAAGGTATCTCCCACACACCACCTTCCCGTCAGGGTGTGGGTGGTAGACATCCTACCCAGATCACTTCCTCTAATAATGTTTGTTCGATTTATACTTTGCACTCAAGTTGCCAACATTGTTCATCATCCTCCCATTTTTTGTCTTGTGGCACCTTTCAAATGGATCCCCCATCCACACCTTATATCGGTTATGCCAATGGTACAAGTTGATACTCCCGGAATGTAGCCTCAGCAGGTTCAAACATTTTTACCCCCTTACATTCGCTTATTCTCTCAAACGGTGTATGCATTGGTACTGCCACCAATAATCAGGTCGAATATGATGTAGTGCGAGCTTTATTAGCCGATCTCCTTTCCCATCGCATCCTCCACCTTCATGTTCATTTATATTCCCTTCTTCTTGTCATGCAATTGAATGGTGTCTATCATTTGCATAACCCTCTCCTTTTTAGAAGATATTTATGAGTGAAGCTTTCAATGCATGAATTTGAAATCATTACATTTAGTCATATACATAGAGAAAAAATTCACTATGTATATAGCATTGCAAATAATATTCTATATTGGCACCTAGCACATGAATTTAACACAAGACAATAACATAAAGACCATCAAAATGATGCATTTCCATTATATGTGCCGTATAAAATGCTTTATAGTCCATTAACTATGATACATATGACATGCCCATAGCATGTTACAAAAACTAAAAACTGGGGGCACCACCTGCCCCTACACCTAATCAATATCTAGAGGATCCTAAGCCAATGGCTCTGCCCCTACAACTCGTAAATCGGGCATCCCCTGTCTGACCATCTCCATGCGCCGCATGACCCCTCGCCACTCCGAGGGTAGACCAATACATGGCTCTATGTACTGGTCATCTAAGTCTTGCAAACCGCACTCTGAAACATTAGTCAAAATCATTTCACATATACGATGGATATCCTCTAGGAGAGCCGCTACATCCTCATTTTGTGGTGCTATTGATCCACTAGGTCCTCCAGCTCCTGATACTGTAGGTTGTCCCATGTAACCAACCAGTTTCATTGGTTTTGTATTTGCATACCAAAAGTGAAAGAATCAGTACCATATACAATATTTTGAAACTTTACAATGCACATAAAAGATTAGCAACTTGTCACTTACCATCAGCCCCCCATACTCAACTAGGAGGTAGTGGCAAGTCTGGGTCCTCACGATAACTCATCCCACTATAGGGATAGTTGTATATGTGCAATGGCATCAGATCCCAATGAGCAAAGAACTCTGGTAGGAACACCCATCTGCCCGCCCCACCTCCTCCTCTGCACAATATCCACCCCCACCAGCACATCATAGGTTCCCTCGGGCCCCCATCCTGGATCTGTATGCGAGGTGATAGTGTCGGGATCTTCTCAAACAAGAGCGGGCACAACACTATACCATATGCACAGTCATGGTTCACTTGCTGCTTTCATAGCAAAAAATTTCATTTTCAATGACGACCGCATCATCTCGGGCCCACCCATAGTAGGTCCCACTCAACACACTCTACATAAGCATCATCTCGCCTCTAGTGATGTGGTGGAGTGCCCGGTTTCCTAGGATCCACATGCTTCACTCCAGCCATAGCACGGGTCTCTAACCTCTCTAGATCCCTGATGGGTATCCATGTCCCCTTGACATGGAGACCTGGTCGACAATGGCACTCTACAAACTCCATGATGTTCTGCCCTCACGGTAACACTGGCTGAGTATTCCCTACCATCCCAAGCGATGGGATACTAGTCAGAAAATATATATCTCAAAATGTCAACTCGATATGATGCCCTTGCATTATAAATATATCATGGTCAGGATCCTAATAACTGACAATTCGGGCCAACAAGGGCTCTCCAGCTCTCATAAGAGGGCTCTCCACAAACTTTATAACCCCAAGCCTAGCCAATGCACTGCGAACACCATGATCCTCTCAGATCACCGATCGTAATGTGTCCAGGTCTCTCTCTCTCTCCAGTTGATCCGTAATTCTACCATATCTTCACAAAACCATCACATTTGTCCATGTACATAAAGGAAATATTGTGTTTAACCCCAAAAACCTAACTCTTAGCCAAAAAACAAGACAAAAAGACCCCTCTCTGACAGGTCAAACTTTTAAGGAAAAATCCTAGTACAGGTCATACTTTTCTGCCAAAAACGCTACCCAGGTCGCATATATTGCCCCAAAAAGTGTGCCACATCCGTGAAGAGGAGTAGGGGTTTGTTCCTGAGCTCTGGGCACCTAAACTAAACTTTCAATCCACTAAAAAGAAATATTAGGGTTAGGCCTCTTACCTACAACTAACGGGTCTCAATTCCAACGGTCAGTTTGTCCACTACGATCACCACAATATTTAAGGCCTTGTCTCCTCTCTAAATTCACCACAGATACACTTGCCAATGAGTGAATTTAGAGGGAAAAAATTTCCTTATTAAAAAGAAAAAATCCCTAATTTTTCTTTCTTTCTGCACTACGTGACAAACCATAGCTGAGTTTGACAAACCATATGTACCTCTGGAAATCTCTCACTAAGCTCTCAAATGGGAATTTGTTAGGTTTTTGTGATTTGATACTTCACCAGGACAGATTTTTTCCAAAAAGGGTCACTTCACCGCTTCTGAAAACCAAAATTCTTCACTTGCAACACTTTTACTTGGGGCGCCACTTTGCCTCCATACTAATGTCTTTATGGTCCCCATTGGACCTTTTTTGTGTGGCAGCATCATTGAGTAGCCTTTGTTTAGAGCATCTTAGTTGAGTCATCATCGCATCCATGGAGTCTATCATGAGTCCCTTTGTATCCCACTATAGTCCTCCATCCTTCATTGCTTGGTTCCTCTCTCGTGTTGCACATTATGGCCTTCAATTCCTACTATCCCCTATCCCCTTTGATATTTTATCAATCACTGCCAGGTCATCCATGCCCTTTATGCTCTAGTAAGGGAAGTTGTTCTCCTGCTACTCAATACCCCCCATTTCGTCATCCTTGGTGTTAGTTTGTCAATTGTTAGACTATTTTCTCTCATGCCTTAGTTGAGGATCCCTTATTTCCTCACCTATGGCGAACCTCCTTCTATCGACATCAGATCATTTATTCCAGAAGATAGGTCTAGAGGGCGGTGTACCTTGGTTCCAGCTTCCACTCTTTTTTGGTGCCTCAGATCAGGCAAAGGGACTCCTTATTGCCTTTTGACATGATTGTTTCTTAGCTTTAGCTCCTTACGACGATGATCGAGATCCGTATACTTGATGGTTCGGTGATGCTGAGCAGATTGTACCGATGATTTTACGGGTGTGTGTGAGATGTTTTAAGACCTCATGAGAGGGTGGCCCTTCGAGTAGCCCCCCCACATGCCCGGATGACCTCTTTATTACGACCTTTGATGTAGCTCCATAGATTTGATGATGCTGCCTCAGCAGCTTGCTGCCTTTTGGTTTTCATGTATTAGTCAGATTTTTAGAGCCCTTTCCTATTTACAAGGGAACTTTGGTTGTACTTATAACTCATGTACTTAGATATTATTGTATAAGTCCTAGTTGTTATCCCAGGCATAGTAAGTATCTCAGATCCATTATCATGTTTTTATCTGGCTCATGTTTATGCCATGATGTACTATATAGTTTAGTCCCTTGTTTACTAGATGTGTTATTATTTTTAATTTGTCTCGGTGGGCATAGGTATGCCTCCCTCGCCGCCTATAGCATAGGTACTCACTCATAAAAGATACTTTTCTCACCTATAATTCTTTCCCCCTTAGGGTCTATTCCTTTAGTGCTTTGGCTACCTTATATTTCTCTCTCTTTGACTTCCCTTTCAGTGTTTAGTGATTGAGTTCTTACAACGTATGTAATGTTCCCAATTTTTGCAGCTAATGGGAACATTGCATTTTAACTTTAGTTTGCTTTGTTCATGAATAAAAGTATGTAAAGGAGGTTTATTAAACTCCTAAGATGAGAATAAATACATGCCCAATGTGAAAGGGGAAAAATCTGGCTATTATATTAAACACCCCTAAGTGTGAAAAGGGGAAATTCATTTTCATGGGTCAACTTGGCCCCACCTATAGCGTAGTTTGGATGGAATTTTATCCATCAAGCACAACGTACTTCTAGAAGAGGATAACATGTGTGAAAGGGGATAAGTTGAAGAATATAGTTTAGGGTTTTTGAAATCCCTCATGTTATAAATAGAAGGAGAGGCAGCAAGTAAAGGTTGTTGAAGAATTTGAGAAGTTGCTGCAGCAACTCAAGTCTCTTGGTTGTTTAGCCTAAGGGAAGAGGATTTCCTGTTTAGGAATCCTCTCTCCTTCCATGGAGTAGCTCTTTGGAGGGGATTATGATGCATCTCTCCACTATCTATCATTATGACCAAGCTTCATATCTATATCGTATCTGGTCATGTTGAGGGTTTCTTGTACTGCTTGTGAGTTGCAACAAGTGGGGGAACTAGATCCGCAAGATCTAGTTGTTTAGAGGATATTTCTCTCAAGGAGGGTTTCTTGTGACCACCTGGAAGGGGATCTTACTCTCATTTAATTTTCATATCTTTATTTCTTATCTTTTGTATCAGTTCATTCTAGCTACTATGCGGCTCTTCCATATATTTCGCGTTATTTTCATGTACATGTTTCACTACCGCTTATATCTTTGATTGTACTTACTCTCTGGTGATTGAGGCTTGCCTCTCCCTTTGAGATTTGTAAATTAGCTTGCTGATATATTTATGTTGAGATCTGATATGTAATGTAATGAAAGCCATCTTCGAGAAATCTCCGAAGTTTTCTATAGTTCGGTGTGTTAAAAGCTAGATCTACAAATGGTTATTCATTATTTTGCTAAAAACCCCAAGGGGATCTTGTTAAGAAGGTTTGAGTAGTTTCCAAATCTGATATGGATTTGATGTTTCAGCCATTTATCAGTTGTAGATCTCATTTTTAACCTACAACAACTGAAGCTCCTCATATAAAATGTCGTCAAGTCTTTCTACGACTTTTCCATGTGTTATTGCTACAATTTTTTGAAGGATTCTTGCTCTTGTTTCATGTAAATTCGGTGCTTTTGCAAAAGGAAATTCATTATGGAACTGATTTCTTGCTGCCATACTGTAATATGAGTTTAATGTCTAATTTCCGTGTGTCTTCCAACCCTCGTTCTACATTATTCTAACATCGGCTTGCTTATATAGCATCCTCCTTGAGCCTATTGTAGATTTTCACGAGAGTGGAATTTCCCGCTTCTCACTTGTTTGGTTTTTGCATCTATTTGGATCCATTCTTTAGATCTATAGATATAAGGTTCCCAAGGGTATTAAAATCCAAGAGAATTTTTTTCATTCCCACACTTGTCGTGTTTCATCGATCTTCTATAGACAGAGTCTAGAACGGGCAGGAAAGCCTCTGGTTTTCATCCTCTCCTTAGAGGTGATATTGCCGATGAAATGCCCCTACTAGTCTATCTCTGGTTTAGAAGTTGCTGGTGTGTTTTCCATGCTGCTATGATTCCATAGTGGAATATCTTAAGATATTCCCTACTGAGCCTATTTTTCCCCATTTGGAACATTACAACATACTTCGGTCATATGATTAACTCCTAACGCTCGCACGTTTGGGGCAATCTGTTACACCATTTTTTAACTCATCTAACCTGTTACTATTAGATGGACCAAAGTACACCATGTAAGACCAATTTTACCATAAGTAAAATTTCTTTAAATATGAAAAATAACTTATTAATCCTTATTTATTAAGTTGTTTATGGTATAAACATGAAACCCCATGAGGAAATATTGAATAAATCCACATTTTTTTTATTTTCCTCAATGAATAATTAGTTAAACAACAGTTTAATTAATATTCCTAGTCATATTTAACCCAAAATAGGAAAATTAATTAGATAAATCATTATTTATCTTATTATTTTCTAGGAATAATTATTTAAACCTTATTTAAATAATATTCTTTGTTAAATTTGACTAAATCATTTATAAATAATTGAATAAATCATTATTTATTTAATTATTATTCAACCACATCCTTAAAATAACAAATAAATAATTTATTTATTTATTATTTACAAATAAAAGGATTTGACCAAAGTAAAATTATTTTTTCCCTCCAACAAATATAATAAAATATTCCATAAAAGTTGGATCTTGATTTGGTTAATAATATTTAATTATGCACCAATATCTAGACTAACTCAATATTCCGTTATAAATAGAAGGTTTTTTCCATTCACTCACTACCTTTTGTTGCCTAAAGATCACTCTGGATCTACACTTTTGGTCTAACTTTGATCCACCATCATTGTCATATTTTGCTACCATTTTTTCTTATGAGCTCCCTTTGAGTTCCATTTTTGTCCGGGTTTTCTACACGATCAAGAGAGATTTTAGATATGAAGTGCTGAGGACTTACAAGAACCCATCCCATTGAGGGGTACTAGTAACATTTTTCTATGTTCCCTTCCCAGGTGTGAAAAGATACAAAAATTCTTTAAAACATTATTGTATTGTCTATTGGATGCATGGAGCAACTCTTTCTTTTATTTACTTCTTAATGTCTTTTAATGCATACATCTATATTTCAGAGCATTTATCTTGGTCAACTAATTGTAGATCTAAAGACATTGGCAACCAGCTTTGTTGTTAGGGATGTTTGTTATGCACGGCTAAAGTGATCCTTTTTCATACACTTACGATTAAGATTCATACCAACAGAATGATATATATGCGCTCTATTCTAGAGAAATATGGAATCAAGAGGAAGTTTCAGGAATTGCTGCATAAAGGTCACATTGTAATGTTCCAAATTTTTCTTCAATAAATTGGAAAATTAAATTTTGTCTAAATTAATTTAGGAGGTGAATAATTGGGTGAGGACCAATGACAATAAAAACATAAATAAAATCCCTCTAGTATGGAAAGGGATCATCCATGGAACCAGATTTCACACCCTCATGTGTGAAAGGAGATATTTTCAAAGAGGTTTGACCAAGTCAACCAGCGCAGGATATGAGGTGGAAACCACTACATGGGACAACATAGGAGGGAAGCTTCTAGAGGAAGGGAAACCCTAATTCAAAGTAGGGCCCATGGAGAGCCTTCACTTTCTATATATGGAGAGAAGGAGAGTCATTGCCATTCATGCATATGTTTATGATTTCATGTCTATTCAAACATTGAGCATTCTTTGTTGTTTAGAAAGAATTTCCAGGAAACTCCTGTTTAGGATTTCCTCACTTTCCTGAGAGGCCTATTGAAGGTTGGTTCTTCATTTTCCACATCTCTTGGCTAAAGGCCAAATCATCCTCCTCTAGGACAACATTATTGCTACAACAGAGACATATCTGTGTTGTAGGGTGTTGCGATGGAGACTTCACAACACCTCTTCCATTGCTTATTTTTTCAGAGGGAGAGTATTTCTTGCCTTTGGAGGATCAGTTGGAAAGCATTGGAGCTAATTTTCAGATCTTGGCACTAGGCCAAAGTGTTCTATTCCACTCACTGTGCAATCCCTCTTAGTGACTGCATTTATTTCATGGAGTATCTGTAGTGAGGGTTTGCAGATTGATTGGAGGGTGAGATCTCAAGTGTAAGGATCAACCTTCAACTTTGGAGATCCATTGGAGAGGGTTTACTTCAGATTTCTCATCTTCTTCAACCTTCTCTATTGAGTTCCATATTTGAGTTACAGCAGCTGCCCAACAACTCCAACATTTTTTCCATTTTGTATATTTCAACCAATCCCTTGGAGGATTGATATATTTTTGCTTCTAAGGGTTATAGCTTTGCTCCCCTATTGTATTTGAGCCATATATTTCCATATTCAGGTATTGACATCATTTTGTAGCAGCGTTCTATCATAGATTACGTCCTCATAGCCTAGGTTTATGTAGAAATAACAATATTCTTCCATTTCCATGTACATGTATTGTTGAGGCTTGCATTGCCTTTCTTGAGAGGTTGTTTCCTCAAGAACCTATAATCTTTTACTGCTATAACATTATTCTTGGTGATTCATACATATTCTTGTCTCACAGCTCATAAAATAACATTGTCTCTTCATGGTATGCTCATGTATGTGTTTGCATATTGTTGTAGCTCACTTTTGAGTGGGATTCTTCAAGAAGCTCTATAGACAGAGTCGGAAAAAGGGGCCGGATAGCCTCCGGATCTCACACTTCCCTAAGAAGGTGACACATCCGGTGAATACCCCTTCGAGTCAATCTCCGGAATAGATCGTTGATTGCCCGACATTCCTTAAAAAGGAACATTAAAGTGGTATCAAAGCATCTTTCTTGGCTCATCCTGTGAGTCTACGCCCAAGAAGATTAGAATGTTGAAGAAGATGTGTTTATTCTCATCTATGTTCGAGATCGCGCAGGACACCTCTCCAAGGAGGTCAAGAAGATTGAAGAAGAAGAAGAGGAAGTACCATGCACTTCCTATTCTCATCAATAAGAATACATTGAGCATGGAAGACACTTGGATTATCAGATTCTAAGTGATTGCCTTGTTAAGTATAGATCTCAACCTAGAGCCTTCAAGGAGACTCTGGATTTTCCTCATTTCATCCAGCTGAAGAAAGAGAAGAGACCATGTAGCAGAAAAGAGATAAAAGGCAATAGATTTTTGTTGTCTACCTTTGATGGGTCATCTACTACAAGAACTTGGGTGAAAGAGTTGGTAGCATTCTTCTTTCTACATCCTGTGATAGAGAAAGAATGCGTTGAAATATCGTACTTTGCACTTGAAGGGTGAAGCCTATGATTGGTGGAGAAACGACTTGAGCCATGAAGGGGTGAAAACTTTTGCAAAGTTCATCCAAGGGTTGATCAAAACCTTTGATGATAAGGGGGAAAAGAAAGAAAATATCACATCACTACTTGAGGAGCCTTGTGATAACGTTGTCACACTCATAGAGGAGCAGCCACATGCATCAAAATTTGGAGTAGCCAACACTTTGGAGGAAGGAACTCTTGCAACCCTACAAGAAGTTCCAAATGCACATCAAGGTATGAAAATATTTCCACATTCCATTGTATCAGCAACTCCTTTTGATCAATGTGCATATTTACTTTTGCATGACCAAGGGTCAAATCACACTTGCTTCATAGTGAAACTTGGTTTCATTGTGTTGTGCAACATGGAAACACTCAAGAAGGAATCAAACCATCATTCTCATGAGCCATTGTTGCATTGTACATCACATTGGTGGTTGGGTTTTGAAGACTTGAAGGATGATAGTAGACATATTGCAGTGAGAAACCCTTTCTCCCTTCAAGATGACACTTTCTCTATGAGATCCTCTCAGCTCAAAGAGGAATTTCTACTTCCAGATCCAAGACCTCATTGGTTTTGGAAAACTATTTATGAGAGGGAGGTCTCAAGGAGGGATCTCATTAGAGGTGCACTTCAACACATCATGGAGTGCAAAGATTTTCTTCCTTTCTCACAAGAGAAGATAGAAGATAGATGACATATTAGGATGGATAACATCTCCCATTCTTGTGTTGGAAATCCCTTGAGCCATACACATCATGATGGGAGGTTTTTTCCTACCACCTATTTGGGTCTTGATAGGGTCTCATTGATCCTTGAGAAGATTGCATTTCAAAATCCCATGAAGTGCAAAGACAGGAATTTGATTTGGGAGGATGGTATCCCTCATGGGAGGAGTGCCAAGATGAGGAGAAGAAGGAGGCATCCACAAGTGATTGAGTGGATGTGGTTGATGAGAAAGGAGCTAGGGGGATACTTGCAGATCTATGATACCGTGCAGCGGGAGGCTTGGCTACGCTAGTTACTCTTGAAAGAGTTTGGCCATCACTTGGAAAACACTCTTCCTAAGATTAAGAGGATGGATACTTGCATCATTGAGAAACATAGAGTATGGATGCATGGTGTTGATATGATAATCATATCATTCAGTATGACTTCATCACATGATTGGTATGATGGAGGCATGGGGAGGCAGAAAAGTTTTTTGTTGCTTTGCTTGTTTATGGGAGAGTAAGAGCAGATTTTCTCTCACACTTTTCATGATGTTGCAGGGGGAGGAGATTGCAATATCTCCTTGGTATTAGATTATTTTGAATCTCTTCCATCTTGGGAAGTATTCCATATTTTTTGCAGCATTATTGGAGGAATATTTGATAGGGATCATGTCAAAGAACATAGTTTTGTATTGACAGGGGCTTATTTGCATAAGCTGATAGTGTTGTCACTTTGGAGCAGAGACTTATGGATGAAGTGTGCCTAGTGGAAATGTGGTGGATCCATACCCACAGGTCCTAGGATCATTTCATATTTGTTGCAATTGATGAGTAAAGAGGAGGTAATGATGATAGAGACATTTATCACTATGACATATTCTTCTTAACTTGGATTTCCAAGCATGAGGAGGATTATCTTCTTGCAACACATGGTTCATTCTTCTTCATAGCATACCAACACACTATAGAGGACTCATTCATGGATCCATGACCATCTTACTTCCAGCATATGGTGAGAAGTTTGTATATACATTCATTGATTTGAACACTCTTACCATTCTTATGCAGTGCATTGCCTCACAAGAGGGCAAGCTTGTCACATTGCTCCATGAGTTTTATTGGGCCAATCTACATGATGGAGGCAGCCATATATTTTGTGACCTTGGGAAAATGTTTTATCATCACATGTATGTTCATTTTATTCACTATAACATGTATCATATGACGGCATGCATGATTAACCATGTAGAAAGAAACATTTTTCCTTGTACTTTCCTCAAGCAGCAACTTATAAAACTGTGTTGCACTTGTTTTGGAAGCTGTTGGTACCTTCTTGCATCACTTGAAACCTTTAGAATTTTCTTCATTTTATTTCTAATCATGACTTCATATGCTGATATAGATCATATTTTCAAAGGGAGCATGATTATGAGAAAGACACATGAGATGGATGTGTCCTTGAGTAGGGAGAATTCCCACATTTTCTGCACTACATGTTCTAATGGGAGCATGGGAGGAGATATGGCCACCACAGCCAATTGTTTATTCTCTTTTTAGGTGGGCCATGAGATTGATATTCATCCATTGTACAACCATGGGCAAGTTCTTGATCATGTGTTGTTGTTACATTCAGCCATTTACTATCCTTTAATAGATGTGATGAATCTTGTACATTACTTGCCATGTAACTTTCAGAGATTGCAGTGGATGAAACTGCACTATATCCTTGTGAACCATTGTTTGTATCATGTATCATCATGCATAACTTGCAGAAAAAATTCTCATTGGGATACTCTATGATGATCATGTCCTATTCATCATGGATGGATTTTTTTGGGCTAGCTTGTTCTTCGTTGTTGGAAGAGCACCCTTTGGATATTTTCTCTTCACTTTTCCACTTGAAGGCAATAATTTTGCAGCCCAGGATTAGCACACACTCTACACTTACTAAAACTGGAGAGAAGGACAGCTTGGGGTAGGCTATGATTCTTACCATGTTCATATTTTCAGCCCACCTTCATTTTCGGAGCTTGAGGTTGAAAGGGATTTTCAGGAGTTGCCTTGTTGGGAGGTGGCTCATTTTTTTTGGATGATTGCTTGGGGAGGGAGGATCCACATGGGGGAAATTTTCCTCATTATATTTCAGCCTCCATGCTTTGAGTGGAGATTCTTCAGTTCTATCCTTGCAGTTGCTTGGTGACAAGCAACATTTGGGAGGGGAGGACTGTAATGTTCCAAATTTTTCTTCAATAAATTGGAACATTAAATTTTGTCTAAATTAATTTAGGAGGTGAATAATTGTGTAAGTAGGCCCAATGAAAATAAAAGCATAAATAAAACCCCTCTAGTATGGAAAGGGATCAGCCATGGAACCAGCTTTCACACCCTGATGTGTGAAAGGAGATATTTGCAAAGAGGTTTGACCAAGTCAACCATCACAGGATATGAGGTAGAAATCACTACATGGGACAATGTAGGAGGGGAGCTTCTAGAGGAATGGAAACCCTAATTAAAAGTAGGGCCCATGGAGAGAATTCACTTGCTATATATGGAGAGAAGGAGAGCCATTTCTATTCATGCATATGTCTATGATTTCATGTCTATTTAGACATTGAGCATTCTTTGTTGTTTAGCAAGAATTGCTGGGAAACTCCTGTTTAGGATTTCCTCACCTTCTTGAGAGGCCACTTGAAGGTTGGTTCTTCATTTTCCACATCTCTTGGCTGAAGGCCAAAGCATCCTTCTCCAGGATAGTGTTATTGCTGCAGCAGCATAATACTGTGTTGTAGGGTGTTGCAGTGGAGACTTCACAACACCTCTTCCATTGCTTGTTTTTCAGAGGGAGAGTCTTTCTTGGCTTTGGAGGATCAGTTGGGAAGAATTGGAGCTGATTTGTAGATCTTGGCACTTGGCCAAAGTGTTCTATTCCACTCACTTCATAGTCCCTCTTAGTGACTGCGCTATTTTCATGGAGTATTTGCAGTGAGGGTTTGAAAATTGATTGGAGGGTGAGATCTAAAGTGAAAGGATCAACCTTCCACTTTGGAGATCCATTGGAGAGAGTTTACTTCAGATTTCTCATCTTCTTCAGCCTTCTCTATTGAGTTCTAGATTTGAGTTGCAGCAGCTGCCCAGCAACTCCGACATTTTTTCCATTTTGTATATTTCAGCCAATCCCTTGGAGGATTGATGTATTTTTGCTTCTAAGGGTTATAGCTTTTCTCCCCTATTGTATTTGAGCCATATATTTCCATATTCATGTATTGACATCATTTTGTAGTAGTGTTCCATCATAAACTATGTCCTCAAAGCTTGAGTTTATGCAGAAACAGTAGTGTACTTCCATTTCCATGGACATGTATTATTGAGGCTTGCATTTCCTTTCTTGAGAGGTCGTTTCCTCAAGAAATTGTACTCTTTTACTGCTATATCATTATTCTTGGCTATTCATACATCTTCTTGTCTCACAGCTCATAAAATAACGTTGTCTCTTCATGGTATGCTCATGTATGTGTTTGCATATTGCTATAGCTTACTTTTGAGTGGGATTCTTCAAGAAGCTTTATAAACAGAGTCTGAAAAGGGCCAGATAGCCTCTTGATCTCACACTTCATTCAATCTCTGGAATAGATTTCTAATTTCTGACATTCTTGAAAAAGGAACATTACACACATCCAGTCGAGTTCATCACCTTGTCGGAGTGTGATCATGTTGGTGCAAAATAATTATGGGATTTGGAGACTCTCTATTGACTATCGAGGTTGAAAAAGATCGCTGTCCAGAATAGGTATTATATCTCATGATTTGATGACCTTCTAAACCAACTCAAAGGGGTGAAATATTTCAGCAAGATTAAATTGATGTCCGAGTATGACTAGGTACCAATTCAACCCTCCGATGTGTGTAAGACTACCTTCAAAGCCAAGGCGAGCCTTTTTCAATGGTTGGTCATGCATTTCAGGTTGAAGAATGCTCCCACAACCTTCATGAGGTTGATGGATGACATATTGTGGCCATTCACCATCTCATTTGTAGTAGTGTACTTGGATGGAATCTTGATCTTCAACCAGACTTGGGAAGAGCACCTACACCATATCCGAGAAGTCATCCAAACACTGCGACAACACATGTTGTTTCCAATTTGGAGAAGTGCACTTTTTGCATGACCCAGGTTCAGTATCTAGGATACATTGTTGATGAATGGGGTGTGCATGTGGATCCAACCAAGATCCAAGTCATTCGGGATTGGAAAATCCCAAGCACTCTAACAGAGCTTCGCATATTTCTAGGTCTTACTAATTTCTACCATAGGTTCCTGTTGGGATTCTCTCGTATCACTTGGCCCTTGAGTCAATTCACCAAGGGAGGAGTGAAATAAAAATTCTTTTGGTTTTAATATCAACAGAAGGCATTCGTAGAATTGAAACATCACCTTTGCTCTGCTCCAGTCCTCACATTACCAAACTTGAAACAACCATTTGAGATCAATACATATGCCTTTGGGTATGCTATTGGGGAAGTTATTACTCAACGGGATCATCCAGTTGCATATCAAAGTGAGACATTGTCTGACACAGTCTACAAATATCCCACTTATGAAAAATAAATGTATTCCATTGTGCTGGCTTGCTAACAATGGAAGCATTACATTTTGGGGAAGGAAATAGTCATCCACATAGACCAACAACCCCTGCAGTTCACACAAACACAAGGGGAGTTGCAGAACGATCACAATCAGAAGTGTTCCACATATCTGCAACGGTTTCATTCGAACATCAAGTACAAGAAGGGCAGCACCAATAATATTGCAGACTACCTCATCCGACCATCGATCGTGGCGCTAACCACCATTCTCAAATCTTGTGGGAAAAAACTTTTGATTGGCCACTTCTCTACAAGAGTGATTCAGGATTCAACCACACATACAGGATACTCTTAGAGGGTATGCAAGTTCCCAATTTTAACCTCCAGGATGCACTGATATGTCATTTTGGACAACTTTGTGTTCCTTCAAGCGAGTGTGCAAAGATGATTTTGGAGGCGCACGATAGTCTATTAGATGGGAATTTATGGTCGAGAAAATAGTGGCAGTACTATAGAAGTATTTCTATTGGTTGAACCTTTGATAGGATGTTGGAAGCTACATCAGATCCTGCACTGCTTGCATCATTGCCAAATTTACCATCAAGAAGCAAGGCCTCTATACTCCATTACCTACCCCTAGTCGACCTTGGGAATGCATCTCCATTGATTACATGTTGGGCATTCCTTCTACTAAGCACATAAATGACTGTTTTTTGTGGTCGTCAACAGATTCTCGAAGATGGCCATTATGGCGGTCTGCAAGACGAATATCACAGAAGAAGCCATTGCTAAACTCTTCTTTGAACAAGTGTGGGTGAAATTTTGTATCCCACAGTCCATCATCTCAGATTGAGATAGCAGGTCCCTCAACACATTTTGGTCCAGCGTCTAGTCAATGTTGGACACCAAGCTCACCAAGTCCACAACTTTCCATCCCCAAACTGATGGCCAAATAGATTTCGTCAATGGGATGATCGTACACATTCTACGCATGTGCAATTCAAATCATCCACGGACATGGGATGAGAGCCTTCCATATGTACAACACAACTATAATCAAGCTCTCCACCGCTCAACTGTTCGCAACCCCTTTTAGGTTGGCTTGGGATTCCATCCACTATGTCCCATTGACGTAGCCATGACATTTGCAGATACTCAGGCTGATTCGGCTCATGTGCAGTCTAAAGCAGACAAAGAGAAAAACTTCATTAAGCACATGCATAATATCTTCCAACAGTTTCATGACATATTGGATAGAGCCAATGCTAAGTACAAGCAACGACATGATAAACATTGGGTGCCACATAACTTTCAAGTGGGCGACAAAGTGTGGATACATTTGGAGAAGGAGCGCCTCACTGGACCCCACTGCAAGCTTCACTCGCTCTAATATGGGTCGTACACCATCACCAAGGATATATGGGAAAATTCCTTTGAGCTCGATTTCCACCATTCCTTGGTCTACACCCAGTATTCAATGTGGACCGCCTTCGACCCTACTTCCCACCTCTACGGGACACCTCTGACATTGTAAAAAAAATAACACCAAAAGAGTTAAACGCAAACTACATGGAAAATGCCACCACAGATTGTATCATGGACATTCAAATCAATAACTTTTTCTAGCAGAAGATCCAACTGTATCAGGTTTTCAAAGCTTGCCAACTCCTGCAACAAGGCAAGGGGTTCACTAGAAGACCAAGTTCGGTAGAATTTTCCTCATCTCATGGAGGAACTCAACGCAATAGGGACCATTGCTTCCTCAAGGGGGAGGAATGATCCAGATGGATATTGGTGGCCTCCCACCTATTCCACTTGGGGCCCCACCATTGTTTATTTCAATTGTTCAATTTCCTTAATTGTAGCATAGTTTACTATTTTTAGCATTTTTTAGGTCATGAAATTCTAGAGTCATTTTGAGGCCCTTAGCGACATTTTTTGGGAAACACAGGAGCATCATGAAAAATCCTTGGATGTATTCCTCATACGGATATTTATAAAGAGGTGTTGTACGCATAAAATGGAGATTGTAATGTTCCCAATTTTAGCCTCAAGCTAAAATGGAACATTATAGTTGCACATTTTATTTTTGTTTAATAAAATGGGGAAGGAGACACCTTAGCCCCTTTTAGATGAAGAAATAACACTCCTCATGTGAAAAGGAGGAGAATAAAGCAGCTAAAATAAACACCTAAGGGTGTGAATGGAACCCAGCTCACTTGGATTAGTCATATTTGACTAAAGTCAATAGCGCTACCCAAGGAGGAGAGGCTTCCTATAGAAGTTGCGCAATTTTGGAGGGAAGACACTCATGTGAGAGTGGAAACCCTAATTGGTGGGATCTTGGTGGATAAGAGTTCCTTTTGTTTATAAGGAGGAGATGGCAGCCCATTTTCATACATGTTGTAGAGTTTTAGACTTGGGTCTGCAAAGGCTTGCATCCCTGGGATGTTTAGTAGGGTGATGGTGCCCTCGGGCACTAGGGTGTTCGCGGTCGGGAATCCCTACCTCTTCCTCAAGGAAGGATGAGGAATGAGCTGATTTTCCTCAATCCAACATTGGCCAAAGCTACTACCATCAGCTACGGCATTATTTCTGCAACATAGAGGACATTGTGTTGCTGGGGGCAGCAAAGGAGGAACTCATGGAGTCATCTTAGCTAGTTTTCTTTAGTGGAGGAGGGTTATATTCATTGGAGGAGCTACAAGGAGGATTCCCAGGCTGTATTTCATATTTTTTGGCATGAGAAAACATTCCATCATCTCCCACTACGCAGTCCATGGAGGAAACTGCGTTATTTTAGAGGAGGAAGTGAGAGAGGGGTTCTAGAGCTTCAAAGGAGGAGTGTTTTTTAGACAAAGGTATCAGCACTTTGTATTGGAGACATGATCAGAGGAGGGCATCCACATTTCATATCAGACACAACATCATTCTTGTTTTGTTTCAGTTGCAGTGACAACTCAATTGTCACATTTTTGTATTCTCCAGCATTTCTAGCAATCTCTCCTAGATTGGCTAGAAATATTGTATTTCAGCCCATATCTTTGTTATTGGGATATTTTCTTGTATCCTTCAGCATCATTATCATTTTATACACATTCAGAAGCTGCTAATCTCTTAATGACTACGCAGGCATGGTATTCTGGCATTTTGTGTGGCTGCAACAACATTTGTATTTTAGGGTGTAATCATTGTCATGTAGAGGAGCCACAATGCAGGTCATGGCCAAAGTCTTCTTCTTGCCCTAGGGGCATATCAACAGGAAAATGAATTTCCTGGTTTGTGAAATGAGCTTACTGCATTGTTTTGCAGTAACAAAAGAGATAGCGGCAGGAGGTGGTACCTTTAGTATCCTATACAACTTATTTCCTAAAGTAACAATAACAACGTGAGGCCGAGACTCATACACAGAATGACGCTTACACAAGTATGGTTGTCATAATAATACATCATAAACATCAATAAGAGAAACATCACATAATACCTCATCTGTGAAGGGCTTGATGCTATAGGGAAGGCATCACTACTAGTTGACGCAGAGATCTCGTCCTTGGTGAAGCCACTAGATGGTCTATGGATGTGGGTGAGCTATGGCCGACAAGCCCAACTTCTTCACGGCATCTACTAAAATGAGGTTCTTTTGGCTTCCATTTTCGATAATGAACTATACCAAGGAGCGCTTTACCGACATCTGGGAGTGGAAGAGACGTTCCTCCTCCTCTGGATCTTCCAGTTCCCCCTTCTAGATCTTCATAGTGGCAACAATGGCATTGGGTTCCACATCAATAACATGTTTCCCTTTGTCATTCCCCTTGTTAGATTTTGATTCAGAGTCAGAGCATGCATCTGACTCAGAAGCCCTCATCTTAGCCACTAGCGACTGCTTGGCCCGACGCTCACTTGTGTTGTGAGTGGATCTCTTATGGAACTCACACCACTTTCACATGTCCTTCTTTGGCTTTGCAGTGTTGTTCTTTGCTTGTGGCTTTGACAGGTTGTCTTGAGTCACCATGCCTTGGCTCTATCCTTTGTTCTGCGGTTTGGGAGAACCTTTCCCATGATTTTGATTCATAGATCCAAAGTCTCGCTTCTTTTGTTTGAATTTCTGCTCAATCTTGGCAGCATATTGGTATGTCGTATCAAGTGAGGCGATGTCGAGGAACTCCATTTCCTCCTGAATGTATATGTGTAGAAAAATGCGATACTTTAGAACTAGATGTTTCTCTGAATCTTTGATACCCAACTTTGTGTACAGGGTTTGGAACAGATTCGTCAACTCATGCACATCTTGATCCCTTTGTTGCCACGACGTGGTCCATTGTATGTACTTGTCCTCATAGATCCCCATAGGATAGTACTATTCCTTGATGGCGTCTCGAAAATAATTCCAAGTGGGTACAACTGAGAACAGAGAGGGTTCTGTCTCATCCTTTTTCTCATAGTGGGTTTCCCACCAGTCCTTGACATGGGGGGCAGCTTTGAGGAGTGCAAAAATATTCTTCTCCCAATCGAAAAAGTCATGAACTGAGAAATATCCTTCTAAGAGATTAAACCATCTATCTATGGCATCTGCATCTATTTGACCCTCAAATATGGGAATGTCAAAATTTACTTGTACCTTAAAAGGAGTCGCACCTATAGAGTGGCTACTAGATGTAGATGCGCTGCTGGTCGGCAGCCGTTGAAGGATCTGGGAAAATTTATCCATCATCGAATTCCTTTTTTTTTCGAGGGCCTCCTCGAGCAATATTTTGATAGGATCTCCTGCTCCCTCATCTTTCTTTTCGTCCCCCATGGGTGTCCGTCGGGGTTTGTCAGGCTGATCTTGCAAAGGTTCCACTAGTTATAGCCCTAACTCCTTATACCCTGACCTCGTTGGGGACATGCAAAGAAGGATTGAGAGAAATTAGACCGCTTTGACACCACAGATCCAGATTTATGTAGGAAGCAATAGAATGAACATATAACCATAAATACAAAGATGTAGTAGAAATAACACTTCATTTCATTAATATCAAAGAACTGAAATTTGCTTACAGACAGAATAGAGATAAACTAGCTAGGGTGCTGGTAGCTATCTATGAGAAGAGATGTGGCAGCTATAGGCCTCTGAAATGAGTTATAATGAGGCTCGAGGGCCTATTCATTATTTGGAAACAATGTAAAACCCTAAACATCCAAAACCCTAACCCTAAGAGATGAAGCGCCAAAACTATGGGCGTCGTTTGGGTAAATTGGTGTTTCAACTTCCCGGGGACGTAACTTTGGCATACAATCTCCGTTTGACGTGAACCATACCTCGTTAGAAAGATATATATGAGGACTACAAATTTTGGTAGGCAACATCAATCCATGGTTCCATGTTTCTCCCCGGGTTTCGAAAAAAAAGTTGTTTAGGGCCTCAAAACGACTTTGGAAGTTGAGGACTAGAAAATGTTTGCTAAAAATAGTAAGTTGTGTTGAAGGCGAAAAACTAAAGAGAATGGTGGGGCCCCAAGTGGAATAATTGAGGTGACCACCAATATCCCTGGTGCGGTACCTACGAATAAAAACCATTGTAGTGATGATTACTGTTATCCCCTTGCGCTTTCTTGCTTTTCATTTGACTTCTTTCTCCAAATCCAAAGTATCCAAAAATCCTCCAAGAGTGCTCCAAGGAAATTCTAAGTGTGCAAGATTAAGATAGAGAGAGATAATATAATGAGAGTGATAAATACCAAACTAAAAAAAGCCATGAACTGATCCTCATAGGCCTTTTTATAATTGAGGCCTCCAGTTTATTCATTTTCCTATATTTTTCCTTAAATTTTCATCTAATGCAATTATGTGACCTTTCACCTTCCTTTTCTCCCAATTTCCTTTATTTTATAAATAAAATTCTAATTAATGCCTCTTTGAATTTGCCAATTCCTTTGCCAATTTCCACAGACATTTATTAGGCACAAGTGATCCGCATGTAGAAATTTGAATAATAGATCACTTATTTAGTGAGATTATCCTGATTACACACTATTTTAGCTTCATGCATAATACATAACCTCTTCTACTATTGATCATCAATTTGCGGAATTAAAAACAATCACATGCGCACATAGAAACATTAATCAATCACACATATAAACACAATATGTAATGGCGAAAGCTTACAACTGAAAACCCCCAAATATCTGTATATTATAATGATAGAGAACATGTAACAATCATAGTACAATACTCCTCACAAGTACTCAGTACTATCTCCAATAGTTACACACAAACTAGCTCAGATCTAAACAAGTCACAGGTTCAAATCTCCTCCACTGTCTGCCTACCTCTACTGCGAAATCCAAGATGAGAAAGAATGAGATCCAAGCTTGAGTCCCACTAGCTTGTACTGCGCAATCCTCATTGGCAATCTCAATCAATGTGTGTGCAAATCTCATACACAGCTATAGTCACAGCTGATATTAGGCTCACCCTTTCACCCACCTCAAACACTGGTCTCCATTGAACTGTCCATGCATTGTAGTTAACTGATGTATTATTTACTTGATTTATGAGTTAATAATTAGTGAATTAATTAATAATTAATTCACACCACTCATCACTAGTGTATTAATCAGTTAGACTAAATACAACTAGTTCAACTAAGTTAAACCGAACACAACTCCATCAACTGTCTCATAAACTCCACCAAACTTTGCCACATGAGTTCTAACTGAATTCAACCATGAAATAGCTCAAATAAACCATAGGAATAGCATAATTCCTTCTATCAGCTGCATGTGCCACATCTGTAGCTCAAACTGAAGTGCTCCAAGAGGATAAGATAATGTTTATAGTCCAAATGTTATTAAGAGCTAATAATATTTGACTGATCTATTTTTAGATTGGCAGTCTAAAAATAGACTCCGCCCAGTATGTCTAAAAATAGAAGTCCATCTATTCTTCCAAATTGACCATCCCTCCATAAATAGCATCCTGCAACTCATAGAATCATGATCGACATGTCTAAAAATAGACATAGTCTAAAAATAGACTTTGCGACAAAAATCACCTGTGTGGTCCGCACCTAGTTTAGGTGATCACTTTCCAACTAGGATCAGGAATGATGTTTCAGGATGCCTCCTTCACTATTTATTGTTGCAATCTTCAACATTCCCTCTAAACAAGAAAGGACTGTCTTTGCACGCGACATGCAACTCCATGCATTCGCCCTCTAACCTTCACAAGCGCCATGTAACTCCATGCATCTGCTCTGCAAATCTTCTGAAACTGAATAGGCTCTAAACAACTCAATTAGTCTGATGCATCTATCATCAAAGTCTTCGACTTCTGCTGGTACCAACTGCAGATGTCATCAGGAACCACTGCGTTGTTGAACTCTTGCACCCATGCACTCTGCACTTGCTGTCAACTCTGAGTCGCGCTCCAATATCTGACACTGTCACTTTGATCTTCCTGCATAAATCCAACTGATCATGTTACTGCTGTGCTTTGGGCACCTCGTAGCCAGGTTCAATTCATGAGATCCACACCATCTCATGAATCTTGCCCAGAAATCTCCTCTTGGGATTAATCATGCATGTCACCCCACCTCTCACCTGGTGGTATAGCTGCATGCACTCCTCTACGCATATGGCTTGAAATTTCTCTGCATGAGTGGTTTCTTCCACTCCATGATCCTCATCTTGTGGCTGCTCCACATCCTGAGGTTCACTCTTGCTTGCATGCAAAACTTTCTCCCTCTCAAGCATCAATTGCATGTCTCCCTCGCACTTCCCAATAGTAGGAAGCTCCATAGACATCCCATCTACTTCAAGTCTGTAGAGATTCTTGGCTTGAATCCCAACCTTCTTGACTTTTCCTATTTCCTTGTACCGAAGGAAAACTTTTCCTTCACTAAAGACAACATCATACCCTTTATCCTCTAACATTGCGACTGAGATCAAATTATTCTTTAAATCTGGAACATGCACTACATCTTGTAAAAGAATCAGTTTACCTGACTCCCTCTGAAAGGTTATGGTACCAATGCCGGTTGCATTGTATCATCCATTGTCACCCAACTCAACCTGCAATTGGAGATCTTTCTCCACCAAGTCACTGAAAATATTCACATCTCCCGTCATGTGAAAGGAAGAACCACTATCAAAATACCACCACGATCCCAATGCAATAGACACCATGCATGCGATCAATGAGAATTCCAGCTCAAATTATGAGGCAAGAGCCTCACCAGCTGCAGCTACAGTAGCCTGCTTGTTCTTCTTCTTTTGTGGACAATTCGGGGCATAATGCCCATGCTCGTGACAGTGAAAACACTTCACTTTGGACATGTCACTCTCTTTACCATCCACATCGGATTGAGAAGAATTATTCTTGCCCTTCCCCTTCCTTTCTTTGGTAGCCAAAGCACAATCCTCCTCATCAGATGCCTTTGATGAAGATCCATCCCTGGTACTCCGCCTTATCTCCTCTTGCACAAGATCCGACCAAAGTCGCTCCCATCCTGGCAATTTCTCTCGACCATTGACAAAGTCCTCATAGGAATGCCAACTCTTCGGAAGCCCAAGGAGAGCCAATCTCACCAATTCTTCTTCATCCACACTAACTCCTACACTCCCAAGCTCATCCTTGCAATGGACAAACTTTGTCAAGTATACCGGAATAGTGTCATTCTTCTCCATCTTTATCTTCCTGAGTTTATCCTCGAGCGCCAACTTCCTTTGGTCACTCTTGCTTTGGAAAAAATCTGTCAAAGCTTTCCACATCAATAATGGAGAAGATTTACCATGCAGGCTGGATACTATGTGATCCTTCACGCCCTCCAACAGAATCCTTCAACACCTTGCTGTCTTCTTTTTCGAAGCTTCAACTACAACAGCATCAGTAGAAGTAGGCTTTGGAACTTCTTTCTCTATGAACTCCAACAACCCATTATCATCTAACACTGTCTCCATATTTTCTCTCCATGCAATATAATTCAAGCTGCCCTCAAGGGCATACTCCAATCGCAATCCGTTGAAAGACATTTCAGCTACGACACCAAGAAAACACTGCTACAAATTCGAATTCCACCAGCTCAAAAATTAGCCGGTTGTGATCTGTGAGAACAAAGTATTTCTAGCACAGAGATCGACTGTAGGGGAATTTACTGGATATATCACCTTTCAAAGAAAGGATGGATCTAGAGGCTACCTGGCCCGCTTACAGACTCTGTCTACCGAAATAAAATGTAATCACTGTAATAGATCCGATGATCAATTTTCGCTCTGATACCATGTAGAAATTTGAATAATAGATCACTTATTCACTGATATTATCCTGACTACACACTATTTGAGCTTCATGCATAATACATAACCTCTTCTACTATTGATCATCAATTTGCAGAATTAAAAACAATCGCATGCGCACATAGAAACATTAATCAATCACACATATAAACACAGTATGTAATGGGGAAATATTACAGCTGAAAACCCCCAAATATCTATATATTATAATGATAGAGAACATGTAACAATCATAGTACAATACTCCTCACAAGTACTCAGTACTATCTCCAATAGTTACACAAACTACCTCAGATCTGAACAAGTCACAGGTTCAAATCTCCTCCACTGTCTGCCTGCCTCTACTGCGCAATCCAAGATGAGAAAGAATGAGATCCAAGTTTGAATCCCACTGGCTTGTACTGCGCAATCCTCATTGGAAATCTCAATCAATGTGTGTGCAAATCTCATGCACAGCTATAGTCACAACTGATAGTAGACTCACCCTTTCACCAACCTCTAACACTGGTCTCCACTGAATTGTCCATGCACTGCAGT
Source organism: Pinus albicaulis (assembly GCA_034641835.2). Classification (NCBI taxonomy): domain Eukaryota; kingdom Viridiplantae; phylum Streptophyta; class Pinopsida; order Pinales; family Pinaceae; genus Pinus; species Pinus albicaulis. The sequence goes on along the minus strand of CM076573.1, from coordinate 652,672,845 downwards.
TAACTGATGTATTCTTTAGTTGATTTATGAGTTAATAATTAGTGAATTAATTAATAATTAATTCACACGACTCATCACTATTGTATTAATCAGTTAGACTAAATACAACTAGTTAAACTAAGTTAAACCGAACACAACTCCATCAATTGTCTCATCAAACTCCACCAAACTCCTGCCACATGAGTTCCGTTAGCCACCTATATTTTTACATTATATCAAATTTTCAGTGGCTAAATTTTTCCGTGCACCTTCAAGATTCTACCCCGGGTTGTAGTTTTGAAGTCTTTGGTAAAATTGTTAAACGTTTCGGTTAGATCTTCATACATTTTCCACCCTCCGACATTCCACGAAAAATCCAAGTCAAATACTGTTGCATCCCTTTTCCTTTCCCTTCCCTTGCTTCCATCTTACCTTCATTTTTCAATTTTCTTTTATTCATAAGAACCCCAAAAAACCATATGTTATTCCTTATCCCTTCATTACTCTCATTTCCCAAGGTTAAAAAACCCATTTTTTAACCTTATCAGAATTATATTTCCTTTCGAAATTCTTTGGAAAAACCATAGAAAACACATTTTTCTATGCGTTAGGCTTAGACCCCTCAGGCTAAGTCCTCTTCCTTTTCTTCCTCCACATGCCCGAGCGCCAGGACCGGCTGCTCGAGTCTTGAGGTGCTAAACCAAAATGTAATCTCCTCTCCGTCCTTTTTCCTTTAAAAACATTCGAAAACCCATCTTTTATAAGGTTTTGGCGTGAAATATTAAATCACATGTTTTATTGCCCCAAGCCCTTCTTAGCCGTCGATCTGCTCCCCAGATCTGACGGAGCGGAGCAAGCCCCACCTGGTGGACCCCTCCCCCCCGCGCCCTTTTCCATGAAACCATGTTTTTCATCCCGCACCACTTTTCGTCGGGTGGCGGTTTTATCCCGTTGGCCAGCGATTCCATACGCCGGCTGACACGTGTCCTCCGCCCTATTCCAAAACCGCCGCGCTATCACATCACCCACGCATTATCCTTCGGACCATAGCCCCGCAGCGGGATCCACCTCCACCGTTGGATTTGGGCCCTCCCATCTGACGGTTTCCAATCGCCTCATCTGCTCGACCTTTAACGAACTTGCCCACCCGTTAACTTCCCCCGGCGCGTTCGAAAACTGATCTTCGCCGTCGGTCTCTGCAGATCGACGGTTCTTATATGAAATCCCGATTCCATCGTACAGTTCCCCTTTTTTTTCTCCGCTGACTTTTCAGAATGCTCCCGACCGTTGATTGCAATACGATCAACGGCTCCGATTGCTCCGTTTTCCCGCACGCCCTCCAATGCAGATTTGTCCATATAACGCAGGATTTTCTCATTTTGTTTGTATTTTGCAGGTTTAAGGTTCTTTCGTCGTGTTTTAGGAAAATCTAAAAGACGAGGGTGACGACTCTCGTTCTTTCGATTTATCCAGAGGATCGACTGCAGGGTAAAGAACAATGTTATCAACAAGGTTTCATGAGCCTTGATTTCCGCACATCCCTGTAAAGCTTGAAGAATACCGTCAAAATCAACGCAGAGAAAGAGTATCAGATATTGAAGACAACAATGAACCAGAGCAGCAGATTATCAGACAGATTGGCGGGGATTATGGCTAAGACGGTTATCAAAAGCCTAATCCCCGACTCAGAACACAGATTAAAGGAAAACCTAAAAGTGTTCATCAGACATACTACCTCCACCGCCATACTTTGAGGCAAATTGATTCCCCAACCACCGCAGTGCCACCTATTGCCTCAAAATGCTCAATTAGAGGCCGAATTTATTGAAAAAATCAGATATCTTGCCTCGAAGCAGCCAAAGAAGTTATTTCTGCCCCATATTTAATGACAGAACGTTTGCAGAGTAACCCTAATAGTACGCAGAGCCTCAAATGTCAAACAAAACTCCCTCCGAGCTTATTTCATAAGTGTAAACACATTAATGCAGTGGAACACCTGTATGATTTCTTCATCGAGCCTCCAAGGGCCAGGAAGACATTAATTCTGCATTAATTGTATTTAAGATCTTTTTATCAGATCTCACCTCCTCATCCTTCTATAAATACTTCAATAGAAGATGAGTGAGGGGTTGGATTAGTTGGTTGTCAATGTAATTGATGAAGCATTCTATGTAACTGAGCTGAAAACTCTTGATTGTAAATAGTGGTTTCATCGGCTCTTGGAGCTCTGCTTGTAGCAGATAGGTTAGGTTGTGAAGAGAGATGGATTAAAACATTGGATCTGAAGATTGTAACCGGTTTGAAGCATCAATACAAGATGATTTATGGGATCCTGGTCTATGCTGATGGTGATGTTATTCTCACTATAACTTGTATTTTGTTTATGTTTTCAATTTGTTTCATTTTCCACTGTAAAGAACAGTTTAAACAGGGTTAGGACCTACTGTATATCAGTAACCTTCTCTGGCTGAGAAATCTTTATCTAAATGTTTTCTTTCAACTGTGTTATTTGAAAATGATTTAATTCAGTCTAAGTACACGGATGCTGGTGTTCCCTCATCCTTTTGTCACTGTTGAATGTTATTTTTAAATGTTACTTTCAATATATGTTGTGTGAGGATGAATTAAGGAAATCAAGGTTAGCCCTGAGTCCATTTCCTGTTTGCTCAACTATTTGATTGTTTCCCTTAGGATGTGTTAAAAGCTGACTAGTTTCGAAGTACTTATCAGATCTTAGGTCATTCTGTGTTATCTCTGTGATCGTCTTGGAAGTAACTAAGTAAATAAGAGCTAGGAGAGGATTATGGTGAGCCCAGCCCGCTAGTTTCTACTCCAAAAGTTGCCTTCAAGTTTCCCTTTGTTTTTATATGTATTCTATTCGAAGTGTATCAAAGGTTGGATAGTTTCAAAGTACTTACCAGATCCTAGTTTGCTTCTATGTTTCTCTTAAGTGCTTGGTCAAAGGCTGGCTAGTTTGAAAGTACTTACCAGATCCTGGGCTGCTCTTTGTTCTGCATCCATCATTTCCCTTTCTTATTGTATCATTCCATTCCATAAATCAAACTTTAAAGAGATCCTTAGGCATAGATGACTTGCCCCATAGATCACTCTTGAACCTGAATGTTTCAATTAAATCCTCTTATGACTCCATAGCCCAATGGATTGAAAACTTGCCATCATCTTTCTTCTTGATCGAAGCTTACTCTTTTTCTTGCAACTTCTCACCTTTGAACCTATTTGCATATAGATCTTTCTGCCTCAGACATCAATTATGTTCAATCATCCGAAAAGACCAAACAAAACCCTTGGACCTCATAACTAGCCTAATATCATTACCCTAAGCTTTCAAATACAATATCCATCTTTGTACATATTGGAGAGATCCCTCTCCGGATTCAGGAGGGCTAGATCCTAGAATCCCAAAGTTGGTTGAAATGATGTTAACTCTGTGATCGGACTTTGCCAATCTTGCTTATTACAGAGACCTAACATTTCTGGCGACTCCACTGGGGACGAGTGTTTTAATACCTCAGAAAACCCTTTATTCAAGAACACTTTGAGAGTAAAAAGCAGCCTTTTCAAGCACTGCCTAAGATAGGTAATTATGATGAAACTTGTTTGAATCAGTGACAAACTAGGTAAACCCTAGGTTTCTCTTAAGACTTCGTCTAACCTTGAAAAATCAGCTGGCTTAGACATAAGAGTATACTGCCTTTGTCTCGCAACCTTAGCTAAGTTTTGAAACAAAGTTAGGATATTCTTAACAACCACAAAACTGAAAAATGACTTAGAAAAACCTAAAAATATTTCAGATTGGAATTAAATAAACATGGTGGTGGACCATAAGACCTTTTACCTCCGAAAGGAGCTAAAAATTTCCACTTGGCGACTCCACAATCCTTAAACAGACCTTAAGACTCCACTGGGAAGAACCCTTATCATTATAGTATCATTCAAATTCAGTTAGAGGACTGTAGGATTAAAATTGTGAAAACAGATTAGTTAACCTCTCCAAGATTGTCATATCTGGTTGAACTTTTCTTGTTTATTTGGGTCTAAACAACATAGCATAGTGGCTTCTAAAAGGATTCGCACTAGAGCCCATCCAGACCCTAACCCACCTGAGATAGTTGATAATCCAGAAAATATCCTTTGGAAGTCTCCCAAGGTTAAATTATTAACTGTTTTCAGATCACCCTTGAGAGCTAATTCAGTCCCTAAAAATCTTTCAGCTCTGCAACAATCACAAGCTGACTTAGTGAATCCATTTAGGACTAGGTCATTTGATGATATAATCCAGTTAGACTCTGAGTCTTCACTTTCATCTCCTGAAACAAGTGAACATCCTGGTGGCAGAGAAACAACACCTCCTAATTTACATTTCCTTCACAATTTAGGTGCCTCTCATCCAAGATCAGCTCAGAAATCTACTGATGTTCCATCCACTTCCGTTCACCCGTCATCCACTGTTCAAACCACTACACTTCAACCCACACCTCCTCTTGTAAATCCACCACGTATCATGGCAGCATGGTATGCTCCCTTAGTCCTTCCTGTACCATTAGTCAATCTTCCACAGGACTATCAGTCCAAAATTCCTTTATATGATGCTAGCAATACTATAACAGCATCTCAACATGTGGACAAGATGAATGACTACTTTGACAGAAATGAAATTGATGATGATTCTGTCAAACTTAGACTATTTGCTCAAATTTTGGGGGGAGAAGCAAGAAAATGGTTCAAAGGTTTAGCCCCCCACAGTATTAATGATCTCCAAGGCTTCCATCAAACATTCTTAAACAAATGGGAAGTAAGGAAGAATCCTCTCCAAGTCCTTGCCGACTATAAAAATCTCCATAGGAACCCTGGGGAAAGTGTACAAGCTTATTGTACCAGATTTAACAGTGTGTATAATGCACTCTCCCCTAAACTCAAACCTTCTCAGGGCTCAGCTTTAAACAAATTTCTTGAAGGGTTTGATCCTGACATGAAATATTCACTCAGAGAAAGAGTCTTTGCAACCCTGGAATATATGCAAAGAGGTGCCCTTTCTATGGAAGTAAACTTAATGGAGAAGAGAGCAAGGATGAAAGCTGAAAAGAGAGTATCCTTTAGAGAGGAATCCACCCCTTCTACTTCAAGCTCGAAGATGGAAAGAATGATGGAAGAAATGATGAATAAAATGAGCATCCTGGAGAGAGCACAAGCAAGTCTAAATCAAAACACTCCTCAAAACAGAAAACAAAGCCAGAATTAGAATATTAGAAGAAATAAGCCTCCAAATAGACCCCGGGAAGATGATCAACACATCACTCCTCCCTTTCATCAAAACTTTTTAAGTGATGTTGAGCAAACAGAACAAATAACAGAGGAGGATGATATAAACTTATTTGGGGTAGATGATGATAGCTTCGAAATTCATTATGATAAAAAACAAGGCCTTTACACACCTTACGATGACAAAAGAGATGATAATGAAAATTATTATCAGAACATGGAAAACGCTGTCATAGAACCTTCAAAGGAATATGAACTCAGAAGCAAATCTAATCAACAAATCCCCAACAATAAAACCTCTGACAAACCTTCTCAAAACAGCGTTGCAACCCAGTCGAAGACAATCAAACAAAAAGACAAAACGATGGTTGTTAATTCTGGTAGTGGTAAAGAGAAAGACACTCAGAATATTGAAAAGCGGAGTGCAAACATTATCAGTACTAACACCCTGGCTAGTACTCCTGTTAAAACAACTTTTCCAACTGTAGATAAAACAAATCCGCAAGCTGTTATTGCTGATAAAGTGGCAGTAAACAAGGCTGAAATCAATGCTTTAAAGAGTCAAAACCTTTTTAGCCTGGAACAAGAAATTTCAAAGATCAAAATTTCTGTTCCTTTGACTGAGTTAGTTGCCCAACATGTATATAGGTCCAAAATTTTGAAAGCTTTGAACTTAGAAGATAATGAAGATTCACTCAATCTTAATGATGACCAACCAGAGCTTATTTTTGGTCCAAAGATTGAAGGAAAGTTTCAAGAAGGTCCTGTCCCTCCCTTTTACGTAAGCTTAAACATTCATGACAAAATTTTGCACAATGCTATGCATGACTCGGGCGCTTCCCATAATTTAATGCCAAAAGCCGTAATGGAAAGCCTGGGTCTTGAAATTACCAGACCTTACAAAGACTTGTACTCCTTTGACTCAAGCAGAGTTAAATGTCTAGGATTGATAAAATATCTCTGTGTTAACTTAGCCCAGATTCCAGCCAAATGTTTGGTCATGGATGTTGTCGTGGCTGATGTACCCCCAAAGTATGGAATGCTTTTATCAAGATCTTGGGGGGCTAAGTTACAGGGAACTATGCAAATGGACATGACCTATGCGACTATCCTTGTTTTTAATCAGACTAGAAGACTTTACAGGGAAACCCACATGCAGTACACAGTGACAAGTCAAGACCAGCCTCAAAACTCTCCTTTGTACGTTGTAAGCACGAGCCTTGATTCTTTTATCATGTTTAATGATGAAACACTTACAGAAAAAATCATTTCAACAGAATCAATGGCTGAAACAGAGGAAGAGGAACACAACGCTGAACTGCCGAAACAGTCTATTGTGTCTAAAAATCCTAGCAAACTAAACACAGGTCTTGAACTGCAAGTCATCAATCCATTAAACTTAAAACTTGACAGTCAAGAAGACGATCCTCAACCCAATGAAAAACTTGAGGAATCAAATTATATAAAGGAGATACACCAAAATAATAAAACTGAAAATTTTCCTCTCTGGACTATGTATTTTGATGGGTCATGCACCAGAACGAATGCTGGTGCAGGTGTCTGGATCACTAACACTGAAAACAATCATACAGAATTTATTTCATGTAAATTAAACTTTCAGTGTTCCAAAAACATAGCGGAGTATGAATCCCTGCTCTTAGGCTTACATTTACTGAAAAAGTTAGGTGCCAAGAGAATCAATGTATATGGCGATTTTGAATTAATCATTAGGCAAGTTAATGGGGAGTATAATGCAAATCACCCCAGACTTAGGGCCTACCGAAATGATGTCATGGATCTTTTGAAAACATTTGAGGAGTCCAACCTGACTTTTGTCCCGAGGAAAAGAAATATTGCAGCCCACAATTTAGCCTTTGCTGCTAGAACTTGCCCAATACTATATGATGACACGTCTCAGATAAAATTCAGACCAGCTGTCCCAGATAATAAGAAATATTGGCAGGTGTTTGACGGAGATAAACAAATAGAAGACTTCATGCAATTCAGAAATGAATTTGAACTCCATAGTTCAGATTCAGATTATGATACAGATTGTAGTGAAGAAAATTTTCTTGGTGAAGAAGAACCGTCTCCTGAGCTTATAGACATTAACCTTCAAACTAGCAAACTTACAAACCAAACAGAATGGAGTGCAAAATCTGAAACAGAGGAATTGGAAACTCTGCATTCTAAGGATGATAGTTTGCCCAAGGATTTGGCCCCTCTAGAAGAATTGTTTGATTTTAACGATGTGGCCAATAAACCAAAACTGGAACCTGTAGAGACTGAAGTAGAGGAGTGCAATATAGGCAGTGAGGAAAAACCGAAAATGATCAAACTGTCCAAAACTTTGCCAGCTCACATTAAACTCAAATACATAGAGCTATTCAAAGAGTTTTTTGATGTTTTTGCGTGGAGTTATGAAGATCTTAAATCCTATGACACTGAAATAATACAACACAAAATTCCTCTTAAAGAGAACCAAAAACCATTCAACAGAAACTGCGCAGAATAAACCCTGTCCAGTTCCCATTGGTTAAGAAGGAAATCATGAAGATGCACGATGCTGGTATTATTGTCCCTATTAGATATTCTGAGTGGGTATCTAATCTGGTGTCAGTTAGGAAGAAGACTGGAGAAATCAGGCTTTGTATATACTTCAGAAATTTAAACAAAGCTTCATTGAAAGACAACTACCCTTTACCCAAGATGGATCATATTTTGCAAAGGGTGGTGGGGTCTAAAAGAATTTCTTTGCTAGATGGCTATTCAGGGTATAACCAAGTCTTAGTCCACCCTGATGATCAATTAAAGACAACTTTCACCACTCCATGGGGCATTTTCATGTATGTGAAGATGCCTTTTGGTCTAATGAACGCTGGAGCAACCTTTCAGAGAGCCATGGACATAGCATTCTCGGAAGAATTGGGCTTCTTCATCATTATCTATCTTGATGATGTAACTGTGTTTTCAAAAATAGATGAAGAACACTTAGAACATTTGAGAAAAGTTTTCGAGAAGTGCATAAAGTTTGGGATATCTTTAAACCCTAAGAAGACACTATTTGGTCTCCAAGAAGGTAAGATTCTTGGACACATTATTTCAGAGGAGGGTATAAAGATAGATCCAAAGAGGATTGAGGCTATATTGCAAATCTCTCATCCTCGAAATATCAAGGAGTTGCAGTCTTTCATTGGAAAGATTAACTTTTTGAGAAGGTTCATCCCTAACTTGGCAGAGCTCCTTAGAAATATCACAAACATGTCGAAGAAGGAGCAAGGGATAAAATGGACCTTGGAAGCAAAGACATCCTTTGAGATGGTGAAACAAGCGTTAACCAAAACACCGGATCTCATAAGTCCTGATTTTTCAAAAGATTTTTATATCTTCTCATTTGCATCAGAACATACCATAGTTGTTGTCCTTTTACAGAAAAATCCACAAGGACAAGAGCAGCCCATTGCATTCTTTAGCAAGGCATTAAGGGATGCCCCTTTGAAGTATAACATCATGGAAAAGCAAGCTTTTTCTTTAGTTAAGGCTTTAAAGGACTTCAGAGTATACATCCTCCACTCACACATCATTTCCTTTGTCCCAAATTCAGTTGTTAAGGACATTCTAACACAGGACCCAGATGGTAAAAGAGGTAAGTGGATTGTTGTTATTCTTGAATATGATTTAGAGATTAAACCCACTAAGCTCATCAAAGGCCAAGGTCTAGCTAAGTTAATGGTAGAATCAAATTGTGATCTTCTTGATATTAATATGATCGATGATTTGGATAACCAAGAAGAACTCTCAACTCCCGTTGTTGAAGATCATTTTGTGAATTCTCCTTGGTATATTGATATTGTTTATGTTTTGCTTAATCTGAATACACCTCCTGGTTTATCCAAAAAAAAGGCAAGATTCCTAAAGTTAAAAGCTGTGAACTATTGCATTATTGATAAATGTCTTTATTGGAAAAATGCGAGTGGTATATTGCTTAAATGTTTGCCTAAGTTTGATGCAGAAAAAATTAAGCAGGAATTCCATGAAGGAGAGTGTGGAGGCCATTTGTACTGGAAGTCAACAGCCAACAAAATTTTGAGGGCTGGTTTCTATTGGCCCACTCTTTTTCCTGATGTTCATAAGATGACCACTACTTGCCATAAATGCCAATTGTTTGAGGGCAAGAGAAAATTATTACCCCTTCCTCTGCATCCAATTATTGTTGAAGCTCCTTTTCAACAATGGGGACTTGACTTCATAGGAGAAATCCATCCACCTTCCTCTGCCCAGCACAGGTGGATTCTTACCGCCACAGACTATTTCACTAAGTGGATAGAAGCTGTTCCTAGTAGGCAGGCCAATGATTCGGTTATCATAAAATTCATAGAAACCAATATTCTTTTCAGATTTGGCTATCCTACCAAGATCATCACAGATAATGCAGCAGCATTTGGATCAAAGAAAATGGTTGAATTCTGTCACAAGTATCAGATAACATTGGGACACTCTACAACCTATTACCCTCAAGGTAATGGACTTGCAGAATCTTCCAACAAAGGCTTAGTGAACATATTCAAGAAACTGTTGGAGGATAACAAGAAGTCTTGGCACACAAAGCTGATACATGCACTCTGGGCTGACAGATTAACATTGAAGAAATCCATTGGTATGTCACCCTTCCAGCTTGTGTATGGTACAGATACAATTTTTCCTAACAGCCTTGGTGTACCAGTTATGAAGTTAATTCAAGAGTTGCAGACTGAAGAAAATGACATAATCAGAAGAATAAATCAAACCATTCATCTTCAGCAAACCAGAGAGGAAGTGTACAACAAATCATTGCAGAAGCAAGACAATATCAAGAAGATATTTGATAGAAGAACAAAGGCCAGCAATTTCAAGATTGGGGACAAAGTTTTAAAGTGGGACTCAAAGAGGGAAGACAAGGGAAAGCATGGTAAATTTGACAATCTATGGTTGGGACCTTACTCTATTCATTCAGTCGCTAGAAACAATGCATTCTTCTTACAAGATTTGAATGGAACATAATTGTTTGGGGGTCCTGTCAATGGCAGGATGCTTAAGCATTACCTTTCTTAAAACCATTTTGTGTTCTGCAGCCTTTTTATTTTTCTTTTTCCATTGTGAATATTTCATCCACCATTGCATTCAAAGTTGTGAAAAATCAAAAAATACAAAAACAAAGAAAAAATGAAAAGAGGGCAGAAATGAAAACAAGAAAGGCACAACCCCATGCCAAAAAGAGAAATAAATCTGAAAGTGTGCAAGCTCAAATGCCACTCCTCAAAACACACTTCCAATTAGTCAAACTATTTAATCTTGACTAATTAGCTTTCAATTTTCTGCTGATAGGGTAGCAAATTTGATTTGCTGAACTGTTTAACCTTGGCTCATCAGTAGATAGATTAGGATAGAAATTAAGGTTCAAACAAACTCAAAATCTGAACCAAAGTTTCCAAAGAGAGATGACTCAAAACTGTTTTATTTTCTGAGTCATAAAAGTGAAAAAATGGTTCTAATTTGCCCAAAATATGAATCAGATATCAAGGAAGACATAGCTCACAGAAAAAAGAAAAATCAGAGCTATGTAAAGAAGAGAGAAGGCCATAATAAGAAGCTTTTAGATCTTAAGCCTTCAATTTTTGATGTTAAATTTCTGCAAATAATAATCTATGTGCAGCTTGTTTTTATGCCATAGATCACAGCAAGTCAAACAGCTTAATCTTGACTTGACTGTTTTTAAATTTTTGTTGTGGAATTTAGAGAATGAAAGTTTGTTGGACAGTTTAATCCCAACAGACAGTAGATTAGGAAGAGAAATATCTGAGCTCAACTATTTAATCTGAGTTCAGGGAGAAATAAGGAGTAGAAATAGATTAGGTTTCCTGCTTTCAAAAGAATAAAATGTTGTGAATAGAGTTTGCCAATCCAAGTGCACTCTGATGAAGAAAAAAATGTTAGATCAGTAGGATTGGGTAGGTAGAAGTTGTATTGATGAAATTCATTTTTCTTTCATGACTGATATTATTTGTCAAAGAAAAACAAGAGCAAGCAATGGATCAGGCACAAGTCAGCGTCCCAGAGAAATCAAGTCTGAATTCTTGATGCCTTCAAGAAGGCACCATCCACAAGTGGAGCCATTGTTAGCCACCTATATTTTTCCATTATATCAGTTGGTGGCTAAATATTCTTTGCAGCCTTCAAGAAACAAGTTCAGTCCTGAAGTTGTTGGTGCTTGAAGTCTGTTGGTAAAACCATAAACTGCTGATCAGATCTTCATATCTTTCCCTCTCCCAGCCTCTGATATTCCGCGAAAATCCAAGTCAAATACTACTGCATCCCTTTTCCTTTCCCTTCCCTTGCTTCCATCTTACCTTCATTTTTCAAATTTTCTTTTATTCATAAGAACCCCACAAAACCATATGTTATTCCTTATCCCTTCATTACTCTCATTTCCAAAGGTTAAAAAACCCATTTTTTAACCTTATCGGAATTATATTTCCTTTCGAAATTCTTTGGAAAAACCATAGAAAACACATTTTTCTATGCGTTAGGCTTAGACCCCTCAGGCTAAGTCCTCTGCCTTTTCTTCCTCCACATGCCCGAGCGCCAGGACCGATCGCTCGAGTCCTGAGGCGCTAAACCAAAATGTAATCTCCTCTCCATCCTTTTTCCTTTAAAAACATTCGAAAACCCATCTTTTATAAGGTTTTGGCGTGAAATATTAAATCACATGTTTTATTGCCCCAAGCCCTTCTTAGCCGTCGATCTGCTCCCCATATCCGACGGAGCGGAGCAAGCCCCACCTGGTGGACCCCTCTCCCCCGCGCCCTTTTCCATGAAACCATGGTTTTCATCCCGCACCACTTTTCGTCGGGTGGCGGTTTTATCCCGTCGACCAGCGATTCCATACGCTGGCCGACGCGTGTCCTCCTCCCTATTCCAAAACCGCCGCACTATCACATCGCCCGCGCATTATCCTTCGGACCATAGCCCCGCAGCGGGATCCACCTCCACCGTCGGATTTGGGCCCTCCCATCTGACAGTTGCCAATCGCCTCATCTGCTCGACCTTTAACGAACTTGCCCACCCGTTAACTTCCCCCGGCGCGTTCGAAAACCGATCTTCGCCGTCGGTCTCTGCCGATCGACGGTTCTTATACGAAATCCCGATTCCATCGTATAGTCCCCCCCTTTTTTTTTCTCCGTTGACTTTTCAGAACGCTCCTGACCGTTGATTGCAATACGATCAACGGCTCCGATTGCTCCGTTTTCCCGCACGCCCTCCAATGCAGATTTGTCCATATAACGCAGGATTTTCTCATTTTTTTGTATTTTGCAGGTTTAAGGTTCTTTCGTCGTGTTTTAGGAAAATATGAAAGACGAGGGTGACGACTCCCGTTCTTTCGATTTATCCAGAGGATCGGCCGCAGGGTGAAGAACAATGTTATCAACAAGGTTTCCTGAGCCTTGATTGCCGCACATCCCTGTAAAGCTTGAAGAATACCGTCAAAATCAACGCAGAGAAAGAGTATCAGATATTGAAGACAACAATGAACCAGAGCAGCAGATTATCGGACAAATTGGCGGGGATTACGGCTAAGACGGTTATCAAAAGCCTAATCCCCGACTCAGAACACAGATTAAAGGAAAACCTAAAAATGTTTATCAGACATACTGCCTCCACCGCTATACTTTGAGGCAAATTGATTCCTCAACTACCGCAGTGCCACCTATTGCCTCAAAATGCTCAATCAGAGGCCGAATTTATTGAACAAATCAGATATCTTGCCTCGAAGCAGCCAAAGAAGTTATTTCTGCCCCAGATTTAATGACAGAATGTTTGCAGAGTAACCCTAATAGTACGCAGAGCCTCAAATGTCAAACAAAGCTCCCTCCGAGCTTATTTCATAAGTGTAAACACATTAATGCAGTGGAACACCTGTATGATTTCTTCATCGAGCCTCCAAGGGCCAGGAAGACATTAATTCTGCATTAATTGTATTTAAGATCTTTTTATCAGATCTTACCTCCTCATCCTTCTATAAATACTTCAATAGAAGATGAGTGAGGGGTTGGATTAGTTGCTTGTCAATGTAATTGCTGAAGCATTCTATGTAACTGAGCTGAAAAATCTTGACTGTAAATAGTGGTTTCATCGGCTCTTGGAGCTCTGCTTGTAGCAGATAGGTTAGGTTGTGAAGAGAGATGGATTAAAACATTGGATCTGAAGATTGTAACCGGTTTGAAGCATCAATACAAGCTGATTTATGGGTTCCTAGTCTATGCTGATGGTGATGTTATTCTCACTGTAACTTGTATTTTGTTTCTGTTTTCAATTTGTTTCATTTTCCACTGTAAAGAACAGTTTAAACAGGGTTAGGACCTAATGTATATCAGTAACCTTCTCTGGCTGAGAAATCTTTATCTAAATGTTTTCTTTCAACTGTGTTATTTGAAAATGATTTAATTCAGTCTAAGTACATGGATGTTGGCGTTCCCTCATCCTTTTGTCACTGCTGAATGTTATTTTTAAATGTTACTTTCAATATATGTTGTGTGAGGATGAATTGAGGAAATCAAGGTTAGCCCTGAGTCCCTTTCCTGTTTGCTCAACTATTTGATTGTTTCCCTTAGGATGTGTTAAAATCTGACTAGTTTCGAAGTACTTATCAGATCTTAGGCCATTCTGTGTTATCTCTGTGATCGTCTTGGAAGTAACTAAGTAAAGAAGAGCTAGGAAAGGATTATGGTGAGCCCATCCCGCTAGTTTCTACTCCAAAAGTTGCCTTCAAGTTTCCCTTTGTTTTTATATGTATTCTATTGGAAGTGTATCAAAGGCTGGATAGTTTCAAAGTACTTACCAGATCCTAGTTTGCTTCTATGTTTCTCTTAAGTGCTTGGTCAAAGGTTGGCTAGTTTGAAAGTACTTACCAGATCCTAGGCTACTCTTTGTTCTGAATCTGTCATTTCCCTTTCTTATTGTATCATTCCATTCCATAAATCAAACTTTAAAGAGATCCTTAGGCATAGATGACTTGCCCCATAGATCACTCTTGAACCTGAATGTTTCAATTAAATCCTCTTATGACTCCATAGCCCAATGGATTGAAACTTTCCATCATCTTTCTTCTTGATCGAAGCTTACTCTTTTGCTTGCAACTTCTCACCTTTGAACCTATTTGCATATAGATCTTTCTGCCTCACACAGCAATTATGTTTCAATCATCCGAAAAGACCAAACAAAACCCTTGGACCTCATAACTAGCCTAATATCATTACCCTAAGCTTTCAAAGACAATATCCATCTTTGTACATATTGGAGAGATCCCTCTCCGGATTCAGGAGGGCTAGATCCTAGAATCCCAAAGTTGGTTGAAATGATGTTAACTCTGTGATCGGACTTTGCCAATCTTGCTTATTGAACTGATGATATCTGATGATATCTAATGGTACAAATGTCTCCTAGTTCATCCTTGGGCATGGAGTCTTCTCATTATCATCAAGTGCCACTCCAGTGGTCAACAGGTCCTAAAGGAGCTACACGATGGACCAGTCGGGGGGCATTATGTAGGTGATACCACAACACAAGGTCAAGCGAGCCAGTTTCTATGGGCCTACCCTATTCAAGGATGCTCACGCCTATGCTCGCAAATGTCCCCTTTGTCAAAAATATGCCGGCGGGAAGCCCGGTCATTCACTCCGCTACAGCTTATCACAGTAGATGAACCATTCCAACAATGCGGTCTAGACATTATCGAAGAGATACTACCGCACTCCTCAAAACAACATTGATATATCCTTACAACCACAAACTATTTCACAATGTAGGTTGAAGCGGTACCATTACGCCAAATCAATGATCAACAGGTAATAGCTTTAATTAACCAACACATTATGACCAGGTTCGGTGTTCCAACCTCTCTCGTTTTTTATAACACTACATATTTTTCATCTTTCAAATTGTATGATTTCACTCTCGAAAATAATATTGTTTTGAAACATTCTGCCAACTATTATCTGCAAGGTAATGGGCTAGCCGAGTCGACCAACAAGAACCTAATCTATATCATCAAGAAGACGTTGCTACCCCAACAACGAAACTGGCACAATGCCCTCAAGAACGCCTTCTGGGTCGACCGAGTCACGCACAAACCTTCTCTTTGGACCTCTCTCTTCTTCTTATTCTATCGGAAAGAAACCATCCTGCCCCCTAATCTTTCCCTGCCTGCCCTCCAATTATCTCAAGAATCACATGGCACCCCTTGCCCCATCTTGCAATCCCACATTGACACCCTCATTAAGCTAGAGGAGGAAAGATAAAATGCCAGGGCGAAATTCGCCAATCACCAAAGTCGAATCAAAAGATGGTTTGACAAAAAGTCCATTGGGAATAGAGGGTTCGAAGTCTGCGACTTGGTCCTCAAATGGGACAAGGTCCATGAGGACTAAGTTCCAAGCCCTGTGGACGAGACCGTTTCAGATTAAAGAAAAGATTGGCCAATATACGTATAGGCTGCAAGCCTTGGGAGCGAGGGTTGAGACTCTCCCATTAAACAACCATGACCTCAAACACTACTTCACTTGATGGACCTCGGGCTGTTTCCACATCCTGTATCATAGTTTTTGCATTTGCTTTCGCATCTGTTGTTTGTTGTTCCCTGTATCTCCTGCATGTTTTTTTTCGTTCATGATTTCTGTATTTGTTTGTTTTTTCCCTGTTTTATTCAATAAGGAACTTGTCTTAAGAAGGTTTCAGGAATTTCTCTCTCCAATGCCTTAGCTCTGAAGGTTGATGAAGTTGTTACTCAACCGGCAAACTGTGCCTAGATCTCTTCCTGCAACGAATCAATCCTGAAACCCCTTGGGCCTGAGTAGGAGTTTGAATACCGTCGTATGGGGAACTCAGTTGAATCAAGATATCCTAGTACAAGTGGCCAACCACGCGCGTGTTGAAATTTGGTTACCGAAGGACAGGTGGTTCCCTAAGGCTTTGATCTTTGGCCTAGGGAAAAGTGTCCAAAGGAATTTAATTTTTCTCCTAAAGTGAATTTATAAAGTTACAAAGTCAAATCTACTTTAAAAGTGACTTTAAGTGATAAAGTTACTAAAGTCTAATTTTAAAGTGACTTTAATAAAGTCAATGTAAAATTAGAAAGGAAAAGTGACTTTGGAAATAAATGACTAAGTGGGTCTTTATTAAAGTGGGGTGAATTAAAAAATAGAAAGTGAGATTTAAATGAGTATTTAATCTCAGCCCTAGATCTCAATCTATCTCAGCCATTGGATTTAGGGATTCCCCAAAAGTCACTTAGGGTTAGGTTAAAGGAGGGAAAGGAGGAAAAGGTCATTCATTCTTTCATGAGCAGATTGGGAGAAAGAGAGCAAGAGAGCAAGGGAGATTTCTGGGCAGTGAGGAGAAAGAGGCAGCACTTTGGCACACATACCAAAGCAGTGTTTCAGCAAGTCCGTACAGCAGAGTTAGCACACAGTGAAAGGCAGATTTTGGGCACGATTTTCTAGAAAATCCGTATAGCAGTTTTGGCTCAATTTCCAAGGAGGTCGTATAGCAAGTTGGCACGAAAATCAAGGAGTAGAGAAGCTGGTTTTGCTGGCACGTTTTTTGAGGGAGGCCGTACAACAAGTGGCTATACCCTTGCACAGATTTCGAGGCAGAAATATGTACAGCAACTTTGCTATTTTTTCTGCACAGAAATCAAGAAAAACAGTATAGCAGCATTTATGGCAGCTTGCACGCATTTCTAGACAGTCCGTACAGCAGCATTTAAGACTGCAAATTTTGGCACGAAAACCAAGGAGGCCGTACAACATTTATTGCTGGTCTATTTTGCTATTTACACGTTTTTCGAGGTGGTGGTAAAGCACGAAAAACAAAATAAGTTGTAATCTGTACTTGCTGATTTTTCTGAGTTTTTTCTCTTACTGTAAAAAGCATTTTCCCAAAAATAAGGAGCTTTCGAACTGGTTTTCCCCAAGAGTTGCAGGGGGGTTTTCCAGGGTCACCTTGACCAAAAATATCTGTGTTAAAATGTGTTGAATGGCTGTTTTGAGCTTGCTGATTTTTATTTCTGCATTTTCCAGCCTTCTGTAAATTTTCCAGAATTTGTGTTTTCAGCAAAAAAATATTTTTCTGTTGTTGAATGTAAGGATATGGGAAAGGGCATTTAACTAAAAGGAGAAATAAGGTGAAACTGAAAACCGGGGTGGGAAAACAGGAAATTTCTACATGGTATCAGAGCTTGAATGCTGAAAGTGCAGTTTGGGACAGCAAGAAGAAAAATACAGTCTGCTGATTTTTCACTCAGAAAATTCCAGCAAGCTGATTTTTCACTCACAGAATTTTAATCTTTACTACAGCAGTGCTATTTTTCAGTTTTTAGGACAGCAGGATGTCATTGGGATTGAGGGTGGAGGATAGGTTGGATGGGCATACCAATTACAGCGTTTGGAAGGAGAGAATGCAAAGTATCTTTCAGGAGTATCTTTCAGGAGTATCTTTCAGGAGGCAGAAGTCTGGGACATCATGATGCATACCACACAGAACCCTGTTGTTGTGCCTATTGATGCTACTCAGTTGGCTGCTTATAATAAAAAGAACAACAAGGGTAAGAGACTGATTCTAGACGGAATCAAAGACCATTGCATTCCTCATGTGAGAACCGGAAAATGGTCCTGAAGGAGAAGCTGAAAACCATTAAGATGGGTAAGACTGATAGTGCAGCTGGATATCTCACAAAGATTATTAATGTGAGAGATGAGTTGGCAGCAGTTGGAGAGGTCATTCCACCCATTGAGTTGGTGCGGATTGCAGTGAATGGCCTCCCCAGTTCATGGATGAACTTTGTTGATGGGGTTTGTGCACATGAGACCCTTCCCACATGGGAGAGGTTTTGGGATGACTGCATTCAGACAGAGATCAGGAAAGGTCGGCTTTGGGCAACCAAGCCAGTTCAGGAGGATGAGGATGTAGCACTGTTGGCAGGAGGCAAGAAAGGCAAAGGGAAGAAGCAGGCTTCCACAAGTAATGGTGGGGGCAAAGGCAAAGGTAAACGTAAACAGGGTAACACACAGAAGGACTATTCCAAGGTGAAGTGTTGGAATTGTCAGAAGATGGGACACTATGCAGTTGTGTGTCCGGAGAAGAAGAAGAAAAAGGGGAAGAACCAGAGTATGGCAGCATCAGCAGAGGTTGAGGACTTTCCAGATCGCTTTGACCGGGAGTTTGGGTTCATTGCGTGTGAGTCCTCTAGTGCAGGATTACCTGCCACAGAGGTTCAGAGGGAGCATGCATTTCCCTCGACTAGCGGAGCATCTTCGAGTATCTGGTATGTGGACAGTGGGGCTTCACGTCATATGACAAGAGTCCGTGAGTACTTCTCAGAGCTTTCAGAGAGTGGCACTAATATAGAGGTAGTACTCGGTGATGACAGAGTTGTTAGAGCAGTCGGTGTGGGAACACTGACATTTCAGAGGGAGTATAAACCTCCCTTGAAGGTGTCAGATGTTCTTTATGTGCCAGGGATGAGGAAGAACCTCATATTCGTCTCAGCTTTGGAGGATAGAGGATATGAAATACTGTTCAGGGGAGGACAGGTGCTGATGCATCCCAAGGGCACTCCAGCTGATTCAGCTAGAGTGATACGTGTACGCCATGCAAAGGTGTACAAGTTTGCATTTCAGCCCCTTTTGGCATTGAGCAGTAGTACCGACAGCAGAACTAGCAGTTCTGAGCTGTGTGAGATTTGGCACTGCAGGATGGGGCATATGTATCATGGATCCTTGAGGACCTTGCGGGAGATCACTACAGGTGTGCCAGATTTCAGTACTGATCACTTTGATACGTGCAGAGGTTGTACGATGGGCAAGTTTGCCAAATCCCCTTTTCCCAGCAGTGACAGCAAAGCAACTGGGATACTTGATTTGATTCATTCCGATGTGAGTGGTCAGATGTCTCATGTTTCCTTGAGTGGATATGAGTACTATGTTTTATTCATTGATGATCACTCCAGGAGGACCTGGATTTATTTCTTGAAGACCAAGAGTGAGGTCTTCAAGCGGTTTCAGGAGTTCAAAGCTCTTGTGGAGACACAGACAGGTCGGAAGATCAAGTCACTGAGGTTGGAGAATGGAGGAGAGTACACCCTCGGAGATTTTGTTGACTATTGTGCGAAGGCAGGCATTAGGAGGGATTTCACTGTTCCTTACAACCCCCAGCAAAACGGGGTTGTGGAGAGGAAGAACAGATCCATCGAAGGGGCTGCCAAAGCCATGTTACATGATAATGGGTTGCCATTGTTTTTGTGGGCAAAGGCCTACAACACAGTTGTTTACTTGCAGAACAGGAGTCCGCATCGTGCCTTGGGGCACATGACTCCGGAGGAGGCTTTTTCTGGGAAGAAGCCTGATATTGGTCATCTTCGTATCTTTGAGTGCATCACATACTCCTACATACCCAAGGAGAAAAGGACCAAACTAGAGCCCACCGCAGAGAAGGGTATCTTTGTGGGTTACAGTGAGACCTCAAAGGCTTTCGGATTTACATTCCTGCACAGAGGAAAATTGTTGTCAAGCGAGATGTGAAGTTCGAGGAGGACAGGGCCTTCAGGAGGTCACGGGAGTTAGAGTATCTGGATCAACCAGACCCTCAGCAGCAATTGAGTCAATCGCAGGGATCCAATGGGCAGGGATCAGGAGGATCCGAAGGTACATCTATGACGATGTCTAGTCCGTCAGTCAGCAGTGGCTCGCATAGTCAAAGGGGTGGTGCTTCGGGCAGCATGTAGAGCAGTCCACAGAGCAGTTCACTAGGGAGTCCACTGATGGACAATTCACATGGTACCTCAGCTTCTACAGGTTCAGGGGCAGGCAGGAGGACAGCGGACAGACAGTCAGGAGTTTAGGCTCCTGATGATGATGAGGAGGAGTTTCATTCTCCAATGGGAGAAGTATGCTCAGGGAAGAGGAAGCCCAAGTGGCTTCAAGACACCTTGAGAGAGGCCACATCTGTTGCTGCACCTAAGAGGCCGGTCAGAGAGAGCAGACCACCTGAGAGGTTTTGTAGCTATATGGCAATGGCTACCAGCATCCTTGACTCTGAGCCTTCTAGCTATGAGGAGGCAGCTAGCCAGCAGGTCTGGAGAGAGGCCATGCAGGAGGAGTATTCTTCCATCATGAAGAATGATGTTTGGGAGGTGGTGCCGAGGCCTGAGGGAAAATCCGTGGTTACTTCCAGATGGCTTTACAAGGTAAAGCATGCTGCAGATGGCAGCATTGAGAAATTCAAAGCGAGGTTTGTGGCTAGAGGGTTCTCCCAGGTAGAGGGAGTTGATTATGAGAAGACCTTCGCTCCCGTGGCTCGATATACTTCGATCCGCTCCATTATATCGATAGCAGCAGAGATGGGTTGGAAGATCCACCAGATGGATGTGAAGACCGCATTTCTCAATGGCTTCATACAGGAGGAGGTGTACATTGAGCAGCCACAGGGCTTTGAGGTGCATGGGAAGGAGTCCCATGTGTGCAGACTGAAGAATGCCCTTTATGGCCTGAAGCAAGCTCCCAGAGCTTGGTACTCCAGGATAGATACTTACTTGCAGAAGATGGGTTTCACAAAGAGTGAGGCAGATCCGAACCTTTACTA
Source organism: Pinus albicaulis (assembly GCA_034641835.2). Lineage (NCBI taxonomy): Eukaryota > Viridiplantae > Streptophyta > Pinopsida > Pinales > Pinaceae > Pinus > Pinus albicaulis. The sequence continues at coordinate 652,651,914 of CM076573.1, read as the reverse complement.
TATTGTGATAGGTGAGGAGCCTCTCATTCTGGTGCTGTATGTGGATGACTTAGTCATTACAGGTGCAGAGAGACTCATAGAGCACCGCAAGAGAGATCTTGCGGCGAAGTTTGAGATGAAGGACATCAGCTTGATGCATTACTTTTTGGGTTTGGAGGTGTGGCAGGAGGAGGGGCATTTCTTCCTGGGACAGGGGAAGTATATTGTGGACATCCTTGGCAGATTCCACATGGAGGATTGTAAACCCATGTCGACACCAATGATCACCAACTGGAAGAAGCTTCATGCTTCGGATTCCGATTTGGTGGATCCTACATTGTACAGACAGCTGATTGGTTCCTTGATGTATTTGGTCAACACTAGACCAGATATTTGTTTTGCAGTCAACACGATGAGTCAGTTTATGTGTGAGCCTAGGAAGGTTCACTCGGTGGCTGCAAAACACATTTTGCGATACTTGCAGGGGACAGTGGATTATGGTCTGGACTACAGGCAGGGGGATGGAGTGAGATTGGCAGGTTACACTGATTCTGATTGGGCAGGTTGTGCTTCTGATAGGAAGAGCACTTCAGGGTGCTGCTTTGGGTTGGGTTTGGCAGTGGTGTCATGGTTCAGCCGAAAGCAGCAGTCAGTAGCATTGAGTTCAGCGGAAGCAGAGTATATGGCGGCCAGTCTAGCTAGTTGTGAGGCCATCCGGCTTCGCAAGATGTTGTTTGGCTTATTTGGTCAGCCGTTGAGACCTTCAGTGATTTACTGTGATAATCAGAGTTGCATTAAACTCACGGAGAATCCAGTATTTCATGACAGGTCAAAGCATATCGGGATCAAATATCATTTCATCAGAGACTATGTTCAGAAAGGAGCTGTGAAGCTTAAGTATATTCCCACTGATGAGCAGGTTGCAGATATTCTTACCAAAGCCTTACCATGGGGCAAGCATGTCTACTTCAGAGACAAGATGGGTGTGGTGAGGAACACCTTCCTCGATAAGAGGGAGTGTTGAAATTTGGTACCGGAGGACAGGTGGTTCCCTAAGGCTTTGATCTTTGGCCTAGGGAAAAGTGTCCAAAAGAATTTAATTTTTCTCCTAAAGTGACTTTATAAAGTTATAAAGTCAAATCTAATTTAAAGTGACTTTAAGTGATAAAGTTACTAAAGTCTAATTTTAAAGTGACTTTAATAAAGTCAATGTGAAATTAGAAAGGAAAAGTGACTTTGGAAATAAATGACTAAGTGGGTCTTTATTAAAGTGGGGTGAATTAAAAATAGAAAGTGAGATTTAAATGAGCATTTAATCTCAGCCCTAGATCTCAATCTATTTCAGCCATTGGATTTAGGGATTCCCCAAAAGTCACTTAGGGTTAGGTTAAAGGAGGGAAAGGAGGAAAAGGTCATTCATTCTTTCATGAGTAGATTGGGAGAAGTAGAGCAAGAGAGCAAGGGAGATTTTTGGGCAGTGAGGAGAAAGAGGCAGCACTTTGGCATACATCCCAAAGCAGTGTTTCAGCAAGTTCGTACAACAGAATTAGCACATAGTGAAAGGCAAATTTTGGGCATGATTTTCTAGAAAATCGGTACAGCAGTTTTGGCTCAATTTCGAAGGAGGGCGTACAGCAAGTTGGCACGAAAATCGAAAAGCAGAGAAGCTGGTTTTGCTCGCATGTTTTTTGAGGGAGGCCGTACATCAAGTGTTTGTACCCTTGCACAGATTTCGAGGTAGAAATCCGTACAGCAGCTTCGCTATTTTTTTTTTGCATCGAAATCGAGAAAAACAGTACAGCAGCATTTATGGCAGCTTGCACGCATTTCTAGACAGTCCGTACAGCAGCATTTAAGGCTGCAAATTTTGGCACGAAAACCAAGGAGGCCGTATAGCATTTATTGCTGGTCTGTTATGCTGTTTACGCATTTTTCGAGGTGGTGGTAAAGCACGAAAAACGAGATAAGTTGTAATCTGTACTTGCTGATTTTTCTAAGTTTTTCTCTTACTGTAAAGAGCATTTTCCCAGAAATAAGAAGGAGCTTTCGAACTGGTTTTCCCCAAGAGTTGTAGGGGGTTTTTCCAGGGTCATGTTGACCAAAAATCTCAGTGTTTAAATGTGTTGAATGGCTGTTTTGAGCTTGCTGATTTTTATTTCTGCATTTTCCAGCATTCTGTAAATTTTCCAGAATTTGTGTTTTCAGCAAAAAAATATTTTTCTGTTGTTGAATGTAAGGATATGGGAAAGGGCATTTAACTAAAAGGAGAAATAAGGTGAAACTGAAAACCGGAGTGGGAAAACAGGAAATTTCTACAGCGCGTTGGCTCGACATTTCTTTTGAAAACAAACAAATGATATCGACAACTAGACGAAGGGGAAAGAACTAATTTCGACCAACAAAAAATTGTTCGGGAAAACCTTAAAAGTCTCAATAAAAGGCCTGAAACAACCTCTCTCGCAAGTAAAATAAGTCGGGATCCACCATCCACTAAAGCAATAATTGCCACAAAGATTAACTGCCATGAGCACATACAAATAAGTGTTATAAGCAAGTAAACAAATAAGGGCAAAGGATTGAGAAAGGCTTCCTATGCAGAGAGGTGTTGCAACGACTCCGTCAGGGTACTGTCCAGGCTTGCCGGCAGTGGAGCAAAGTTTGTGATTTCTAAGCAGTGACTCCACCGGAGCAACACAAGAGGCAAATAAATTATATCGAACTCTATAAAGCTCACGTGGTTACTCAAACCCCCTTGTCGAGTCATCGGGATGCAAAACATGGAGTGTAGCAATCCAAGTCAATGCGGCCAGGGTAAGCCAATCCATGAAGGACGAAGAGAATGCTAGTGGGACCCGCAAGGACGGAAGGAAAACCTACTAAGAGCCCCCTGCCGCCCAAGATAAAGTGCAATCTAGGTTCGACTAGTGAATCGCCAATTGTTGTAGCCGCTACAACTCCCCTCTGAAATTTGGCACCAGTCCCAAATTTCAGAGCCCCTTTTGCTTCTGACGAGATCCATGATAATGGGAACATCCCTCAAGCAGCATTCACAGGCCCAAGACATCCTCCCTACTCGGTTACTTTCAAGTCAAAAGCTGGTGATGGTATTATTGATGGTTTGATCTGGTCTTTCCCTCTGTTTTTTTGTCTAAGTATAGTCACAGAGTCGCAACCCTTGTGAAACTCGACCATATGCAACTTTACGACCCAGTGACCTCGTCAGGTCGCTCCTCCCCTCAACGCCGGTACTTTACGACTTAGCAACCTCGCGACCTACATCTAGGTTGCAAGGCCGCAAGGTCGCAGAACCCTTCCAGAAACCATCTATGCAACCTTGCGACCCCAGGTCGCTGAGTCGCAACAGTCACAAGGTCGCACCAGGGAGAATTTACTGAGAATTGCGAACTTACGACCTAGCGACCTAGTGACCCAGCGACTGCATTTAAGGCTCGCACGTGCGACCTTTTTATATATAGGGGGGTTGCATAGGTCGCATTTGACCTGTAAAAATTAATTAATCTAAGAAACCCTACTGTTAACCATTTATTTACTTCTCCTACTTGATTAATCATACAAGTTAGTAATCTGAATATTCAAAAAAACAACGAAGTAAACACAAATAGCAGCCTACACATATAGATCATTTACTAAATAACACGCTCATATGACAGTGACACATATTTTTCGGACAAATGTCCCCGCAAAAAGCCAATGTGGAAAAACCGGTGCAGCTGCCTCTGGAGGGTTTTATTATTAAGAAGATTCTTATTACAACAATTTATGGAAACCAGACATGGTTGGCTCTACAAAAAAAATCACAGCAGCTATACCTCTTTCACTCAGAGACAGAAAATATGGCTGATTCACACCCTCAAACGAGATTTACAGAACTTGAGCCCTTTCTGGCCCATTGGAAACCCCACCGTTGCTCCTCAGCCCTCTGTGTCATCCTTACTGGTCTGCGTCAACCTCTGCACTACTCTAGAAGGGCCTGCCGTCACCCCTAAAGGGCTTACGCTGCCCCTGCGCTGCCCTGACTAGGCCTGCGTCAACCCTACATGGCTCCTGCTGCCTCTGCGTTGCCCCTGTTGGGCTCTAGCTGAACTATGTAGCACTTGGTTTCCTCTGCTTTCTTGGATATGTTGCCTCTCTGCCGAAGTTGTATTCTTGGCCTTGGATTCAGAATCCCTCGCCAATACTGCCCCTCGCTGCACTACAAACTCTTCCTGAAATTCTTAGCAAACAACGCCCTAGAATTTCAGCTTAGCTTCAGTGCTCTGCAAATGTGTGTGTTCTCCAACTAACCCCAAGCCCTTCTCTTATACTTTTCTCGTTGGGAAACCAACGGCTGTGATCTAATCTCTAATCGACGGTTAAGATTAGAAGTTGCTTGATTTGTGTCACTCAAGTCATTCTCATCACATGTTTAATTTAATTCACTTTAATCTTTTAAATTTCGTAAGTTAGACTTAGGGTCCTTAATTAAAAAGATTAAATATTTGAATATCTCTTAAACCTGATGGAATTCTTCCAAACGCTTTCTAGGTCTTGGAGATCTCATGTACTCTAGCTCCTTCACAAATTTTGGGAGCTTGTGCACATCCTATGCTACCCCAAAATCTCAACATGACCTAAACGACGGAGCTTCCAAAGTGGTCTGACTACACAATTGGAGAGCGTTTTTATCAAGGTAAGTCGTCATAACCTCCAATAACCTTCTTTTTCTGTCATGTATGCTAGTCTGCTCCTGGTTCTCCCTCACCCTAGCTAGGAATGCACCTATTTGCTCATCAACCTTCTCTATTCTTACCATAAATAGCCTCATTTCCCTTTTTACCTCATTCTCTCACCAAGCCACCATCTCTTGCCCAATTTGGTCCAAATCCCTCTGGTTTAGCTCTGTCCCCTATTTGGCCACTACCCCCCGTACCCAGGGGCACTCCTGGCCTTGTTTTCTTTCCTTTCCTCTTAGTTTTTCCCGCCCTTGCGCACAAGTCGCATCGACATATTCTGCCAAAGAATCCCTACCGCGACCTCGCAACCTTTTCAGCGAGTCCCTTCCCTACCCGAAAACCATCTTCACCAACTTAATGGCAACTGGGCCTACATACCGGATGGGATCCCTAAACCAAATGGTGTAGAGTCTAATTGGGATTTTCTACACTGGGGAGATCCCCTTACTGTTGGCTAGACATTTTCAAACGTCAACACCTTTATAACATTTATTTCCTTAGCATGATTTGTTTCCATGGTGTTGATTAATTGCGCTTGTTTTTCTTCCATGGTGAGCAACTTGTTTTGAATATAGGTCATCTAATTAGAATGATTGACCTCCATGGCCTTTATTGCGTGTGCATGATTTACTATTAATCTTGTTTGATTGAGTTCCATGTTTTTAATGAGTTGTGCTTGGTTGAGAGTTGCATGTCCTTAATCATTTGAATCAACTCCCTGATGAGATACCTATCATTCTCATTTGCTTGAGTTTTCACTTTAATCTTTCTTTCATCTCCATATTTTTCTTCAAAGACATCAATGATTGATTCTAGAGAATCAAAACTGTTAGCAAGTAAGTCTATGAACCAATCCATAGCATTGCCATCTAACAGAAAGATGAAAAGTTTAATTTTAACGTCCTCATGGTTAATATCATGGCACCATTTTCTCACACAAACGTGGAAATTCCTAAGGTGAGTTTCGGTGGTAATGGCATTGTTACCACTGAATAGGGGTCATCTGATTAGAATGATTGACCTCCATGGCCTTTATTGTGTGTGCATGATTTACTATTAATCTTGTTTGATTGAGTTCCATGTTTTTAATGAGTTGAGCTTGGTTGAGTTGCATATCCTTAATCATTCGAGTCAACTCACTGATGAGATCCCTATCATTCTCATTTGCTTGCGTTTTCACTTTAATCTTTCTTTCATCTCCATATTTTTCTTCAAAGGCATCAATGATTGATTCTAGAGAATCAAAACTGTTAACAGTTAAGTCTATGAACCAATCCATAGCATCGCCATCTAATGGAAAGATGAAAATTTTGATTTTAACATCCTCATGGTTAATATCATGGCACCATTTCTTCACACAAAGGTGAAAATTCCTAAGGTGAGTTTTGGTGGTAATAGCATTGTTACCTAGAAAACTAGGCAACTCATCAACAACCTCAATGGCTTCATCCGAAATAAAATTCGTATAGCCTAGAATGTTAGTAAAATCATAAGGGGCGAACAGATAATTCATGATGTCATGCTCACTTGACCTTGAAAGAGAAAATGGATATCAAGGAGAGGCTCTTGTCCAAGATTAGCAAGAATTCTACAAGAAGGCTTTAAGCAGAAATCCTTGCAAAAAATAAATAGGTGGAGTCGCCACTTGAACAAGAATCTAACTCTAAAATCCAACATGCAAAAACCAAAATTTAGTCGATTTCCCAGGTACAAGAAAGCTTGTCCCCGACAACGGCGCCAAAAATGTTAATGTTATCGCTTGTCACCTACACCTACCTACAAGTTAGTGAGAAAAGCTTTTAACCCCACAAGGTGTGGTTGGTGCAAAGGAACTCAGAGAAGAGGTTGTCACACTAATCTCGACTCTCTCCGATTAAGCTATCTCCTAGGTTAGCTATGGATACTGGTCCCTAAAAGAAAACTAAGTTAAAGATGTGAGCTTTCTAGGAGAATTGTTGAAGTTAAATAGATCACTTCTTAAGATTCATAAGCAAAAGTGATATGAGCAATAACCATCAATATATAAGATAAGCATGAAACATATGAAAGACTAGTGCCTTCAAAGTATTGCTCTAATACGAAATTTTCTTAAATGAAATGAAAAGAAAAAGTAATCATGAAAATGAGACAAGAAATTGTTAGCACAAGACAAAACACACAAATGCTTTTAAAATAAATAAATTGATGAATCAAAGCATGTGAAGATATCTTGCTAAAATACTTACAATTAGTGATCTAAATATAAACAAGATGATAAAAATACTTTAAGGTTAAACCAACATGCAATTAGCCTTGCAACATGAAATAACAATACTTGAAAAGGAAATGAGACTCATCAACCATTCATGAACATGATGATCATGAAATGGAGCTTGCTAAAGTAGACAATGTTCCAAGTACAAGAAAATTAAACTAAACTTGTTGCAAAAGAGATTACAATACTTGCATGAAAGTAAATGTTTCTTGAAAATAGGAAATGATGTTGCATGTGAGACTCTAAACCATCAAGAAAGCAAAAATTTAAGAACTTGAAAATAAGAGAAATGTGATGGAAAATGGTCTTGGTTTATTTTATTAATTAGTTCTAAAGCAAAGTTACAATTGAACTCTAATCCTCAGACCTCACCCTCACCCAAAAATTTGGATCTCACAATGAGAAGCCCATAGAGGTAGAGTGTCCTTAAAACGTCTATTCAACCAACTTAAGTTGGAGGTATACTTTAATGATGCTTAGGGCATGTAAATAAATTAACCAATCATGAAAAATAACTTTTAACTTAAAAGCTATTTGTTTGACATGAAGTAAAATGTTGCTTTAGATTTTGCTCAAATACTTAATTATGTGAGATGTAATTAAAAGTACAACATAAGTAGATTTGGAACAAAATTCATGACAAATTAGATTCAAGTTAAAAGTGTTTGCAAGCAAAAGTTTGAACTTGCTATGAAAGTGAAAAAACTTGAAGCAAATTAAATTAAAGTGCATGCAAAATGAGTGTAATGCATGTAGTGTTAATTTATCAATTAGATGTTATGCATGCAAAATGAAATAAACCAACAATATCACAACACCAATCCTCTCCAAAAGATGGAGATATAGGGATACCAATGGGTAAAACCAACACTCCCAAAATCAAGAATTTTATTAGTTATTACAAAAAGGAGAAAACCTAAAATCCAAGGAAAGTATTCACAATTTAGGCTTGAGCCATAGACATTTCCTTGCTGAAAATTTCTGCAATTTGATGCCCACAAAATCTCAACAAAATGCATATTTTTCGAGGAAGAAGAAAAGAGGCAAGGCCTCTTTGAGTTACACGGCTAAGAGAGAGAAATAGAGACCCCAAGGTCCTGCATGCAAACTTATAAGTAGTTTTCTTAAGATGAAAACTGCAAGTAGTTGCAAGACAATAAGTTAGATGGAGATATAGGGATACCAATGGGTAAAACCAACACTCCCAAAATCAAGAATTTTATTAGTTATTACAAAAAGGAGAAAACCTAAAATCCAAGGAAAGTATTCACAATTTAGGCTTGAGCCATAGACATTTCCTTGCTGAAAATTTCTGCAATTTGATGCCCACAAAATCTCAACAAAATGCATATTTTTCGAGGAAGAAGAAAAGAGGCAAGGCCTCTTTGAGTTACACGGCTAAGAGAGAGAAATAGAGACCCCAAGGTCCTGCATGCAAACTTATAAGTAGTTTTCTTAAGATGAAAACTGCAAGTAGTTGCAAGACAATAAGTTAGAGCAAAACTACAACAACGAATGTTAGCTCAAGAAAATCACAAAGTAATATTACAAAAATGCTAGGCCAAAGAGTATGAGCAAGCTCTCCTCTTTGACTAGCCATAGCTTGGCTCTTTGAAATAGTCAGATATTAAAGAAATGTGGTGCAATACTTGAAAAGTAAATTATTTTAAGTTTTATTTTTTGATGCAAAAAATAAGAGCTTTGAGAAACTTAAAAGAACCTCTGCAAGACAAAATAAAATATAGATTAGACTTCAAAAATCAACACATGCGAGTTCACCTTGAATATTTTCAAGAATGAGTTGGTTCCTCCGAAAACTTCCCCTCGTGCTTGAAAATCTTGACCAAAGGCGAATCCTTCTACACAATCTCACCACAACATATTAAATCCACATAAAATTAAATAAAAGCAATGGAAAGAACTCCTATAGATATATTTGACATCAATTAGAAGGCTTCTTATCCTAAAGCAATCAAGTAACTCTTATGCTAATATGAAATAATTGCATACTAACATAACTTGAAACAAGAAAGAAGGAAACAATAGTATGAGGAAATAAATAGAAGTGTAACAACAAGTCAAGAATTTACCACATATGCAAGGAGAAGAACACTATCACAAGTTACCCCAAAAACTTTTGTATTATATTGCAAGTACGTCTACAATCTAGCAACATGTCCTAAAGCCTAATAGCTTGTATTACATGATACAATATGAGAGCCCATGGCTCCATTATATAGAGAGTTGGGAGCAAATCCCAATCAAGAACCAAATGTCGAGTGGTGAGAGGGAGGAGATCACAAGGAAAATTATATAGAGAGAGAGAGAGCCCATGGCTCCATTATATAGAGAGTTGGGAGCAAATCTCAATCAAGAACCAAATGCCAAGTGGTGAGAGGGAGGAGATCACAAGGCAAATTATATAGAGAGAGAGAGCCCATGGCTCCATTATATAGAGAGTTGGGAGCAAATCCCAATCAAGAACCAAATGCCAAGTGGTGAGAGGGAGGAGATCACAAGGCAAATTCGAATTTGATAAGTGGAGCTTCAATGCCAAGTGTAAAAATCGAATTCTGACAAGTAGACATCATGTTCTTCTTCCCTTATGTGTTAAATTTGAATTTTATGATGGAATAACAAGTGTATATGGGTAGTAACCCATGTGGTGACAAGTTCCTACAAAAATCTCCACCAAATATTCTCCCAAATCCTCTCAAATGTGCATTAACTTAACAAATTCGAATTTCCAAGCAAGCAGCTCTCATTTAATGCCAGAAATTCAATTTTATTTAAGCACATGTCATTTCCTTGATTTTAGGAGTCCACATCACCTTGGGACTTCACTTTAACTCCTCCATAATTTTCCACCTCATTTAGCATGTGTGGATGTTTATTTTTCTCCATTTATTTAATTTTTGGCTTAATTAATTGCCAAATTTCCCACTAAACTTAAGAAAAGTGAATTTTGAGGGTTCAAAACACATATTTAACCCCTAAAAGTGTGTTATATTAGAAAGTAGAGGGTGAGAGGTGTAATTTTGATTACTCATATCCTAGACAACTTCTCTAGACAACACTTATTACAATTCAATTACAATTTTTATTGTAATTTTTTACTTGAGGGAAATCTAAAAAAATAAAAAATCACTACCTAAACCTAACCAAATTTCACGAAATTTTTTGTATGATTTAGTATGGTAATATACATTGACTCTAGAACTAGGGCTCACCCAAGGCCTCACCATCAAGCCTTACTTCAGCTTTGGGGTAAAATTGGAGGAAAAAAGTCAATTAATTATTAAGTCTTGATAGGGAGATCATAATTAACCGAGTGAAAAAATCTCCCAGAGTAATACTCACTTGCTCGCAAGGTCCCAAGCTACCCAAGCTTGTTATAGAGTCAATACTGACTCAAATTCATCATTAATAGCATCACTTATTACAATTCCTCGTAGGGCGTGGAATCTGACTACAAGAGAAAATGATAAGAAGTAGAAGTAGAATTTAAAAACTCTGTTGAATTGATGATATATGATGATGTCTGATGGTACAAGTGTTCTCTGGTTCATCCTTGGGCATGGAGTCTTCACATCATCATCAGGTGCCACTCCAATGGTCGACAGGCACAATGTCGACCTCTTGGTTCTCCTCCTCCCACTCAACCTCCATGTCTTGGGCCTATATCTACTCCTTGATTTCTCTTACAAATTCCTCATCTTGCTTTTTCCTGTTCTCTTCATCCATTAATTTTTTTGTTGTTCTTCCTCAAGTTGTTTTTGTCTCTCTTCTTCTTCTTGCTTCTTTCTCAATTCTTCCTGTGCCTACATATCTTCTCTTTCTTTCCTTTCTTGTTCTTCTTTCTGTATTCATTCCTCCTCCTGCCTCTTCTCTTATTCCTATTGTTTCCTCTTTAATTATTTTGATTGCTTTCTCCTCTTCTTTGTTGCAATGGCCACTTTCAAAATAATAGGATTTTTTTTGAATTTTCGGCTCTACTCTGATTTTGCATTATGCACAACTTTGCTCTTGTAGTACTTAATACTAATTGGAGTGGGCACTTCTTGTTGCTTTCCTTCTTGGACAACATCCTGCTCATGTACTACACTGGAAGGGCCTGCCTCTTTGCCTGGTAGATGTGGTCGGGAAGCATTACGACAATTCTTTATCTTCTCTTTCTCTATTCAACTATAACACTCATGAGCCCTGGCAAAAGGAAACTTAGCACAGTGTCTTTTGCATAAACTCTTCTAGGATCGTACTTGTGGAAGCTTGTCTCACTGAACTTGAGGCTTTTAAGTTGCTATGCTTCTGCAGCCTTTAAGCTCTTGAGCTCATAGGATCCCACTTGCAAGAGGAAGGCGGCCATGGTGCCTTCTTCTTCTTCTATAGCAATTGAGAAACACATGTTCTAAGATTATAGGCAACACTCCTACATGGCCACCTTATCTGCCACATATCTCGGCAAAAGATGTGGAGGTTTCTGAGAATCGACTACTCTGAGGTATGTTCCATTAGGTGAGGCAAACCAATCTGCTACTTCTACCACTTCCTTCATTTCCCCATGGGACATGCAAGGAACCTCTTCCTCAAAGATCATCTAATACAAAACCTTGAAGAACTGCTTAACAAGTTTTTCATACATTCCCCTATAACTGTACTCTGACGATAACTTGCGATACACATGGATAGGGAGCTCTTTAGGGGTCCATCTTCAATCTAGACCCGATGTTAAAATTGGTAACTAGGTCCAATTTCCACTTTGGACAACTCATTTGATGGAGATGATTATTGCATTGAATTCCTCTTTTCGAGAGAACCAAAATTGACCTAAAGATCATCAAATTTGGACAAGGAGACATGTTTTTGAGGTCAAGCCCACACATGTCCAAATTGTCAAGGTTGCCACATCATCATGTAGGCTCATGAAGCCCAACAGACATGTCTTTTGACCCTCGACGACTTGTATAAATAAGAGATACCTCCACCCTCATTTGGAACTTCATAAACTCAACATATTCTTCTCTCTCCTCATCTGATTGGTTCGTACAGCTCATTGGGCATCTCTTTTCCTCACAAGTGTGGCAGTAAAGAAGGATGAATTTCAGGAAAAATTAGAGGGCCGAATTTCAGGAATCTGTTGCAGGTTTGACCAACATTAACCAGGGGTGCGTTGATCAGGTTTGACTACAATTTTTGGGTCAAAAATTCATTTTTGGAGAGTTGCATCGATTGGCACAGAAACCGAGGTATTATGGGCATGTTGACCAGAGTTGACCACAGTCTTCAAGTGCAGACTTTGATCAAATTTGACTGGTGATTTATGGATATTTTGGGGTGACTTTGACCAACGAAAGAGGTTGAGTTTGATTGTGGTTGACCGAACTGTTTTGGAGAAGTTTGACTGATGTTGACTATTTGGTTAGGGCTGATTTCACTGTTGTTAACCAAGGTCGAAATTGCAGAATTTTACAGGGTTGTTTTGAAAGGGATTTAACAAGTCAACATTGACTTATTTTTGTACTCTCTCTCACTTTGTTGAACATTTGATATAATAATAAGAATTGATCAATTCCCCATCTTGGGGTTTTTCCCTGGCATTCGCCAGATCTGGTGTTCTCTTGTCTTGGCTTGTCTTCTGCATTTTATTGTTCATGTTCTATCTACAGTTACTGTCAATGTGATTTATGGTTAATGTGATTTCTATTGGAAACTAATTTGGAAATTGTCAATGGGTTGCTAAAAGGACATTGAAGTAGTTGTGCTAACATAGAACATACCATTGTTAACTAAAATTAACACTTGAGAATTCATGGCGAACACATATTCTATCCAGTAAGTAGCCAGATATGTAAAATTGTGGTTGATTGCCTTGAGGTGTGCTTTTCGCCTTATCCAAGTTGATCTTCGACTGAGATAATAGATGGGACCAATTGAATATTTGGCCTTCCATGACAAGTGGATACAACATGAAGATCCACCCTTAGAGGAAGGATTCAGTATTCCTTTGTCCATAGATTCAACAACACATAGCCATCAAGTACTAGTAAATTGTTCAGAGAGACTTGGTCTTGTAAGTACTGTCAGGCATCTGGCGAAATTTAGCTACTTCCCGCAACCATATGAATTGAACACTTCTTTGGTATTCAGATAACCCCAAGTTGCATAGAATCGAGATCCAAGTATTGCTCAAGCTTGGGCAAGTTGTAATATAGGTGAATGTCATGTGGCTGATAGGAAGCAAGTTGTTGCACACTGACACAGTTTAATGCCATGCTCTTGGTGTCTACACCCCGCAATATCCACTTGATAACATCAACACATGGTAATATTGGTTATCTGCAGGCAACTCTATGGAACCGTGATCGTTGGATGTTTTCATAGACTTCCTTATCCTCCAAATCTTCTTCAAACTCTGTTGAAGTAAATACATCTTTGACAGTGATCCATGTGACAGTAGAATCCTTTTCAATATGGCACCGAGTATCTGACAAGATAAGAACTCCTATCAAGGTATTGTCAATGGATTCTTCAGTATTAATTTTTGTGAACTCCTATGATGATTCTTTCTTTGGAGGCATGTTGTTGTTTGATGATGAAAGACTACTATGTTCAAGGCCTGCAATAACTGTTGCAACAGATGCACTCATGGAAATACAAGTTAGTATTGCAAGAGATTAGCTAAACAATCGAATTACAAGCAGAAGACAATCACTGAGAAAAGGGATTGCGTAATGTTGGGCACAAGAGGGGTAGATTGAGCACTAGAAATTTGCACTGTGCAGCTTCTGAAGGAGGATTCTACAATTCTTGTTTGTAGGGGAGTGGATTGAATCTATGCAATGCGCAATTTCTGCTGGGAGAGGGGGCCTAGATTGTGCAATGCGCAATTGCAAAGGGCAAGGAGGCCTCACTGTTGCTTGTGATTGCACATTGCGCAATTTAAGCTAGAAAGAAGAGGCCTCTTCTGGAAGAGATTGTGAAATGTGGGGAAGGATGTGGATCAGCCCGAGAATCATTCAAATCAGTCACTAACATTGAGCAAACAAGATAGTGAAAGGAGAAGAACATGCATGCATAAATACACCCAACGACAATAATAGTGGTAGGTGAAAAGACAAGGAATGTGATGCGACACCTTAAAAGAAGCTCAAATGACTAAAACGACACTTGTAGAAGTTAATAATAGTAGAAATGCCACTTGTTACAAGAAGAACGAGGGAAAATGAAACTTGCAAAAGAAAAAGCGTCAAAAGTGAAAGGAAAAGCAGCAAAAAGCAAAACTTGATAAACTTCCCGGAAAAGCATCGCAAATGGAGTCCAAATCTCCTTAAAGTCACTTTTAAATTAGATTTGACTTTATAACTTATAAAGTCACTTTAGGAGAAAAAGTGAAATACATTTGGACACTTTCCCCTAGGCCAAAGATCAAAGCCTTAGGGAACCACCTGTCCTCCAGTAACCAAATTTCAACAATTTTGTTGAGATTTTGTGTATTTGGGGTAGCATCAGTTGTGCTCTAGGTCCCAAATTTTGTGGGGGGACTAGAGTACACTTGATCTACAAGACCCAGAAACGGATTTGAGAAATTTCAAGTTGTGTTCAAGTTACTCAAATAATTAATTATTTTTAATGGATTTCCTAAGTGTAACTTAAGGAAATAAAATAATTAAAGTAAATTAATTAACACGTGTTGAAATTGTCTTAAGTCACATGGATCAAGCAGTCTTTTAATCTCAGTCATTGATGGATGATTTAATCTCGGTCGTTGAAGGGTTCAACGAAAAAGTATAAGAGAAAGGCCTGAAGGTCAGTTGAAGACACAATTTTCTGAAGAACTCAGGAATCGATCTAGAATTCTAGGGCGGGTTTGCTAAGAATTTCCAATGGAATTCCCTGCAGTGAGGGGTAGTTTTGGTTGAGGGAATGATCTGATTCCAAGAGCCAAGAGAGAGCAAGAGGAGCAGCTCAAGGACAGCGCAGAGAAGTAAGGCAATAGCTACACAGGTGCTATGCAATTGCTACGCAAGTGCTACGCAGGACAATGTAGAGGCACTGGGAGGCTACATAAATCACGCAGAGGGCCTTTTAGGGCCAGCGTGAGGCTGTGAGACCCTTGCAGGGGTGATGCAGTCCCTTCTGGTGCAGTGCAATGGCATTTGAGGGTAGTAGGGTTGACACTGAGGCTTCAGGGGCAGCACTGAGGGTTTCTAGGTCAGATCTGGGTTGAGTCCTATAAATCCCATTTGAGGGTGTGGATCAGTCAGATATTTGGCACTAGATCTTCAGGTTAGCTTCAAATCTTATATCTTTTATTCTTTGTCGGGTTTTCCAAGGTTGGAACCCAGATTTGTTGTACTCAGAACTACTTAATAATAAAACCCTCATATCTAATGAACTAGTTTTCCTGCTTTGGGTTTTTTCGGGGACTTATGTCCAAAAATCCATGTGTCACTTTGTTGCATGAGTGAATTATTCAGTAAATGATCTGCATTTGTAGGTTGTAGTTGTGTTTATTTTCTGTATTTTCTGAATCTAATTTCTGAAAATAACTTGTATAAATTAAATCAAGTAGGAGAAAATAAACCAATACACTGTAGTAGAATTTTCGCATGGTATCAGAGCGATAGCAGATCAAGCTAAATCTCCAACAATCAGCTAAATAATTATTTTTTCTACAGGGTGGCAGAAGAAGCAGAAGATCCAGAAAGGGCATCTTGACAGCAAGGGAAAGCAGATCCAGGAGACAACGTTGAAGCTGCAAAAGGCCTCTGGGCTTACGCAGACCCTTCCCAGGGCAGCGTAAGGACTGCGTCACCTAGTCTGGGGTTACGCAATCCACTTCTGAGCCACGCTGGGACTATGCTGGGCTATTCAGGATGACGTTGTCCAGTCACTTCCCTTGTTGCAGAAGAATTCAACCTAGTTCTGGAAGTAGTGCTTCAACTCTTCAGAAATACTGGTGGGGTAGAGATTCTGTAGGTGCAGAATTGTACCTAGCTAAGGCAACAAAGGCGAGAGGAACACTGACATTCAACAGATCTGAGCCAAACAAATCTGAGATTCAATCAAGAGGATCGGAGAATACAGTCCATTTGAATTTTTGGTGGAAGATTTCCAAGAGGGAAGTCAGTTTGCATAAAGAAGCAGTTACTAGAGGGTTTCTAGTCACCAAGAAACCCAGATCCAGAGGGAGAAGTACTGTTTGTTTCAGATCTGAGCAAAGATGGCTCGATATGGATTGAGGGATCAAGATAGATTGGATGGCATGTCCAACTATGTTATCTGGAAGACCAAAATCCTCTCAGTTCTGGATAAGTATGGTCTCAAAGATCATGTAGAGAAGACACTTGTTGTACCAACCGACACAGATCCACTCAAGAAGTATGAAGAAAATCAAGCATGGACGAAGAGCTTGATCATAGACGGAGTCAAGGATCACGTGATTCCTCATGTGACTGGTAAGAATACAGCACATGACATGTGGTCAGCTTTGGAAGTGATGTAACAAGGAGGCTCTGTGCAAAGAAGAAAGATTCTTGAAAATCAAATGCAGATCTTCCAAATGATGAAGGGTGAAGAGATTGATACATTCCTCTTCAGACTTCAAGCTATCCATGACCAGCTCAATGGCATGGGTGCTAATCCAGATGAAGGGCTCCTAGTGAGGACGACCCTGAATGATGTCTTTGAAGAATGGGAAATGTTTGTCCAGAGCATTCTGGGAAGGGCAGCGTTACCATCATGGGCAGATATGTGGGCTATTCTCCGCCAAGAGGAGATCAGGAGGATCACCAAGAAGCAATCCAACAAAGGATGAAGTGGATCAGCCAAAGTGAAGAAAGAAGAAGAGGAGGATGCAGCCCTTGCATCAAGGGAAAAGAAGTAAGGGAAGAAGAAGAAGGACCTCTCTAAGGTCCAGTGCTAGGTCTGGTGCTTTAATTGTGGTGATCTTAGTCAGCAGTTGTCCTAAGAAGAAGGATAAAGGAGCTTTTGATTCCAAGGCTGCAGCAACAAATGACGATGGCTCTAATGATGATGCAACCATGAGTGCTCATGCACCTCGAGGGAAGAGGTGGGGTGACATGGATATATAGAATATCCAGATTGAGTGGCGGGATCCTTGAGTAAGCCCTACTCTTGGATAACATACGAGCTACAGGAGCCTTAAGACGGTAGCGGGATGAGTCGAGAGATGGTTGCAGATGGCCACACTGAAGTGGAAGAGGGAGTTGTAGAGCTGAAAAGGAAGCAACATAATGCAGAGGCAGCAACAGCGTGGAGGCAACAACGCAAAGAGGCTAATGGAACTTCAGCAGCGCAAAGAAGCTAGGCTCACGCAATGCAGAGTTGCAGCATGACAGTGTCTCCAAGAGGACAGCATAAATTAGCATCCAGGGAGCTTCAATGGTGGAAGGCAACTTGACTTGTTTGTCAAACAGTTGGACAGAGTCCTTCAGTTGCATACTTCTCAACCACTGAGCTGCAGTGCAGCAGTTAGCAGTGGCAGTGCTATGAGCAGCATGATGCAGCGATTTGAGAGGGAGTTGCAGTACAGATGTAGCAGTGGCATAGGCAGCAGTACAGAGAGCAGCACTGACCAAGTACTCAAGATCTTGTAATGCATGGTGTGAATCGTGATGTATTGGTAGAGCACACTCCTAATGCTAAGAGGGAGTGTTGAGATTTTGTGTATTTGGGGTAGCATCAGTTGTTCTCTAGGTCCCAAATTTTGTGGAGAGACTAGAGTACACTTGATCTACAAGACCCAAAAATGGATTTGAGAAATTTCAAGTTGTGTTCAAGTTATTCAAATAATTAATTATTTTTAATGGATTTCCTAAGTCCAACTTAGGAAAATAAAATAATTAAAGTGAATTAATTAACACATGTGCTGAAATTGTCTTAAGTCACATGGAACAAGCAGTCTTTTAATCTTAGCCGTTGATGGATGATTTAATTTCGGTCGTTGAAGGGTTCTACGAAAAAGTATAAGAGAAAGGCTTGAGGGTGAGTTGAAGACACACAATTTTCTGTAGAATTGAGGAATAGATCTGGAATTCTAGGGTGAGTTTGCTAAGAATTTCCAGTGGAATTTCCTGCAGTGAGGGGTAGTATTGGTTGAGGGAATGATCTGATTCCAAGAGCCAAGAGACAGCAAGAGGCAAGAGGAGCAGCTCAAGGACAGCACAGAGGCACTGGGAGGCTACAGAAATCACGCAAAGGCACTAGGAGGCTACAAAAATCACGCAGAAGGGCCTTTTAGGGCCAACATGAGGCTGTCAGACCCTTCCAGGGATGACGCAGTCCCTTCTAGTGCAGCGCAGTGGCATTTGAGGGTAGCAGGGTTGATGCTGAGGCTTCAGGGGCAGCGCTAAGGGTTTCTAGGGTTAGATCCGGGCTGAGTCCTGTAAATCCCGTTTGAGGGTGTGGATCAGTCAAGTATTTGGCACTAGATCTTCAAGTTAGCTGCAGATCTTATATCTTTTATTCTCTGTCGTGTTTTCCAAGGTTGGAACCCAAATTTGTTGTACTCAGAACTACTTAATAATAAAACCCTCATATCTGCTGAACCGGTTTTCCCGCTTTGGGTTTTTCAGGGGACTTGTGTCCAAAAATCCATGTGTCACTTTGTTGCATGAGTGAATTATTCAGTAAATGATCTACATGTGTAGGTTGTAGTTGTGTTTATTTTCGATATTTTCTGAATTTAATTTCTGAAAATAACTTGTATAAATTAAATCAAGTAGGAGAAAATAAACCAATACACCGCAGTAGAATTTCCACACGTTTCCCATGCGGGAAACATACCAGTACGGCCGAAAATGCGTTTCCCAGTCGTACAGTACGCATTTCAGCATATCCATTTCGTTTTTTTACAGAAATGGGGGTGGGACCCACG
Organism: Pinus albicaulis; assembly: GCA_034641835.2. Lineage (NCBI taxonomy): Eukaryota > Viridiplantae > Streptophyta > Pinopsida > Pinales > Pinaceae > Pinus > Pinus albicaulis. Next base: position 652,633,049 of record CM076573.1, on the reverse strand, counting down.
TTTCCTGCAACTTAGGTTGTAGGTAAAGCCCTCTTTATATTCCAAGACTTTTCTCCTTCAAAGTGACTTGAACTAATCAAGACCCTAGGGCTACTATAACCCACTGAAGACCTACTACGTAACACAAAGAATAACCAAATTAGTGTTCAAAATTCAATCTTCAATTCATACGAAGCTTCCACAACGTTGAGATGAAATAAGTCTACTGAGACACATCAATATTAGAGTGATTGCTTATGCTCTTTGATGACTTGTCATTGGAGCAATGTTATTAGCCCTTAGCAAATGATGTTCCACGCGGGTAGGATTAGGGATTGATACATTATACCATGTCTTCTTTTCTAAGGATGAAACTTTGCACTACAAAATAAATACAAGGAGGGCCAAAATTGTGTGCTACAACCTAAGTTACTGGATCCGACACTTTGGGGTCCAGGATCCACGAATCCACAAATCTGATCCGAATTCACCTTGATCCATCTAAGAACCGACAACGTGGTGAATCCCTGTTTTTGGAAACGAATCCCTCGATTTGGAAACAGATCCCAAAGTTTGGTAACAGATCCCGCAATTTGGAAACAATCTCATGTAAGTTCCGGATTTCAAGTTTATTTCAACACGGTTTTTACTTTTTAGACATTAGTTTTAGGTTTTTTTTGGCTTAATTCAATGAAGCGGTCCCTCATTGTCTTTTTCTGATTTTTTCAGTTGCACAATGGCACAAGGATAGCAATAGACAAGGATAACGACAGATAAGAATAACGACAGACAAGAGCAACCTTGTTCCATGAGCTTATCGATCGCATAAGGATAGCAACAGCACAACTGAGGACGATTCACCAAGCAACAACCCCACTAGGTTTGGAATTTGTTTAATTCTTTGAAGTTTTGCAGTGTCCACATGGAAATTAACTTTCTGTAGCTAATAATGAATAGGAATAATGAATATAGGGATGTGAACACCAAAAGACACAGTCATCACTCCTACCCGTTTTTATCTCTTGCTGCTTTTTGACTGGACGGGAGGATATATGATACCGCTGCCTAGAAATACCGCTAATAATAAATAGGTTTGATTACAATCCTCTTAGCATTGTATGTTTGCAATGATTGTGTTTGAAATTATTTGCATCTTTAGGTGATTTTGCGGCTAGAAGCTATAAAACCAGGACCGATGTTAGGAAACAAAGAAAATCCCCTAACCCCGCAATCGTTAAAAAAGAATGTTGAATTTTCCAAATTAACAGCCAGAATGCCAAATTTGCAATACAATAGTGATGAACATTTGGCTTAATGCTATATGAAAGTAATGAACCTTTGCAATATTCAGCCAGAATGTCAAATTTGCCTCGTCGGACATGTTCTATTGCTAAACAAAACTTCCATGGAGATGTTTCTCAAATGGTCAATGCGTATGACTATAGCTAAAAACAATAGTATAATTCAAATTACATATTTAGTAAGTGAGACGTGACTGTACCAACTACCTCACCATTGATGCATTTCATCCTCCAAATAGTGTAATGACCCAACTCAAGTTATAGAGAACATAGAAATATTAGCATGCATATGAAACCTGCATATGATAACTACATATGCATGTATCACGTGTACTGCACTAGTACATGCACTAATCAATTATAAAAAAATCTCAGTATAGAGTAATGAGTGACTTATTGAAGTATTGAAAAAATACCTAACTCATCAAAATATAATGAATGTATTAGTTATACCTACCACGATCACAATATAAACTAATACATTGCTCAAAGAAAATTAAAAGCATTGGCTTATACAAATAAATGAGGATAATTTAATAAATCCAAGATATTTATTAAATAATAATATTTTAATAAACCCAAGATATTTATTAAATAATAATATTTTAATAAATCCAAGATATTTATTAAATAATAAAATTAATATATTTTAGAAATCCAAGATATTTATTAAAAGAGGATATTTTAATAAATATCTTGAATGGAGTTTGTGTATAAAAGGAGAAGAGGGGTAAACTTGATGGGCATGGGTAGTGAATGGGAAAACTGACCCGGACGCTATCAGAGGAGTTCTAACTGCGTGATACATGAGCAGTGAGCTCTAGAGTTATAACAGAGTCATGGAGTGATCTCGATTGTTCTTGGAGTTTTGGGCACGGGGGCCAGAAGATTGTCTTCTGGATCTGGGGACCGGAGAGGTTGACCTCAGATAGGCTGGGAGGAAAACAACGCTTTGGTAACGAGATCTAGAGCCATGGCAGATCAGGAACATCTTCAAACACGGTTCCAAGTAAGTATTAATTAGTCAATTGATATATATTTTGTTTCAAAAATCCCACTCTGAATTCGATAGTATGAATGTTGTGAATGATAGTTAATTTTGAAAATTAAGGGCTTTACACTTATGAATTTTGTGAATAATTGTTAATTCTTAAAGTTAAGGTCTTTACAAATAGGTTCAGTTGTCATTGGAGATGTTTGCTTCAGGTTTCCTAAATTTTTTTTTACTCAACTATTGTGAATAAACATTGCAACATTAAATGGTGTACACTGTAAGTCTGTAAATAGTGAGCTTCCCAATCACAATCTGTTCATCTCATGCCCACACTGTAGAATTGTTTTTCCTACAGATATTTTTGGGTATTAACTGAAGAAAATAATGTGCAGTGACTAGTCCATAAAATCAAAGATGTCAACTTTTTCGCATGTATATAAATATTAGTGAATCCAGCTGCCAAATTAAAATAATTTTTATCTACTTTAATTTTTAATTTTTATGCATTTTAATTTTTTATTTTGTGTATTCCTGATAGTTTGAATTTGGATTTTATCATATATACAGTCACACACTATACCCTACAACCTATAGTCGTCACAGCAAAGTGAAAGGGAAATAATCACACAGACTCAAAATCTCCTTTATGGCAGATTTCGAAAGTGGTTCATATAAATGAAGTGCAATAAATGCTAAGATATCAAAAATGGCTCATATACCAGAATGAAGGCCCATCTAACTGGACAAACTAGCACGGGGGAGCAAGTATGCACTGGGCCAAAAGATGCAAATGGCAAACCTAACCAAGGTTTGATTCCTACAAAAATTAAATTATATGCATCTTTGCAAGATGGTACTGATAGGAAGCTTGCTAAGGGAAAACAACCAATAAAAAGCTCTACAACTTGGCCTCCATTACCATATAGAACTGCTGCTGCCACAACAAATAAAAGGCCCACTTGAAGCAGCTTTCAATAATCAATGAACATGTAACTCGTTGCAATTATGCAAATGGGCTAGCATTCAATTTGGAGTGTTCCCCTTATTGACAACAAATGATTAAGGCAGTTAATGAAACGTCAAATGGGTACAAAATCCCTAGACATGAAAACGTCTACACTACTTTGTTGGCATCAGAGAGACAATCTGTGGATAACTATAGTTAATCCGACATGCATGGGTAGAAACAGAGGTGTCCATCATTTTTTATGGATGGAGAGACTAAAGAAACCGCCCATTAATCAATGTTATTGCAATATGCCCACAAGGGGGAATGTTTTTGAAGGTTGTAGATTGCAGTGGAATAGACAAAGATGCATCTTTCATATCCACAATTCTTATTGATGCAATAGAAAGTGTGGGGCCACATAATGTTGTCCAAGTCATTACAGACAATACACAGGTTTGTAAAGTTGCAGGTTTGATTGTGGAGGGTCGATGTGATCACATCTTTTGGACTCCATGTGCAGAACATTCATTGAACCTTATGCTTGCGAAGATTGGTGAGATTGAATGGATTAATGAAATATATGTAGAAACAAAAAAAATCCAAATGTTCATAACCAATCATTCAATGTGCTAGGCCATATATCGAGGTTTTGCAAAGTTGGAGCTAATAAAGGTACTTTTTTTTAATCAATATTATTTGTTTTGGAAATTCTTAATTTTAATTACAAATTTATATATGATTTTTCATTTGAGAGATTTGACTTTTTGAAACTTGTAGGTTGTTGAAACTCGTTTTGTCTCCCACACTCTTGTCATAAAGAGGCTTGTGGAAGTTAGACGAGCATTACAAGCAATGGTCATCGACCCTCTTTGGGAATCATGGAGGACTTCCACTTCTGATAGATGGCAAAAAATCAAGTCTATCATTCTTGATGATGCATGGTGCGGCAAGGTCCAATACCTTCTACAATTTACTGAACCAATCTTGACCTTTATTAGGACATTTGAAACAAAGACACCTTGCTTAGGGGAAGTTTATGAAAACATTGATCTTATGTTGGAGAGGATAAGGGAAATTATCAAGGCAAGTGAAAATGACTCTTATGAAACATTTTATTATGAAGTGAAGGACATAGTTACCGAAAGGTGGAACAAAATGACCACACCATTACACCTTTTGGCCTATGCATTGCACCCCAAATATTATCATTCCAAACTTTTGTCTTTACCTTGTAGAACAACTCCAAACAAGGATTTTGAGGTGGTAGAAGGATACAAGACAACTTTGAGGAAAATGTATAGAAATGTGAGGATTTGTACAATTTACTGGTAGTTTTTTAGATCCAGTAGCTTTGGATGATCGTGGACATCTTGATCCTATTACTTGATGGGTCTTCAAGGTAGGGATAACACATTCATCGCTCGACTCTAGCCACTAGGTTGTTATCACAAATTGCTAGTTCCTCATCAACTGAGAGGAATCGGAATACATATGGCTTCATCCATTCAGTGAAGAGAAACAGGTTGGGAACAGCAAAGGCCGAGGATCTTGTGTATGTTCATTCCAACCTTCGTCTTCTATCACATGTTGAACTAGAGTATAAAATGGATCCGAGCAGGATGTGGGATGTGGAGCCTGAGATATTTGACTTGAACTTGACACTGAATGCCATGACTCACCTCAACCTACTTGAGGATATTGTTCCACCACCAATCTAGCCTACTGATGCAAATTCCTACATTTTGGAACCTCAATCATCTATTCATGATGTAGAGTTGCAATATGCAGAAGAGAATGTAGATCCATTTGAGGATATGTAGTTAAACCTACTACACATTATGATATTAGTAGAGTGATCATGGATGAGACACTCATTTTTGTACATATTATTATCTTTTTTGTATGAGGGAGGAATCGGAATGCATAATTTCATGTTCCAGTTTTCAAATTTTTAATATATCTAATTGTTTTAGTTCTCTTCCTTGGTCGTGGCCTTTTTGGGCCTTCTCTACCCTATTTCAGCGCTCTATTTGGCCTTCCCGACCCTGGTTTGGGGTTTTCCTAACTCTATCCTCTCATTCTAGCCCTCTTTTAGCCATTATTCAATCATTGACTAAGTTATCAACATCCGGAAACGAATCCAGATCCAGATTCGCTAGAGTTTGGAAAATCCAAGATCCGAATACGGCAAGGATATGTTAAGTACAAAAAATATAATAATATTTAAAAAAAAAAAAAACTTTTAGATTTCAAAAATCAAATCCATTTATAAATCACAATATTTAGAACTAAACCATTAGATATATTATAAATATGAAGACCGAAATATGAAATGATGCATCCTGATTCCACCCTCGTACAAAAAGGATCATTTTAAGTACAAAAATGAGTGGCTCATCCATGATTACTAATATCATAATGTGCAGTAGGTTTAACTACATATCCTCAAATGGAAACACATTATCTTTTGCATATTGCAACTCTACATCATGAATAGATGATGGGGGTCCTGGAATGTAGAAAGGTGCATCAGTAGGATAGAGTGGTGGTGGAACAATATCCTCAAGTATGTTGAGGTGAGTCATGGCATTCAGTGTTAGGTTCAACTCAGAGATCTCAAGATGCACATCCCACATCTTGCACGAACATTTTTTATACTCTGGTTCAACATGTGATAGAAGATGGAGGTTGGAATGAACATACACAAGATCCTCAGCCTTTGTTGCTCCCAGTCTGTTTCTCTTCACTGAATGGATGAAGCCATATGTACTCCAGTTCTTCTCAGCTGATGAGGAACTAGCAACCTGTGATAACAACCTAGTGGCTACAGTCGAGAGATGAGTGTTATCCCCACCATGGAAGCCCCACCAAGTAATAGGATCAAGATGCCCACGATCATCCATAGCTACTGGATCTGAAAAGCCACCAATAGATTGTACAAATCCTCCAAATTCTTGATGTACTTCCATTGCAACTCCCATGTCTTTATAAATTTTCCTCAAAGTTGTCTCATATCCTTGTACCACTTAAGAATCCTTGTTTGGCATTGTTCTACCAAGTAAAGACAAAAATTTTGAATGATAATATTTGGGGTGCAATGCATAGGCCAAAAGGTGTAATGGTGGTCATTTTGTTCCACCTTTCAGTAACTATGTAATTCACTTCATAATAAAATGTTTCATAAATGTCATTTTCACTTGCCTTAATAATTTCCCTTTTCCTCTCCAACATACTATCAATGCTTTCATAAACTTCCCCCAAGCAAGGTGTATTCGTGTCAAATGTCCTGATCAAGGTTAAGATTGGTTCAGTAAACTGCAAATGGTATTGGACCTTGTCCCACCATACATCATCAAGAATTATGGACTTGATTTTTTCCCTCTATCAGAAGTGGAAGTTCTCAATGATTCCCAAAGAAGTTCAATGACCATTTCTTGTAATGCTTGTCTCACCTCCACAAGCCTCTTTATGACAAGAGTGTGGGAGGCCAAACGAGTATCAACAACCTACAAGATTCAAAAAGTCATATCTCAAATGAGAAATCATATATAAATTTGTAATTATAAAATTAAGAATTTTCAATACAAATTTCTTGTAATGCTTGTCTCACCTCCACAAGCCTCTTTATGACAAGAGTGTGGGAAGCCAAACAAGTATCAACAACCTACAAGATTCAAAAAGTCATATCTCAAATGAGAAATCATATATAAATTTGTAATTATAAAATTAAGAATTTTCAATACAAATAATATTGATTTAAAAAATAGTACCTTTAGTAGCTCCAACTTTGCAAAACTTTGAAATATGGCCCGGGACACTAAATTATTGGTTATGAACATTTAGATTTTTTTTGCTACTACATATATTTCATTAATCCATTCAATCTTACAAATCTTCGCAAGCATAAGGTTCAATGAATGTACTACACATGGAGTCCAAAAGATATGATTAAATCGACCCTCCACAATCAAAGTTACAACTTTACAAACCTGTGCGTTGTCTGTAATGACTTGGACAACATATGTGGCCCCACACTTTCTATTGCATCAATAAGAACTGTGGATATAAAAAATGCATCTTTCTTTATTACACTGCAATCAATAGCCTTCAAAAACATTACCCCTTGGGGGCATATTGCAATAACATTAATTAATGGACACCCTTGTTTCTGCCCATGTATCCTGGATTGACTGTAGTTGTCTATCTTCAGATTGTGTCTCGGATGCCAACAAAATAGTGCAGGCCTTTTCATATCCTAGGCTATTGTACCCTTTTGGCACTTCATTAATTGTCTTAATTATTTGTTGCCAATAAGGGGGATGCACCAAATTGAATGCTAGCCCATTTGCATAAATGCAACGAGCTACATGTTCATCGGTTGTGTCTCTACCTTGATTATTGAAACCTGTTCCAAGAGGACCTTTTATTTGTTGTGGCAGCAAGCCTCAATGGTAATGGAGGCCTAGTTGTAGAGCTTTGCACAGGGTGTTTTCCCTTAGCAAGCTTCCTATCAGTAGCATCTTGTAAATATGCATAAAACTTAATTTTTGCAAGACTCAAACCCTGGCCAGATTTTCCATTTGCATCTTTTGGCATGGTGCATACTTGCACCTCTATGTTAGTTTGTCCAATCAGATGGGCCTTCACTCTAGTATATGAGTCATTTTTGATATCTTGGCATTCATCGCACTTCCATTTATATGAACTGCCTCCGAGATCTTTGCCAATAATCTCCACACACTGCCATAAAGGAGATTTTGGGTGTTTTGATAATTTCTCACTCTCTTGTGATGGTTCCATTACTATAGGTTGTAGGCTATAGTGTGTGACTATAGACCCTGCAACCGAGACATTTAACCAGAATTTCAATACTTGCAGATTAAGGCATAAATCAAAATGAATTGAGACAAGTAGTAAATTTAACTCACATAAATAACAATTTATTCACAGAAGAATACCTGGGACGAATTTGGTGATGTGGGATGTGGCTCTTCTGTGGGTGCAACGGACGTGTTACCAAATCAATCTTTTCCTCCTAGCCAATCTAGGATTTTCTAGAGCAATTCTAGATCCAGAAGATATCTCTTCTGCACTCGTGCCCAGAATTCTAAGAACAGTGAAGACTCATTTCAGAACAAATTCACACAACTCACTCTTTCCTCAGTCAATAGTTTTCTTCTGTGTGCAGAAACCAGCAAAGAAAAAACCCCCTCTCCTCATTCGTATTCCTCCATTTTTATCACTTTGAATCACCACCTTCCCTGTCTCTTCCTCGGTTCTGAAGTCTTCTATCCACCGAATCATAACCCTCCCACCAAGATACAATTCAGTGATTTATGTAGATATTATAGTCATTTATGTAGATATTACTAAGTCATTTATGGAAATATTATAGTCATTTATGTAGATATTAGTAAGTCATTTATGTAGATATTATTTTGTTTAATTACTTTAAGATTAACTTTATTATACTTTGTTTTTAAATTACTTAAATTAAATTTATTATATTTTGTTTTTAAATTAATTAAATTAACTTTATAATTTTAAACAAATTATATTATTACTTTATTTATTCACTTAAATATAATTTGTACTTAATTATATTTTTTTTAATCAATGCTTTAACATGCATACGTATATAAGAGTGGTATACGTGTTAAATACCTAGCTTGATATTTCATTATATCTCAGCGAGATAGAAATGCATTACGATATTCAATTTGTTACCCTAACTCAGATATTACCCCAATATTTATTAAAGGTCTCACTCGACATATTTATTATATCAAGGTAGTTAAAGATCTATTTTCATAATTGACTTATTAACCTACTTAGCTATTCTCAATACTAGTAGGTATGTATACTAGTGCGGTGTATACAATGTATGCATATGTAGCTACCATATGCATACGTCGTATACATGTCAATACTCTTTTTCTTATAAATCAAAATGGGTCATTACATACTTCCTTCGGAAAACTTCATCCCGAAGTTAGGATTTTATATAATCATATCAATAATTGCTTTAGAGATTAGAGTGATTGTGTAAGGTTTGTACTTTAAGATTGACTTTCAGTTTGAATATCTATGTATTTGTAATTTAATTGTTATGTTTCATCTCAACCAAGTCTCTAAGCTCTTCTAGAATCATCATATCCTCCCTAATCTCTTCCGCTCCCATCTTATCCGTCATCTAATGGAATATACCATGGCATCAATTTTACTGACATACCATTCATAAACCTTAAGGGTGTCAGCATCGATTATATCGACCTAATTTCCCAGTAAGCATCTAGTAGTCATCATCACACGTCTAGGGTAGCGTGACTCGCACAGTCCTCCCATGACTCCAGGTTTTGGAGGATAGACGGTGGGCAGTACAGTACTTCCACCCCTCCTAAAAGGACCAGGGTTAACACCCTATCATGGAATCTCATGGAGTCTCAACTATTCTTGGAATTTTGTCATCACGTGATTGATTTGATGACGATGCATTCTGCAAGTTAAACACTTGTACACAATTTGCAATGTAAACACCTGTACACACATTATAACATATGTAGCCATATATTCAATACAACTTCTCTCTAGATAACAACTCTTGTATAGTTCATACATGTTGCCATCTATGGTACAATGAATTTAGCCATTTTCAGTCTATATACTAATAAGTTTAGCTTTCATATTTAAAATGTAGTTACTCTTCTATTTATATTCCTTCAATCATATTGAGATGCAGAAATGGAACGAATTGATAGATAGCCTTATTTATAACATAATTTACGATCTAGATTTCATATTCCTATAATGCCAATTTAAATGACATATTTCATATTGGTATCCATGTACTAGTAAAGTTAAGCAAATAACATATATCATGTATTAATAGAGTTAAGTAACAACATATCTTTATGGGTATCCATGTACCAGCAAAGTAAAACTCATCTTTACATGATATTTCAAAATAAGATCTCAAGTATCAAAATAGAGTAGTCATATATAAATAAGATTTCCAGTTTCTCAAAATTTAGCATAAGTTGGGGTATTTTTAACATATCCCCTCAGCATCTTCCCAAGTCGTCGATCCAAGACTATATTTGTCCCACTAGACTTTAACTTGGTCTATCAGTCGGCTCTTGAGCTGTCGAACCCTACGTTCCAGTATACGTAATGGTTCGACCGTAATGGTTCCCTCGTCCGATACCTGCAGTTCCTTCGATTGAAGATTATGAGATTTGTCAGCAATATAGTGACGTAAGGTAGATACATAAAATACATTATGAATTTTGTGCAAGTGGGGTGGCAGTGCAAGACGATAAACGACAGATCCAAAATTTTCCAATACTTCGAACAGTCCAATAAATCAGGGAGATAATTTTGTCCCTTTTCTAAACCATATGGTGCTCTTATTTAGCCTGATGTGAATGAAAACCTGATGTCCTACTTCATAGTTTCTATCTGTCCTATGAGCATCAGCATAACTTTTTTGTCTATCATGTGCCTCTTTCAATCATTGTCTAATCTACTTTACTTGTTCCTCCATTTCTTGATTCAATTCTGGCGCAACTATTACCTGGTCTTCTAACCTGTCCCAACTCAACGGTGTTCTGCGAAGTCTTCCATATAATGCTTCAAATAGTGGCATCTCGATTGAACTGTGATAACTATTGTTGTATGCAAATTCAATTAAGGTGAGTTACTTTTCCCAACATGATTGTTGATCCATAACACACATTCTTAGCATATCTTCTAATACTTGACTTACCCTTTCTGTTTGCCCGTCAGTCTCAGGATGATAAGCTGTACTTAAATTTAACTGAGTTCCTAAGGCTGATTGCATACAAGTCCATAATCTTAATGTGAATCGAGAGTCTCTATCCGATAGGATTTTCTTAGGTACTCCATGAAATCTAGTAATTTCATTTATCAATACGCGAGCTACATCATCAATTTCGTAAGTATCTCTTACAGGGATAAAATGGGCGCCTTTGTTAATTTATCTACCACAACCAAAATGGCATTAAGCTTTTGTTGTGTAAGGGGCAGCCCAATGATAAAATCCATAGAAACTATTTCCCACTTGGTCATAGAAATGTCGTGAGATTGTAGGAGACCTGTTGGGTGACAATGGTCAGCCTTACCCGCTGACATTCAAGACACTTAGCGACAAATTGGACAATGTCGTTTTTCATGCCTGTCCAGAAGAAGAGTCTCCTTGTGTCAGCATACATTTTCTTTACACCAGGATGTGCACAATACACTGTCCTATGGGCTTCCTTCAGGATGGTGTTTCGAAGATCTCCATTATCTAATATATAATCCTTCCATAAAATCGTAAAATTCCATCCTCTTCCAGATCATATCCTTCAAACTTAAGTTCCTTTGAATGGTTTCTATCAAGCCCTGACCTTACTTTTAATTACCAACTATCTCTCACGAGATGCTCTAGTACTTGATCTCTTAAGTCCACCTTAATAGGTATAAGGGAAAATATTCGAGGTCTTCTACTTAAAGCATCTGCTACTATATTTTCTTTCCCTTTTTATATATGAAATCTCAAAATCATATTCACTTAAGAATTCACTTCATCGTCTTTGTCTAGCATTCAAGTCTCTCTGGGTGAACAAATACTGTAAACTTTGGTGATCACTTTTAAGCATAAAGTTTCTCCCAACCAAGTAATGTCTCCATATCTTTAAAGCTAGAACCACTGCGACTAACTCTAAATCATGCGTAGCATAAAGTTATTCATGGAGCTTTAATTTTCTTGAAGCATATGCTATTACGCTTCTTTCTTGCATTAATACTACACCTAACCCCCGTTTAGATGCATCGATACACACAGTAAAATCTTTGTCCATATTAGGTACTCGTAAAATTGGTGTACTAGTCAATAGTCTTTTAAGTTCAGAAAATGTTTTATCACATTCCTCAGTCCATTCATACCTAACAACTTTGCGCTAGAGGGTTGTGATCAGCTTTGCAGTTTTGGAGAATCTTTCTACAAACCTTCAATAGTAACCCGCTAAACCCATAAACTACACATTTCATGTGCATTCTTAGGTATCAGCCACTCCCTGATTGCATTTACCTTTTCAGGATCTACAGAGATCTTTTCACCAGATATGATATGACCTAAGTAACAAATTTTCTTTTGAAAGAAAGAACATTTGGATAATTTTCCATATAACTGGTGTTCCCTAAGGCAAGAAAATAGTAGTCGAAGATGCTCTTCATGTTCCTTCTCATTCTTAGAGTAATTAAGAATATCATCCAAGAAGACTTGCACAAATTGATCGAGATAACTGTGAAGAACGCTATTCATAAAGTTCATGAATACTACAAGTGCATTGGTCAACCCAAATGGTACCACAATGAATTCATAATGCCCGAAACGTGTTCGGAATGCAATCTTAGAAACATCACTTTCTTTAATCCTTAATTGATGATAACTTGATCGTAGATTGAACTTTGAAAACACTGCAACTCCTTTCATTTGATCAAATCTCGATAGTCCACACACAGTCGTAACGAACCATCTTTCTTCTTGACAAAGATTATAGGAGCACCCCAGGGTGAAATACTGGGTCGAATGTGCCCTATATATAATAGTTCTTTCAACTGCATTTGTAATTCTTGAAGTTCAGGAGTTATCATTCTGTAAGGTGTATTAGATATTGGTTTCATACTAGGTCCGGGTAATTCCTTTGGAAAAATATCCATAAATTCTGAGAGAATCGGATATTGTACTAAGGATGGTCCTTTCGCCTTGCTTACTTCTTGAACTGCATATAACTGACAACCTTTTCTTAAGCAACGTTTCATTTGCATTGTTGAATGAAGCGTAAGGATACTTTCCGCTTAATACCTTGGATTTGGATTGTCTCTCCCTCATCATTCATACAAAGTATTGTTTTCCTATAACAGTCTACCCATGCTTGACGAGATTCTAACCAATCCATTCCTATCACAAGGTCGTAAGTTCCTAGGGTTGTGACATATACTTCTAATTTGATAGAACGGACTCCTAGATCAACTTTGCAATCCTCAACACTTAATTCTATGGGTTGAAGTTCTCCTGAAGCCATTTCTACCTTTCTGAAATCGTTTTGTTTGCAAGCTGCCAACCCACATTTATTTAATGTATATGATGAAATAAAACTATCAGTAGCACCCGTGTCAAATAAAATTTCGAGTTTTATTCTGTTGATTGTTCTTGAGGATTTCACTACGGTGGATTGAAGTGTTGCTTGGTTATTGTTAACGACATAATGGATTCTATGATTTCCTTGGGTATTTGATGATGGTCATTTTCCTGCTCTTTGCGAGATCTCCGGACAATCACGCTGAAAATGAGGTCCTCCATATCCCCAACAATTAACCTGGGAGGGCCTCCTTGATTCAGATTATGAATTTCTTGACAAGGAGCTTTGTCCTCTTGTGCTACTTCCTCTCCCAATTCTTCCCCTATTAACAGTCCCTGGAGATTTCCAAGGGTTGGTGTTTGATGATTCTGCAGCCATAGTATTAAAAGTCATGGGAGCTCCTGCTCCTACTACTCTTGGGGTAAACCTATTACCATAAGGAGGTGGTCTCGAGCTACTTCCTCTGAAAAAATTTCGGGGAATCAACAAAAGACAAGCCAATAAAATAATTCAGATTTACATATCTTCTTGTCCATCAAAGATGTAGATAGTGTGTGTTACAACAGTCAACAGGATGTTTCAATCAGCAAAGTCTTACTCAGGTCAGCCAACCCTCCAAGTGTCACACACACAGCCCTCAAAGGCAGCTCATCAAAGGTCAACATAATTCAACAAAAGAATCCCACATCCAGATTTCCGACATCATTCATATTTACGGCATCCATTTCCGGCATCCATTTTCGGCATCATCTAGATTTACGGCCTCCATTTCTGGCATCACCCAGATTTATAGCATCCATTTCCGATATCATCCAGATTTACGGCATCCATTTCCGGCATCATCCAGATTTACGGCATCCAAATTTACAGCATCCATTTCTGGCATCATCCAAATTTACGACATCCATTTCTAGCATCATCCAGATTTATGGCATCCATTTCCGGCATCATCCAGATTTACGGCGTCCATATTTACATGTGGGAGAGAGAGAAGCATCTTCTAGGTTGAACGAACCAATCAAATCATGAGGAATGTGCGTGATAATATGATAATAAAATGACCTCAAGTCTCTCCAATTTATATCCATCTGTGAGAGTGTGTGACATATCTATTGGGGCTCCCAAGCCTACATTACAATTCTGGACGACCTTGCACATAAGTGGAATAAATTCAAAATAAATGTTATGCTCATCCGATCAAGATGATCTTTAGATCAATCTTGCACCTCTCCGAAAGAGGAATCCAATAAAAATATTGGCATCATCATCTGAGCAGTACAACATGGAGTTTGGACCTAGTTGCCCAAAATTATCACACCCTCTCAACTAGGGAGAAGTCCATCCACCAGTGCCATCCGAACATCGTGCGTCATCCCGTCGTAACTTGCTTTGCTGGCTTCTTTATTTCAAATGGTGAGTCACAAAAACATCACTCCCGGTTGACTCGAAGCCAGCTCAGAGGTCCGAAATCTCTATAGGACTCAAAGAAGTCTCATACTAACCCGAAGTCAGTTGGAGGTTCAAAACCTCTCTTAGATTCAAAAGAGTCATATACTAACCTGAAGTTAGTTTAACTAACTCGAAGTCAGTTGGAGGTTCAAAACCTCACTTGGACTCAAAAGAGTCATATACTAACCCGAAGTTAGTTTAACTAACCCGAAGTCAATTGGAGGTTTGAAACCTCACTTGGACTCAAAAGAGTCATATACTAACCCAAAATTAGTTTAACTGACCCAAAGTCAGTTGGAGGTCTGAAACCTCACTTGGACTTGATCCCAGATCAAGTGCTTGGACACGTGCCATCCTAGATATAGAGAGTACACCAATCTCCGATGCATCCATTGGTCTTGCTATTGGTCTCTATCCACATTTCCCATCTCATTGGCCAAGATGAGAGGTACTTCTCATGAGTCTGAAACTCCATGGGTAGGATGCATACGGGGCACAGATCAAAAAGAGGTGAACCAACTCAATATCATCACCGTAGGGTGGAAGCACACCAACAAGGTTTGGAAAACCTAGCCCTGTGGTTGCTTATAGCTCCAAGAAGCCATCCCCAAGTCCCTAGAGCTCCCAGAGCTCATCGTCCAACTCTAGGGTAAATCCCAACTGTGAGGGTTCTGTTGGCCTGAAATCTCTTTTAATCCCTAGATGCTCTTTCGCATAGCATGCACATTCAACTGCCTCTGCTACTGATGATGGCTTCCACATTCTAACCATGGCCCTGATTCGAGGATTTAATCTGTATATGAAATGCTCGGCTTGACATTCATCTGTATCTAGATAAGGGACATATTTTACAAGCTCCATAAACCTCATCTCCTATTCTTCCACGGTCTTACTACCCTTGAGTAGTGTATGGAAGGCTCCAGCTTGCTGCTCTTGAAAGAAAGGTGGTAAGAATTTTGCACAGAATCTTTCCTCAAACAACCCCCAAGGAACGTTGTCTGATGTGAGATGCAGTTGCTTTTCTAGATTTCTCCACCAAATCATAGCACTCCCTCTGAGCTGAAATATCGCGATCTTCGCTTTAGATGAAGAATAATATTCTCTTAGCGCGAAGCATCTTACCATTCATTCTAACCATGCTTCAGCATGTTCTCCTACTCGTCCTCCTGAGAATTCTGGAAGTCTAATCTTTTGCAGTTCCCTAGAAATATCTTCCTTGGGTGGCTTATAATCACGGTCTTTAGATAAGGGACATATTTTACAAGCTCCATAAACCTTATCTCGTATTCTTCCACGGTCTTACTACCCTTGATTAGTGTATGGAAGGCTCCGGCTTGCTGCTCTTAAAAGAAAGGTGGTAAGAACTTTGCACGGAATCTTTCCTCAAACAACCCCCAAGGAACGTTGTCTGATGTGAGATGCAATTGCTTTTCTAGATTTCCCCACCAAATCATAGCACTCCCTCTGAGCTGAAATATTGTGATTTTCGCTTTAGATGTAGAATAATATTCTCTTAGCGCGAAGCATCTTATCGTTCCTTCTAACCATGCTTCGGCATGTTCTCCTGCTCGTCCTCCTAAGAATTCTGGGAGTCTAATATTTTGCAGTTCCCTAGAAATATCTTCCTTGGGTGGCTTATAATCACGGTCTTTAGACTTTCTTGAATGTCTTTCCTCAAGATGAGGTTGTTCTTCTTCGATATTGGTCAGTTGCGAGTCGCGACCCTTTTAGCATCTCTAGAATGGCTTCTAATGAGCGCATTACAATAGTTAGATCAAATGTTGGAGCGACTGGTATTGATGATGATCTAGGTGGTGGAGATGGCAGTAGCGTTGGTGATGTCGTTGGTGGCGGCATTAGAGATGGTGATGCATTTCGATGGCATTGCCACCTTTGATACGTTCTTACCATCATGGCTTTTCCTGAATATATAATAAGATTTATGAGAATCGAGTAATTTTTTTTTTTAGATTATCTAAATATAATTTTCGCAAATTTAAGCTCACATATGGGTATAGTTCTTTTGCTATTATTACCTGCAAGCAGATCTTACTAATACTGAGGGCAATGAGGGTGGTATCGCTACCTCCTTGTCCTAATGCATGGTGTTCTATCCTAATGCATAATATATATATATATATATATATATATATATATATATATTCAGTGTATGGTGGATTGTTTTGTACAGAAATATCATTTGGCTACAGTGCCCTGAAATCTGCAAAAGTTTAACCCAACCCCAAATCAAGTTCTCAATTGTTCATCCTGTTTGATGAAATCAATTAAAAAAACAACCAAAATCACAGAAAGGAACAAAAGATAAAATTTTCCAAAATTCGGACTTGTCAACCATATAAGTTGCTGTGTAGGAGAAAAATATCAAACTTCCCTGCAAACAGCACAAGTGCACTCATTCAAATATCATGTGCAAATGAATCGTAATGAATGCTCCAATATATATATATATATATATATATATATATATATATATATATATATATATTGTTGGAACCATTAGAATAGGATTCAAATTCAAAGTTAATAAATTATCATTATAGTTTTGCCCGCCTTTAATTTGACCCGGTCCCGATATTCTCAAATTTCGATTGTTTATGGAGATTTTGGGAGCTAGGATATAGAATTAAATTGATAAATTCCGGTTGAAATTTACTGCTATGAAAATTCTGGTTGTTAAATTTGATTATTTCTTGTTAAATTTTGATTTTGATTGCACATTCATCTATTGAGAGGAGCCTATCAAGTAATTGGGTTCCATTACGTGTCCACTTTACCATTACGAATTCAAAGAGGAGCGGAAACAAAAATTTATGGTTGCCTAAAGTGACTCAACCTAGCTTATTCCATTTTCTTTCGAACATGGACCCGACAGTTTCGTTCCATGCATCGATGGTTCATTCTTCTTTCCTTTTCGCAGTAAAATGTGCCCCATTTCCTACCAATCTCCAGAAAATGAGAAGTTGTGGGAGCATTATCTTTCATTTGATTAATTCCTAAAAAAAAATTAGTCACGATAAGCACTTAAATATATATCTGAAAGAGGAAGGGAATAAAATAGGGCCATATAAAAATTTATTATTTTTATAATGAAATAGATCTATAACGAGGAAGGGAATGAAATAGCGACGCCCCGATGCAGCATAAATGAAAACTATTCTTCATTCTTCAGCCACTGGCTACACACTCTCTGGAATAGAAAATTTGCTTGGGACCGACCTTAATTTTGTAAGTATCTAAAGTCAGTCGTAGACCTAAAATTTGAGTAGCTGCTTAAGTTTTTACAGTGTATCCGAGCCCCTTACTACATATGTGTAATTCTAAATTTGTTTTATGAGTCATGAAGAGGGTTCGAATTTTAAGTGCTACAAAATTTGTCTAATATTTCCTACAATTACTTAAATCCCGACAAACCTTTCCGAAACTCCGGTTGAATCCAGTCAATCCCATCCGAGACTCCGGTACAGAGAATAGGTACTCCAAGATTATAAAGACCAGCTTACAGAGAGTTATGTTTAAAAAAAAATTCAATTCTATTGGCAAGGTCCTAGAGCCGAACTTAGCTCTGATGCCATGTGTAGAGCCTGCAACCGAGACAATTAACCGGAATTTTCCTACTTGCAGATTGAGGCATAAATCAAAATGAATTGAGACAGGCAGTAAATTTAACTCATATAAATAACAAATTTATTCACAGAAGAATGTCTAGGACGAATTTGGTGATGTGTTGGGTTGTGGCTCTTCCATGGGTGCAGCAGACGTGTTACCAAATCAATCTTTTCCTTCCAGCCAATCTAGGATTTTCCAGAGCAATCCTAGATCCAGAAGATATCTCTTCTGACCCCGTGCCTAGAATTCCAAGAACAGTGAAGACTCATTTCAGAACAAATTCACACAACTCACTCTTTCCTCACTCAATAGTTTTTTTTTTGTGTGCAAAAACCAGCAATGAAAAAAACCCCCTCTCCTCATTTGTATTCTTCCCTTTTTATCACTTTGAATCACCGTCTTTCCTGTCTATTCCTCGGTTCTGGAGCCTTCTATCCACCGAACCATATCCCTCCCACCAAGATACGATTCAGTCATTTATGTAGATATTATAGTCATTTATGTAGATATTACTAAGTTATTAATGGAGATATTATAGAGTCATTTATGTAGATATTAATAAGTCATTTATGTATATATTATTTTGTTTAATTACTTTAAGATTAATTTTATTATACTTTGTTTTTAAATTACTTGAATTAAATTTATTATATTTTATTTTTAAATTAATTAAATTAATTTTATAATTTTAATCAAATTATATTATTACTTTATTTATTCACTTCAATATAATTTGTACTTAATTATATTTTTTTTTATCAATGCTTTACCATGTATACGTATATAAGAGTGGTATACGTGTTAAGTACCTAGCTTGATATTTCATTCTATCTCAATGAGATAGAAATGCATTATGATATTCAATTAATTACCCTAACTCAGATATTACCCCGATATTTATTAAAAGGCTCATGCGACATATTTAATATATCAAGGTAGTTAAGGATCTATTTTCATAATTGACTTATTAACCTACTTAGCTATTCTCAATACCAGCAGGTATGTATACTCGTGCGGTGTATGTGATGTATGCATATGTAGCTAACATATGCATACGTCGTATACACGCTAATACTCTTTTGCTTATAAATTGAAATGGGTCAGCATACACCAATTTCAATATACGTCGCATACAGAAAAATATTACAACCCCACACAGAAAAATAGCACTATGATTTTTTGTCAATGTGACCCTGGAAAAAACCCCTACAACTCTTCGGGAAAACCAATTTGAGAGCTCTTCTTTTTTTTTGAAAAATGTTTTTACAATGAAACAGAAATACCCCAAGCCTTTCCTTTATACTTTTCTCGTTGACAAATCAACGGCCAAGATTAAATCTTTAATCAATGGTTAAGATTAAAAGAAAGCTTGATCTCTGTGACTTAAGACAATTTCATCACATGTTTAATTAAATTCACTTTAATTATTTTATTTTCCTAAGTTTTAACATAGGAAATACATTAAAATAATTAATTAATTTAATATCTCCTAAACCAGATGAAATTTCCCAAATCCATTTATGGGTCTTGTAGATCGGGTGAATTCTAGTCCTTCCTCAAAATTCGGGACCTAGAGCACAACTAATGCTACCCCAAATACACAAAATTTCAACAATAGTAACAGGAGGCATGCAGCAGTCTCTTCACCATCACAATCTTTAGTGCTACTCATAGGAATAAGAACATCATCGTCAAGTTTGGGCTTTATCACCTTTATCTTACAGTTGTAACATAAATCTCAGAGTTGTTGCAGAAAAGGTACACTTGTTCATTGGTATTATTATGTTACTACTGCAGTTTTGACTGGAAGGGCAATTTGGTTCAAATTTGGTTGTAAGGGTCTCGCAGTAAGGTTTCTAGAATAAAAGTTTTGAAGGTTATTTATAAGGGTTTTTATTGTTACTCATTGTAAGTGGGCCATTTTCCCTAGTACAAAAACCCAGTATAGCTACAGCAGTCTATTTATTGTAAAGTGGGTTATTGTCCCTGGTAAGGGAGCCCACATTACCTACAATTACGCTTCGTCAAAACTCATTACCTACAATAACGCTCCATCAAAACAAGACTTCCTAACATATGTCCTCCTTGGTTGGCCTTCTAAGGCATTTCAGCTCTACTTCAAGAGTCAGAGGCTTCTAGGTCCATTCTACGCTTCCTATCCTTGGTCCTAAGGACATTTTTGTCCTCCTGTAAAATGCTAAGGCCTTTTAGCTTTTTGCAATAATTAGTTGACTGGGGCTTTTCGACCTAATTCCTCAGACTTATTCGGCCCTTATGACAAAACATCATTTTTTTGTAAATTGATCACAAACTAGTTAGTTAGAGTACCTTGAGCAACAGGTTTTGGTCTTCTTTTACGATACAACCAGAATCTCGACTTTCCCAAAATAACCCTAAAAAAAAATCTTCTATCAACAAAATCAAATCCACCCTTATCTTGACCTTTCTTAACTTGACCATCATTTATTTGACTAGACACTGCTCACAAACAGATCACAGATCAGTACACCAGTATTTAACGTGGTTAAAACCCTCAAAGAGGGAAGCAGTCAACGGCCTGAGCCAATGCAGGCACTTCAGGCAATTTATTAATGTTAAGAAAAAAAATTTACATCAGCTTCTCTCATAATCATAAATGGTCACCGGACAAATGACCCTCCATGCTCTTTAAATAGAGATCACGGACCAATCAGGGGTTAAGCCATGGATCAAGTGTCAATAATTCTGAGGAGAGAATGAACCATCGAATCACTACATATCGTGACCGTTGAATTATAAGTTACAAAAGTACATACTAAAGAAACACACTTTACCTAACTTTATGCTAGACCAAGTTATACTTAACTTTTTCCAATGTGTCAGAATATCCTAACATCCCCCCCTTAAGAACAACTTGGGATAGGATTGAAGGATTTACAAAGGTGACACAATAGGAGAAGGAAGGAGGCATTAGAGCCTATCCCCCTCTTAATGATAACTTTCCTAAACTCCAAGCATAGATCAAAGTTTGGTAAACTTTGCTTCTGTGAGAGCCTTTGTAAAGATATCAGCAACTTGATCATTGGTTGAACAATAGTGCACTTCAAGAACACAATCATGAATGAGCTTTATGATGAAATGTATGTGTAGCTCAATGTGTTTGATGCGCTGATGTTTAACTGGATCTCTGCATAGTTGAATGGCACTTTGATTATCACACCAAAGTGTAGTTGGATGTTGCTGATGAAGACCAAATTCGGACATGATCTGACGAAGCCACAGGGCTTCCTTGCTGGCTTCAACAGCACCACAATACTCAGCTTCTGTTGAAGAAAGAGAGATGGCACTTTGTTTCTTGCAAGACCATGTAATAGGTCCTGAACCAGGAGTGACTACATTACCTGCAGTAGACTTTCGATCATCAGAGTCACCAACCCAATCAAAATCAATGAAACCAGCCAACAATGGAGATGCTCCTGCACTGTAATGAATCTCGAACTGAACTGTACCTCAAACATATCGAAGTATTCTTTTAGCTGCTTTCCAGTGACTTTCATAAAGTTTGTGCATAAACCGAGCAACAAGACCAACGACAAAGGAAAGGTCAGGACGGGTATGGGTTAGATACAGAAGTTTACCAACAAGTTGACGGTATAAGGTAGCATCAACCTCAAGATAAGTACAAGTGACTGAAAGCTTGACTCCAGACTAAAAGGGAGAAGGGGTTGGCTTACAATCTTCCATGTGAAAGTGGCATAGAAGATCACAGGCATACTTGGACTGAGAAAGGGTAATACTTTCTTTGGATTGCAAGACTTGAAGACCAAGGAAATAATGCAAGTGTCCTAAGTCTATCATTTCAAACTTCTTTTTGAGGCTAGACTTGACATGGTTATTGTTGTGTAACCAGCTCCAAAAATAGAAGAAAAGAGATATCAACACCTTAGAAATAAACGACTTCAAGGGGGCAACCTCCAATACATTACATAAATGAACAATTCTTGGATGATACAATTTACAAAACCTCTTTTCTATATATAGGAGTCCATGGGGCCATAATGTAATCCTAGTGGGGCCACAATGTAATCCTAGCCGACCTAACAATAATAATTTAAGGGCACAATAATAACAATATGGGGGTTACAAAGGTACAATAATAACAATAAGGGGGTTACACTAACAACAATAAGGGACTATACTAGTAATATAGGGACCTAACATGCCCCTCTCCTTCAAAAAAGTGTTGTCCTCAACGCTTGAGTAGCTCTGGGTGCTTCTGTATAAAATTCTCATCCTCCCGTGTAGAATCTTCAGTGGGTAAGTTCTTCCACTTGATGAGATACTCTGAAATTGATCGATTCCATAACTGTCGAGTTCTTGTTTCTGTGACCGCTTCAGGTTCCAATATGAACTTTCCTTCCTCATCAAGTTCTGGCAATATTGTTTGAAGTGGAAGATTTTCACCTATAACCTTCTTTAAGCATGAAACATGGAAAACTGGATGCACTCGCGAAGAAGCAGGAAGCTCCAATTTGTATGCCATAGTACCAATATTTTGCAACACCTTGTAACGACCATAGTACTTTGGCGATAATTTATTATGTTTCTTAGCTTGTTTGAGGGACATTTGTTTGTATGGTTGTAGCCGTAAAAATACCCAATCTCCTACATCAAAATTTCTCTCGCTGCGATGTTGATCTGCTTGTTGTTTCATTCGGTTTTGTGCCAAATTCAGGTTATCCTTTAAGAGTGGGAGAACTTCTTGTTGATGCTCGATGTGATCTTCCACTGATTGAACCTTCGAATTTTCCCTTAAATATGATGTGATGCATGGTGGATGATATCCATAAAGTGCCATAAATGGGGTCATTAGGTAAACCTGTGATAAAATCCATTGAAATCTCCTCCCAACGTTGACTTGGAATGGATAAAGGTTGTAGAAGTCCCGGGGTTTTAATTGTCTCAACTTTATTCTGTTGGCAAACCAAACATTTCGCCACAAACTTTTGAATATCAGGTTTAAGACCATCCCAAAAAAATTATTTCTTCACCCTGTGGTAAGTTTTTAAAAATCCTGAGTGTCCTCCTAAAGGAGAAGTGTGCAGTTCCAAAAGAATCTTTTGTTTTATTTGGGAATTCTTACAAAGATATAACCGATCTTTGTACCATAAGGAATCATTTTTCCAACTAAATGTATCAGATGTACTAGGATCTTGCTACAACTTTTGAATGAGTTACCATACATCTTTGTCCTTCTTGCATTCATCTCTTGCTTCGGTTATCCAATCTGGTTGGATAATAGAAATGGCACAAAGCAATGCCTCCACCTCTTCATTCTTTCTTGAGAGTGTATCTGCAACAACATTAAGCTTTCCTTTTTTGTAGATTATTTCAAAGTCGTAACCCAACATCTTTGTGACCCATTTTTGTTGCTCTTAAGAAGATAGTCTTTGTTCTAAAAAGTGTTTAAGACTATCATAATCAGTTTTTACCTTGAAGTCTCTTCCCATTAGGTAAGTTCGCGATTTCTTTAGTGCATGCAGTATTGCTAACATTTCCTTCTCATAAATAGGTTTATGTAAATACTTTCCTTTGATTGGACGACTTTCAAAAGCAATGGGTCTTCCTTCCTGCATTAAAACAGCACCAATTCCATTTCCTGAGGCATCACATTCCACGATAAAGGTTTTTGTGAAGTCTGGCGTAGCTAAGACCGGTGCTAGGCACATTGCCTCTTTAAGATGTTCAAAGGCCTTAGTTGCTTCAGGAGTCCATGAAAATGCATCTTTCTTCAATAATGTTGTTAGAGGTGCTGCTATTCTACCATAATTCTTAACAAACTTGCGATAATACCCTGTTAACCCGAGAAATCCTCGCAACTGCTTTATGGTTGTGGGGACTTTCCATTCCTTAATGGCTTTAATTTTGTTAAGGTCTACCTTAACACCCTCGTGAGATACAATATGACCCAGATATTCCACCTTTTGTACTCCAAAGAAAAATTTGGATGTTTTTGCATATAATTGTTTCTCCTCCAATAGTTTGAGCACCCTGTCAACATGTTGAACATGATCCTTCCAAGACCTGCTGTAGATTAGTATATCATCAAAAAATACTAGCACAAATTTTCTAAGGGTGGGTTTGAAAATGGAATTCATCAACTCTTGAAATGTAGAAGGTGCATTGGTAAGGCCAAAAGGCATGACCAAAAATTCATAATGACCCTCATGAGTTCGAAATGTTGTTTTTGGAATATCTTCAGTCTTCATTCTAATTTAATGATATCTTGAACGAAGATCCAACTTGGTAAAATAAATTGCTCCATGTAATTCATCCAATAATTCATCAATCATAGGAATGGGAAATTTGTCTTTAATGGTGAGCTTATTGAGCTCCCTATAATCCGGACACATTCGCCATGATCCATCCTTCTTGTGTACCAATACTACAGGAGCAGAGAAAGAACTTTGACTAGGTTGAATTATACCCGCCTCTAACATTTCTGCAATCATACGTTCAATTTCGCTCTTTCGGAAGTAAGGATATCTATAAGGCCCGATGTTTGGAGGAACATTTCCTGGAATCAAATGAATAGCATGATCATGATCACGAATAGGTGGGAGTCCTTTGGGAGTTTCAAACACCTTGGAATGATTGTCCAAGACTTGTTGGAGATCTGCAGAAATAGATGATTTTGATGTTGGAACTTCTAGTGAGCACAATTGTGCAATTACGCCTCGCTGTTCTTTCTTTAGAAGCTTTGTCATGACATTAGAGCTTATTATCCTTCCTGGCTTCCCCGCAATACCCCGTAATTCGACTTCCTTTCCTTCTGAAAAAAATTTCAAGAAAAGTTCTTGAAAATTAAAAGCTACCGTCCCCAAAGATTGTAACCATTGTACTCCTAGTACAGCATCAGCACCTCCCATAGGAATGGAAAGCATTGGACTAGTCAATACATATTCCCCCATGGTTAGCTTGATATTATGACATTTTCCAGAGCAATTTATAGTTCCTCCATTTGCAACCATCCCTTGACATTCTGATGCTGGGTATAGGAAACAATTTAATTCCTTGGCTACCTTACAATGAATAAAATTATGGGTGCTACCTGAATCAATCAACACTATTACCTTTTTCTTCTTGATATGTCCTTCTATCTTGAGAGTTTGAGGAGTGGTAATTCCTGCCAGTGCATTACACGATATGGTCAGATTCATTTCTTCCCCTTCTATGGTTGGTTCCTGGTGTATATCCTCTTCTTGTTCATTTTCTTCTTCCTCTTCACAATCTATGTAAAATAATTTCTTCTCAGCACACTTATGACCTTTAGTGTATTTGCTATCACAACTATAGCAAAGCCCTTTTGCTCTTTTTTTCTTCCAATTGTTGTGGTGTCAACCTTGTAGGTTGTGGAAATCTAGGCGTAGCAACACTTCCTTCTTTATAGAATTGAGTGGTAGGCTTCCTTGTCGCCATAATTTTACATTCAACTTTTCTTGCCAACCTGAATGCCTTCTCCAATGAATCGAGTTCCAAAACGCGAACTTCATGTTGGATGTTATCCTTTAAAGTGCCTATGAAGAGATCAATCCTGTGTTCCTCTGGAATATCAGTTACCCTTATATTCAATTTTTGGAAGTCCTCAATGTGCTGCCCCACTAAACCCTTTTGTTTGAGATTTATCAATTGGCTAAGAAGGTGTTGCTCTTTGTATCCTCATAATGTGCTATCATTTCCTCCGTAAAAATTGACCAAGTGACAATTTTTTTACGGGAGCAAAGCCATCGATACCATACAAATGTATTTTGTTCTAAATGTGAAGTTGCAATGTGTACCTTTTGTGTGTTTTGCACATTATGGAGATCAAAATATTGCTCCATTTGTAGTATCCATGTTATAGGATCCTTTCCATCAAACTTCTTCATCTCCATTTTTGGAATATGGTGGTTCTTCCCGCCAACATTAGAGTTTATGAAATCACGATTAACATTTATTTTGTTCTTATCATGAGTTTCTTCTGCTATCTTTTCACCATTATGAAACATTTCTTGTATCAACTTTGTCAAACCTTCCATGTCTGCTTTTAGATCCTTCTTCATGTTTCCATGTTGTCTTTCATGTCATCCATCTTAGCTTCCATGCCATCTTCCATGCCATCCATCTTAGCTTCCACGCCTTTCTTCAAAACTTCCATTTCATTTTTTGTTGCTCTTTGCGAGAGCGAAATTTGGTGCACTTGCTCTTGTAATTTTGATAGATCATGTTGCAATTCTTCATCTTCATGAGTCATAATAGAGCCTTCTGAAGGCTTAATGGGTGTTGAATTATTTTTACGGGGCATATTTTAGAACCCAATACTGATATCTATTCTACAATATGCCCTTGGAATCAATTCAAATTGATTCTTCAAACAAGACTCATGCAATTCGGAAAAAAATACACACCTTTTTCTTGCTTTTGAGGAGCTCGATGTGGGGGTGGATTATCTGCGCGGTTGCGGCCACTTCAATATTTAGTTGATGCAGAAGTAGCCCTCTAAATTCTCTTTCGAATGCCACAGGTCTGACCTGATTTGGATTCTCCAAGACAAAGTTGTGTCCAATCTCCCACAATGACCTAATTATGGACTGGTTCAGTAGAGCGAACTTGTACGACTTGCCACGTGTCACTATTTCGTCCTTCGGCTCTGAAATTGATAGCCAAAAAACTATAGTCCATGTACTTGCGACCACTTTTTACGGCACTCCAATCTGATGCTCAAAGAGAGAGTTTTGAATGTTTTCCAATGATCACCTCTTTGAGATGAAATTCGGGAGCCTAAAAAAGAACTACCTTCCACATATCATATCTTCGAAAATATTGCGAACGAAGCTCTGAAATTTTTTGACGAGTTTCCTCAGGATTTCGGCTTTGCACCCTAAAAATTTCAGATTCTGAACCTTCGTAGAAAAAAAGTTATAGCGAAAATGCCACGGCGACCTGTTTAGAGCAGCGAAACCCTAGAATCCAAACCTCTGATACCAAATGTTGTGTAACCAGCTCCAAAAATAGAAGAAAAGAGATATCAACGCCTTAGAAATAAGCCACTTCGAGGGGACAACCTTCAATACATTACATAAATGAACAATTCTTGGATGATACAATTTACAAAACCTCCTTTCTATATATAGGAGTCCATGGGGCCATAATGTAATCCTAGTGGGGCCACAATGTAATCCTAGCCGACCTAACAATAATAATTTAAGGGCACAATAATAACAATATGGGGGTTACAAGGGTACAATAATAACAATAAGGGATTTACACTAATAACAATAAGGGACTATACTAGTAATACAGGAACCTAATAGTTATATGGTTGGGATCACTACTAGTAAGGATAAGATCATCAACATAAAGAACAAGGATGATTAAGGACTTACCCACTTTCTTGGTGTAGACAGTGTTGTCAGAATGACATCTAGAAAAGCCATTATCTAAGAGAAATCTATCCATTTTAGCATACCAAACCCGAGGGGCTTGTTTGAGACCATAGAGAGACTTCTTAAGGCGACAAAAAAGGCTAGAGTATTTTTGGATAAAGCCAGGGGGTTATGCCATGTAGATTTCTTCATGCAAGTCCACATGTAAGAAGGTGGATTTTACATCCATCTGATGGACTTCCCATTTAAAGAAGGCAGCAAGGAAAAGAACAAGGCAGATAATATTCATTTTGGCAACAGGGGAGAAGGTTTCAGTCTAGTCAATGCTTTCAACTTGTGAAAATCCTTTAGCAACAAGATCAGCGTTACTTTTCCATCTAGTCCAAACTTTGTTCTGTAAACCCATTTGCATCTGACAAGTTTTCTTCCCTTCGGAAGAGGAACAAGATCCCAAGTATCGTTTGCCAATAAGGAATGATATTCTTCATTCATAGTTGCATCCCAATCTAGATGACATGAAGCTTCTTCAAAGGTATTTGGATCATAATTTTTTGGAACTTGAGCCAAAAAAGAAGAGGCTCTTTCAAACTGAGAACGTGTACGACGTTGATCTGCAGGCTCACCTGCAAGAGAACCTGTTGTATCCAGAGTAGAGCGGACCCATTTTGGAGGTTGTGGAGCTGAAGGAAGATCTTGAGCAGGTGGAGGAGGATTGTCATCCTCATTGTCATCATCCGAAGTAGAAGGAATGATGTCAAAAGTAGAAGAGATAGAGAGAGGTGGCACATATGTTGAATCAGGCTCGCAGGCCAAAGGTGGCACACCCGCTGAACTAGGCTCGTAGACCAATACATTTTCATCAAAGTTTACATCTCTTCTAATGATTACATTTCTGGATTTGGGTTGAAGAAGTCTATATCCTTTGACATCTTCAAATATCCAACAAAAATACATTTTTCACCCTTAGGTTCTAAGGCTTTATGTTTCTCATCTGGAATATGGGGCCAAGATTCACTTCCAAAAACACAAAAGTGAGTTACATCTAGTTTGATTGAGCTCCAGGCTAATTTGGAATGATATCCCTTAAAACCTTAGTAGGAGTACGATTTACTATGTAATTTGCACAGTTAATTGCTTTTGCCCAAAAATTAAGACTAAGTCCTTTAGATTGAAGCATACAATTGGCCATTTCTTTTAGAGTGCGATTCTTCCTTTCAGCTACACCATTTTGTTGTGGAGTATATGGAACAGTATGTTGCAATTAAATGCCATGCTCAGTGCAAAAGCTGATAAATTGGTTGTTAACATATTCTCCTCAATTGTCAGATCTGAACTTAAGAATTTGATGTCCAGATTGTTTCTCAACAAGGGCCTTAAAGGCCAAGAACATGTTAAAAACTTCACTCTTGAGTTTTAAGAAGTATACCCAAGTGCGTCTGGAAAAATCATGAATGAAAGTTAAGTACTTGTAGCCAAAGAAAGAAACAACTGAAAGTGGACCACATAAATCATAGTGCACAAGCTGCAACGGGGTTGAAGCGTGCCAAGAGGCACGTTTGTCAAAATTATCCCGATGATATTTTCCGAGTACACAACTGGAACAAACACCATCTCGGCAAGATACCATAGGAAGACCTGTCACCATATTTTCTTTACATAGAGTTTGAAGAGAGCAATAGTTTAAGTGACCAAATCACTCATGCCAAAGTTTGTTCACTTTATCATTATGAGCAACAAAAATGGAGGGAAGACTTGATGACCTAAACTTGTCAAATGATCAAGAATGCCAGTAGCTAAACTATGTCTAGGATCTCTTAGGTCCTTAATTACAACATCATGAGGTGAGAATTCTACGATTTTCCCTTCACCTAACTGAGTTATCTGATAAACAAATAGAAGGTTGCAGAACAAGGTAGGAACACATAATACAACATTAAACTGACCATTATCTAGATGAAGAGTTCCAGACCCTACAACATTAAGACATCTATCATCACCAACATAAATATTTTTCGTGTTTCAATCATTTAAAGAAGAACATGGCTTTATTTTTGTCCATGTGGTAAGAGGCTCCAGAATCAATGAGCCACTCATTAGAATGAGAAGAAGTAGATACATTTAATGCATGACCAGATCTTGATGCTTGACAATCACATGCAAAAAGTGCCATTCTCGAATATGAAATTGAAGAGTTCTCCAAATGGATGTTGTGCTTCTTCATTGCTGCTTCCAAGGATTCCATCTTCTTAAAACATTTTGACTCTACCTAGCCATCACGATTACAAAAGTTGCAATGTCTATCTGTCTTCTTCCCTTCGTTTTTATTTGACTTATAAGTTTGTTGAGTTTCTTTTTCAGTTTGCAATAACGTTGTACCATGTCCCGAATAAAGTGGTACCTGATATCAATATGCTTAGATCGATCATGGAACACGGGATTCTCTGACAAAAGAATCCCACTCTAGTTATCACAAAGGATAACAGCAGTATCTAGCACATCTCCGAACAACTCACTGAAGAGCTTTCGCAACCAAACAGCTTCACAACAGGCCATACTCGCTGCAATGTATTCAACCTCCACGATGCTCAAAACCACCAACTTCTGCTTCTTGCTCATCCAAGATATCGAAGCAGACCCAAGTGTGAAGCAGCATCCAGATGTGCTCTTGCGATCCACCACACTGCCAGCCCAATCGACATTAGTATATCCATGGAGTGTCATGCTCCCGGTAGTGTATATCAGCCCATGGTTTATTGTGCCCCGAAGATATCTCAACAAATTCTTGGCACCAACCCAATGAATGTGATGAGGATCAACCATGCGTTAACTCAAAGTGTTCACTGCAAAACATGCGTCCGGATGGGTGTTCACTAAGAACATCAAGGCCCCTACGAGTTGACAATACTCATTAGTATTTGCTAGCACGGGCCCAACAACGTTGCCACTCAACTTCTTAAAGTTGAGCTCCATTGGTGTCGACACGAACTAACAGTCCACCATTTGAAATCTTTCCAGCAGCTTCACAATATATTTTCCTTGAGAGAGGAAAATTTTGCCAGGTCTCTGCTAGACCTCCAGGCCTAGGAAGTAATGCATCAGTCCTATGTCCTTCATCTCGAACTCAGAAGCGAGCTCCCTCTTACACTGATAAATGAGAGGGTCAACACTTGTCAGGAAGAGATCGTCCACATAGAGAAACAGAATGAGAGGCTTTTCTATATCAACCTTGAAGAAAAGGTTCGGATCAACATTACTACAAGTGAAGCCCAACTTCATCAAGTAGCTATCTATCCTCTCGTACCAAGCCCTGGGGGCTTGCTCCAACCCATAGAGGGTTTTCTTCAACTTGCATACATGGGTGTCTCTATCCTAGACTTCGAACCCTAGAGGTTGCTCCACATACACCTCTTCCTTTATCGAACCATGCAGAAAGGCAATCTTCACATCCATCTTATGAAGATTCCATCCTTGCGTAGCAACAAGGGCTATGATAGATCGGATGGTTGTATAATCGAGCCACAGGTGAAAATATATCATCATAGTCTACGCCTTCCTTTTGAGAGAAGCCACAAGCAACGAATCTTTCCTTGAGCTTTCCAACACTACCATCAAATCCATGCTTGATCTTATAGAGCCATTTCGAGGTGACAACTGCTTTGTCCTCCGGTCTTGGGACCACATCCCAAACATCATTCTTCATAATGGATTGATATTCTTCGTGCATAGCATCCTTCCAGACTTTATGCTTTACGAATTCTTCAAAAGATCCAGGCTCAGATTGTACGATTGTACTCATGGCTGCTAGATACCCTTGGTATCTATTCGGCTTCTTGATTTCACGGAACGTTCCCCTTGGGGCCATATGTCTCTTGGCATCCTCGAGAGTATCCCTGAGCCATGATGATCTTCTCTTCATTAAAGGATGTGGATCAATAGGGTCCATCAGTCCTTCAACATCAAACATCGTCTCATCCTTCGGTTCTTCCTGATTTCCAACCCTTACTTCATGATCTTCCTCAGAGTTTGGAAGATTGATTACTTTCCTGAGAGAAGCATCTTCATCAAAGGTAACATCGTGGCATATCTCCACTTCCCTTTGACCAGGCACATATCTTCTATAAGCCTTCGAAATTTCACTGTAGCCCACAAACATTCCCTTCTTCCCAGAAGCATCCAGCTTTCTCCTCTTCTCTTTCGGCACATGAAAATAAACGGGACAACCAAAAACTCTAAAATGTGAGACGTCAGGGTTCTTTCCAGAGAAAACCTCTTCGAGAGTTTTGGAGTCCAGAGCGGAATGCAGGCATCGATTTTGTATGTACATGGTAGTGTTCACAGCTTCTCCCCACAGAAACTTCGGAAGACCTTGGTCACATAGCATGGCACGGGCAGCTTCCACAATGGTCCTGTTCTTCCTTTCAGCAACGCCATTTTGCTCAGGAGTATATACAATTGTGGTCTCCCTCTTGATACCAGCTTCTTTGCAAAAGTTATTGAACTCATTCGTCTCATATTCAGTGCCATTATTGGTCCTCAAAATCTTGATCTTCTTCCCTGTTTGATTTTCCACCAAGGCTTTGCAAGTACGAAACCACATGAAAGCCTCATCTTTCTTCTTCAAGAGTATATCCAGATTTTGCGAGAGAAGTCATGTATGAACGTCATATAATAAGAACATCCTCCCAAGGATGTCACGGGCAGCATACCAGAAAAATCAGAATCTATCAATTGCAAGACATCAAATGTCTTTGTGACACTTGAGGGGAAAGGTCCACTTGTATGCTTTCCTTCGGCACAACCCTAACATACACCTTCATGATCATTTTTAAACTCGGGCATCCCTGTCACCACCTTCCTTGCTTCGAGAAGGGCTTTGTAATGAAGGTGTCCAAACCTCAGGTGCCATAGTTCGATTTGACGAATAGTATCACATGTCATAGCCCTCAGTGGACTTCCTCCAACCTGGTAGAGTGTATCAACTCTAAACCCAATCGTGATAGCTTCCTTGAAACTCTTCTTCTAGATGCGCACCTTCCCATTGACGAATGCCACATTGAAACCTTTGTCTTCCATGGCCGAAATATACACAAGGTTCTTCTTCAAATCATGTACATATAGTACATCTTGCAAGCAGAGGACTTGACCTTGAGATAAGTGGAGGGTCACAGTCCTTGTCCCTTTCACGGGATATGTGGCATTATCTCCAAGGATAATTTTCATATTAACATCCTTCTCAACCATATCAGAAAGTGCTTCCTTAAACCCAGTTAGGTGCCTCGAGGCACCACTATCTATTAACCACACATCCATAGTGTCAGGGGGTGGAGATGCAGCAAAGAGGGCAGATAAAAGAATGAATTCATTTCTTTTATCATCAACAACATTTGATTCCTTATACCTCGAATTTCTCGACCTTTTGAAAGGTTGTCCATTTCCATTGCGACCAGAGGGAGCCTTCCTTTTTCCTTTGAACCTGTTGTTCCTTTGACTTCCATTCCTCTTGTTGTTGTTGTCACCATCATCCCTGGGAGAATCCCTTCTATTTGGGCATTCTCTAGCATAGTGGTCAGTCTTGTTACATGTGTAACATCTTCCTTTCTTTCCTTGGGCCCCTGCTCTTCCATGGTTCCTCGGACCACTATTGTTCTTCTTAGCACGAGCGGTGAAGGCAGCATTGCCTTCATTTTCATATTCCATCATTCTTGTTTCCTCTTGAGTGCATCTCGACAATACTTCATCAAAATCAAGGATCACATTGTTATTGAGAATGGTAGTAATGAATACATGCCATTCAGAGGGGTGACCTCCAAGTGCGGTGAGAACCTTTTCTCAGTCAGCTATTGTCTCCCCAATGGCCAAAATATTATTTCTGATTTCGATCAACTTCAGAAAATAAGATTGAACGGATTCGTCCCTGCCTTTCTTAAGATTCTTCAGTTGGTTCTTAAAGAAAAGGACTTGATTTGCATTGTTGGCCTTGAACATGTTGACCAACTTATCATACATCTCCTTAGATGTGCCCAACTTAGAGATGTAGGCTACCAGACTCTTATGAATAGAATCCCGGATCATCAGCTTTGCTTTGATTTCCCCCTTCTTATGTTTTGACTTGTGGCAGCAAGTCCATGACATCTTGGTCTTCCAACATTAAATCCAAAGACATCTTCCAAGCATGAAAGTCAGCCTTGCTAGTCAACTTGTCGTCAGCTTTGAAGCCATTATAATTTGAGGTACCCATGGGTCCTTGACAAATGCTACTTCTTCGGTGATTGCTATCGATACAAACTTGGGCTTTGTCTTCACCTTAGCTCCGATACCATGTAAATTTTCGTAGATGTTCTATGCTTGATGCAACTTTACTTTTATACTCGATATCAAATAGCAATTACATAAACATGAAAGTAAAATGTTGATAGAACATAACAGTAGATCGACGGAAGACAAGCCAAAAATACACTTAACTTGATCAACAAAATATATGTGTTGTGGTGCGTAGTCATGGTCAACAGGATGCTTCAACCAGCAAAGTCTCCTCACGGTCAGCCAACTAGAATGTGTCACACAACCCTCTCGGACAGCTCTATATCAGTCAACCCAAAGTCAACAAAATTCAACGTTGTCCCAATCAACAGTCAACGCAAAACAACAACAACAAAAAGTCAACGCAGCCAAGTCAAAGTCAATGTCCAGCCTCGGTTTTTGTGCCAAAAAATGCGGACTACAAAGATTGAGGTTTTGGGAGAGTTTCGAGTCAAGTTGACCAAGCATTGACCAAAGCCAACGCTGGTCAAATCTGCGCTGAAAACCCTAGACTAGATCCAAAACCCTAGATGTTGTTTTTCCCACGTGTGAGTGAAGAGAGGCCTCCAAGATGATTATCGAACCAATCAGATTCAAAGAGAGAATGTGTGATGAGTGATGGTGAAAATGATCTCCAACGTTGACCAATATATATCCATCTGTGAGGGTGTGTGACACATCTGTTGGGGCTCCAAGCATACATTACAATTCTGGCCGATCTTGCACATAAGTGGAATTAATTCAAAATAAATGTTCTGCTCATCGAATCAAGATGATCTTTAGATCGATCTTGCACCTCTCCGAAAGGGGAATCCAATAAAAATATTGGCATCGACATTTGAGCATCACAACATGGAGTTTGGACCTAGTTGTCCAAAATTAACATAGATCGAATGGTAGTAAATTGGGAAACATGTGCAAAAATCTCATCATAGTCCTCTCCCTCTTTTGGGGAGAATATTCTAGCCACAAACCTTGCCTTTTACTTTTCAATACTTCCATCAACACCATGCTTGATTTTGTAGATCCACTTTGAAGTCACAACAAATTTACCTTATGGTCTCAGAACCACTTCCCATACATCATCCTTCATGATGGACTCATATTCTTCATCCATAGCAGCCTTCCAAACTTGTTCTATCACAACATCTTCAAAAGTGCATGGTTTAGCTTGTATAATGTGTTAGAAAATCTCAAAGGCATAAATATTTTCTTATGATGATAATTATTTGTGATATTCTCATTTTCTTATTAATTTTCTTGTTTTCTTCTTTTACATTAGTTAATCAAGCAATTACCAAAACCATAACACGAAGTTCAAGGAAACCAGATGTAGGCAGACATCCAAGGAAAATCCCCTATCTAGGGGAAAACCCAGTCAACTCTTCCTTCAATAGTTTCACGAGATAATCCAAGATTCTATACACAAACTTCCTCCAATCACGAAGTCATCCCTTCCCTTCTTTTGCAGATGATAACCTTCCAGCACTTTCTTCGACCTAAGGGAGCAACGCTTCGATTTAATGGCAAAAACTTCGATCTAGTAGTAGTAACTTCAACCTAGCAGTAACTTCAATCTTGATGCAGCAACAGCTTCGACCGAGCAACTTTGACCTTGATGCAGCAGCAGCTTCGACCTTCCAACAATAGCCCAATAAATCCACACGTGTGAGAGATGACCCAGAAAAAATTCGATCTTGTAACCTTCCTTCTTCTCCTGCAATTTCATGCTACTGCTTCTTCTGCTCTTATATCGAACTTGTGAGTGAGTGCTCCGAATGAATCAAACTGCATTGTATATATAGCCTCTTCTGGAGTTTGAATTACCCTGATGTAGGTCGACTTGAACTGGTGAAGGCCGACTTGGTGTGGAGTTTACAAATTACATATTTGACTCAATAATAATTCTTTTTACATGATTCAAAAGCCCAAGAAGGGTCTCTTTAAATGGTCAATGACTCTAATGACTCAATATAAAACCTAGAATTCCTCAATGGGGACTTTCACCTAAAATATGATGATGCAAGCATGAAACCTATGCTTTAATAAGTAATAATAATAATAATAATTTATTTTTCTCTTTTTGATAAATACATTTTATTATGACTCAAATACATTTAGATGCAGCAGTAGCTTCAACCTAGCAACTTTGACCCTGATGTAGCAGCAACTTCGACCTTAATGCAACAGCAGCTTCGACCTTCCAGCAATAGCCCAGTAAATCCACACGTGTGAGAGAGATAACCCAGAAAAACATCGATCTTGTAACCTTCCTTCTTCTCCTGCAATTTCGTACTATTACTTCTTCTGCTCTTATATCGAACTTATGAGTGAGTGCTCCAAATGAATCGAATTGCACTGTATATATAGCCTCTTCTGGGATTCAAATTACCCTGATGTAGGTCGACTTGAACAGGTGAAGGCCGACTTGGTATGGAGGTGACAAATTACATATTTGACTCAATAATATTTCTTTGTACATGATTCAAAAGCCCTGGATGGGTTTCTTTAAATGGATAATGACTCTAATGACTCTATATAAAACCTAGAAGTCCTCAATGGGAATGGATAATGACTCTAATGACTCAATATAAAACCTAGAAGTCCTCAATGGAATCTTTAACCTAAAACATGATGATCCAAGCATGAAACACATGCTTTAAAAATTAATAATAATAATAATAATAATAATTTATTTTTCTTTCTTTTTGATAAATACATTTTATTATGACTCAAATACAATTATGAAGACTGAACCTAGTTACATTTGTTAACATAATGTTGCTCATAGCTACAATGTATCCCTGGTATCGACATGGCTTCTTCCTATCTTTGAAGGTTCCTCTTGGGGCAACATGTCTCTCAGCGTCCTGTAAAGTGTCATGAAGACATAATGGTCTCTTTCTAGTAGAGGAAGGATCAAATGGAGGGGACCCAAAGGATCCATGGGTTCCATGCGGTGATCAGAAAAATAAAGCTCAAGCCCCGGCATAAGAGGCTCTTCTTGTACATCCATGGCATCATCCTTTAATGTAATGACCCAGTCCAAATTATAAACAAAATAATATTAGCGTGTATACGACATACGCATATGATAGCTACACATGCATATATCGCATATACCGCACTAGTATACATACCTGCTAGTATTGAGACTACCTAAGTTAGAGTAACAAATTGAATATCGCAATGTAGTATATCTCGCCGCAATCTGATGAAACATCAAGCTAGAGACTTAAACGCATGTACCGCTCATATATGAGTATACGTGGTAGAGCATTATTCAAAAAAAAACAAAATATAATTAAGTACAAAATTATATGTGAATGGGCAAATAAAATAATAATATAATTTAATTAAAAATATAAAGTTAATTAATCAAGTTAAAACAAAAATAATAAAAATTAATCTTAAAATAATTAAGTCAAATATCTCCATAAATGATTTGGTCAATAAGTCAATATCCCCATAAATGACTTGGTCAGTAAATCAATATCTCCATAAATGATTTGGTCAATAAGTCAATATCTCCATAAATGACTTGGTCAGTAAGTCAATATCTCCATAAATGCATATAATATCTACATTAATGCTATAATGTCTACATAAATAAGAGGAGGTGGAGGAATGTTATATAAGGAATGGAATATGAAGGAAAGGGGGAGGCTTTTCTTTGCAAAAGTCTGCACTATTGTCTAAGGAAATAGTGAGGGGTATGAACTATTCTGAAAGAAAGACTCATTGTTCTTGAAATTCTGGGCACAGGGGCAGAAGAGGCATCTTCTGGGTCTAGGATTGTTTCCTAAATTGGTTGGGAGGAATTGATTGTTTCGGTAAACTGTCCGTTGCATTCACAAGGAGAACCACGGCTCAAAAAAAACATCAGTTTCGTTTCAGGTATTTTTCCATGTATAAAATAGTTACTTATGTAAGTTTAAATTTATTGCCAATCTCCATTTATTTACAGTTATGCTGAGATATATGTATAGGATAAATGTTATGTATGAAAATGATGGTTTTGGGGCTCTACACATGGTATCAGAGCACAGTTTCAGACCCTGTGGATCTTAGGGTATTTTAATCATTTCTTTTAGACCTTCTGCCAATCCCAACCTATGCAAAACCTACGTAACAACAACATTTTAAGGACTTTGAGCTAGCAGCTTGTATATCTCTTTTGTCCATGGTCTGTGCATTGGTAATAGAAATAACTACGTTGTTTATTTTCTGAATCAAACTACCACTAAGAAAAGGGCAGTCAAAAGCAGCTCACTGACCATTATTGAGATGCCCATGTTTCATTCTCCGAGCACCTTGTGACATTAAATCAAATTCTGAGTATGATCTCAAGCCATGATCACTATGACTAAGTGGTAAACCTATTCAAAGAGTCCGTGACAGTAGATCTATATCTCTAATTAAGTTTGGAGACTCTCCTGTGCATTTACTTGTGGAAGAATATTTTGTATAGAGATCAAAATCTTTTATGGCTCTGAAAATAGGGACGAACCACTATGATGCCTTGCTTGAAAGATTCAAGTACTTGTTTTGGAGGACCGAAACCACCAGGCATAAAACTGATGTGACAAGTTTCTAGCTTTCAACGATGAGCATGCTAAATGATTTCTGTCATGTATCAGAAACTACTCAATCTTTACAAGAATGATATTCTCATGAAATTTATTATGCGGCTATGACTGCATGAGAGATGCACTTCTTGTTAAAGGTGCTGCAATTTCAGTTTTAGGCAGATCACAGTAACTTCTTCTGAATGGGCAACCTTCAAAACATGAGCTATCCAATTTAAGACCATAGCTACAGGATTGTGACAAAAATTTTCATAATGCGGGATTGATATAAATGATGTTGATCTCATAGAGCTACATATAGAAGTTCTAGCTCTAGATCTTCGTCTTTTCTAGAAAGCTTTTCCTCCTTAAGTGATACAGGTTAATTTTAACCTTGATTTATTATGCTCCCTTTCTATTGCTACAAAATATATTGCCAAATTGATGACTGGAAGACCACAACCTGGATCAAACACCAGTCATAATGAACAATGTCTTTGCCTCGCTAGGTTGCAAGATCCATTGTAGTAAGGTCTAACCAAATTCAAATTGTTTTGTACAAATCTCTTTAATCTTTGTAGACCTGTGAACAAAATCATGGCTAGCAAATCAGTGAACAAAATCATGACTAGCAAATCAATGATATGCTAGCTCATTTTTAACGTCTTCACCAGTATTATATATACATTTGAGGGAAGTAAGCCGACATGACTAGACAATCTAAGCCAACCGCACTAATTAATGATTCGGAATCTTCGCCCGAGCAATGCCTTAACCCTCGTTTTGGTCGCAGTGGGCTGCCTTTACTTGGGAACTAACATATAAACGGCGGCTCAAACCAAATGCCATATGTGGATTTTTATGCCGAGATTGTGTTTTGAACTTCCTCCACCGTCCTAACTTCCTCCGCCCCCACACACCAGCGACAACACCGTCAAGCCATAGCTCGGATTTTCCGTGCTAACAAACCACGTCATTCAAAGAATGTTCTTTTAAGATTTAAATTGCGATGGGGATGGAACCCGTAACCAGCGGTGGTCCGAGACTTAACATGAAACTCCCAGCTAATTCCGTGTTAACAAGCCAATGGTCAAATGTTTAGCTCCTCACGTGACTTTCTACAAGCGCCAAACTCAAGTGGGAAAGCCCGAAGGCATATGTGCATTCACGTCATAAATAACATTTGAATATATCGATATTCACTGTTATAAATGTGCCTACTTTGACCACTTATATTCATTGTTATGTGCTCAACGCATCATAACAGCGTGATAACTGACTAAACCACCGCCCACCGCCCAGCTAATTCTTAATAGCTTCTTAACCATC
This sequence comes from Pinus albicaulis, assembly GCA_034641835.2. Lineage (NCBI taxonomy): Eukaryota > Viridiplantae > Streptophyta > Pinopsida > Pinales > Pinaceae > Pinus > Pinus albicaulis. The sequence goes on along the minus strand of CM076573.1, from coordinate 652,593,004 downwards.
CCCTCAAGAATCCTGCTGACAGATGTCGCAGAATATTGAACCCACCAAGATTTCATTATAGTTAACGTTTGTTGTGTTAATTTAAATATATGCGGTGATATATTTCGGCATGGATGATTTGAAATATATTTCGGCAGTGGCATATCTCATGGTTTGTAGACTTTATAAATACAACAATTTTATAAATTTATTTATATTTTTTTTTGTAAAAAGTGTAAACTCTATAGTATTACAATAAAATTTTATATATTTATGTTACATAAAAGTAGAAACAACATCAATTTATGTTATTATAAGAATTGAGTGTTAAAGAGTAGTTAATTTATTTTATTATAAGAATAATTTGTTTTATTTAAAAAAAATAATAATAATAATAATAAATAGTAATTATATATATATATATATATATAGGTATAGTGTTAAAAGTTGTGGAAGGAATTAAAGTAGAGTAAGTGTACTTATATAAATACTTAAAGTTATTTATGAACAATAACGAAAGATGTGCACCAAATTTTATTATGACACTTGAACATTTGTTACTCAGAGATGTCGTTCTATAACAGCATAATAACAATTCAACAAAACGAGAATTTTAAGTTATTAAATTCCAAGTATTAGTTATAGTCATAAGTAGTAGAAAGTCAATAATCCCTTCTATAATCGCATCTAGGACTGAACATTCTAGACAAATTTTACAAAACGACACTATGATCTATGAAAACCCTTGCATTCCATAGAATATCCTGCATAGAATTAGTAAGCATAGAATATCCTGCATAGGACAAGGATTTCGTGTAGCCACCCTCCTTGACCTCGGTACCAGTAAGACCTGCCTGTAGGTAAAATAGCAAAAGAACTATAACCGTATGCAAGCTCAATTCTACGAAAATTATATTTAGTCAGTCTAAAAATCTACCCATTTCTGATAAATTTATTATGTATTCTAAAAGAAGTTGCAATGGTAAGAACGTACCAAAGGCGGCAATGCCAGCGAGATGCATCGCCATCTCTAACACCTCCTCCATCATCATTGCCAACACCATCACCATCGCCACCACCTAGATCGTTGTCAGCACCAGTTGCTCCAGCACCTGATCTAACTACTATAAGGCACTCATTAGAGGCCATTTTGGAAACATTAAAAAGGTCGCAGCCGACCAGTAGCAAAGAGGAATTACCTCATCTAGAGGAAAGACATTCAGAAAAGCCTAAAGATTATGATCACAAACCTCATAAAGAAGATATTTCCCGGGAACTGCAAAAGATTAAACTCCCGGAATTCTCTGGAGGACGAGCTGGAGAACATGCTGAAGCATGGTTAGAAGGGATGACAAGATGCTTCGCACTAAGAGAATATTCTTCTACCTCTAAAACAAAGATCGTTATATTCCAACTCAAAGGGAATGCTCTAATTTGGTGGGGGAATCATGAAAAACAACTACATATCACATCTGACACTGTTCCTTGGGAGTTGTTTGTAGACCGATTCCGTGCAAAATACTTACCATCTTTCTTTCAAGAGCAGCGAGCCGGATCCTTCCATACTCTAACCCAGGGTAATAAGTCCGTGGAAGAATACGAGATAAAGTTTATGGAACTTGTAAAATATGTTCCTTATCTAGACACGGAAGAATGCCAAGCCGAGCGTTTCGTATATGGATTACATCCTCGAATCAGGGCCATGGTCAGAATGTGGAAGCCATCAGCAGTAGCAGAGGTAGTTGAATGTGCACGATATGCAGAAGAGCATCTGGGGATTAAAAAGGATTTCAAGCCAGTTGAACCATCACCGCAGGGATTTACAGGAAAGACTCCCCGAAGTGTCTTTCGAGGGAATAGCTCGAGACCACCTCCTTATGGTAACAGGTTTGCCCCAAGAGGAGTGGGAGCAGGAGCTCCCATGACCATTAATACTATAACTTCCGAATCCACAAACATCAGTCCTTGGAAATCTTGAGGGACTGGTAATCGGAGAAGGAATGGGAGAGGAATTGGCACCAGGGGTCAGAGCCCTTGGTCTAGAAATTCGCCATCAGAATCAAGGGGGCCAACCCAGGTTGAATGTTGGGGGTGTGGAGGACCCCACAAGAAGCGTAATTGTCCGGAGATCTCACAGAGGGCAGGAAAAGGGCCATCATCAAATACCCAAGACAATCATAGAATCCATGCCGTCCTCAACAACAACCAAGTAGCACATCAATCCACCGTAGTGGAATCTTCAGGTACAATCAACGAAATAAAACTAAAAATCTTATTTGACACTGGTGCTACTAATAGTTTTATTTCATCATATACATTAAATAAATGTGGGTTGGCAGCCTGCAAGCACCTGCAAGCAAAACGATTTCAGACAGGTAGAAATGGCTTCGAGAGAACTTCAACCGGTAGAATTAAGTATTGAGGATTGCAAAGTTGATCTAGGAGTCTGTTCGACCAAACTAAAAGTATATGTCACAACCCTAGGAACTTGCAACTTGGTGATAGGGATGGATTGGTTAGAGTCGTATCAAGCATGGGTAGACTGTTTCAGGAAAATAATACTTTGCACAAATGATGTGGGAAAGACAATCCAAATCCAAGGTATTAAGAGGAAAGTATCCTTACGCTTCATCTCAGCTATGCAAATGAAGCGGTGCTTAAGGAAAGGTTGTCAGGGATATGCAGTTCAAGAAGTAAGTAAGGAGATAGGACCATCCTTAGAACAATATCCGATTCTGTCAGAATTTTCAGATATTTTTCCAAAAGAATTACCAGGACTACCTCCTAAAAGAGAGCTAGATCTCACCATAGAATTGAAACCTGGTACGGAACCAATATCTAAAACACCTGACAGAATGACCGCCCCTGAACTTCAAGAATTACAAATACAGCTGAAAGAACTGTTAGAAATAGGACACATTCGACCCAGTGTTTCACCTTGGGGCGCTCCTGTAATCTTTGTCAACAAGAAAGATGGTTCATTACAATTATGTGTGGACTATCGAGATTTAAATCGGGCCACGGTAAAGAATAGGTATCCAATGCCTCGCATTGACGACCTTTTTGATCAAATGAAAGGAGCTTTTCAAAGATCAATCTGCGATCAGGTTATCATCAGCTAAGGATTAATAAAAGTGATGTTTCTAAGACTGCATTCCGAACTCGTTTCGGGCATTATGAAGTCATTGTGGTACCATTTGGGTTGACCAATGCACCTGCAGTATTCATGAACCTTATGAATAGCGTTCTCCGCAAATATCTCGATCAATGTGTACAAGTCTTCCTGGACGATATTCTCATTTATTCTAAGAATGAGAAGGAGCATGAAGAGCATTTTAAGATAGTATTATCTTGTCTCAGAGAACACAAGTTATATGGAAAATTATCCAAATGCGCTTTCTTTCAAAAGGAAATTCGTTACTTAGGTCATATCATATCTGGCGAAGAGATCTTTGTAGATCCTGAAAAGGTAAACACAATCAGGTAGTGGCCGATACCTAAGAATGCACATGAAGTGCGTAGTTTTATGGGTTTGTGGAGGGATTCTCCAAAATAGCAAAGCCGATCACAACCCTCCAGCGCAAAAGTGTTAGGTATGAATGGACTGAGGATTGTGATAAAGCTTTTTCCGAACTTAAAAGATTATTGACTAGTGCACCAATTTTGCGAGTCCCTGATATGGATAAAAATTTTACTGTGTGTACCGACGCATCTAAACAAGGGTTAGGTGCAGTATTAATGCAAGAAGGAGGCGTAATAGCATATGCTTCAAGAAAATTAAAGCTTCATGAAGAACTTTATGCTACGCATGATTTAGAGTTAGCCGCAGTGGTTTTAGCTTTAAAAATATGGAGACACTACTTGGTGGGAAGAAACTTTGTGCTTAAAAGTGACCACCAAGGTTTACAGTATTTGTTCACCCAGAGAGACTTAAATGCTAGACAAAGACGATGAAGTGAATTCTTAAGTGAATATGATTTTGTGATTTCATATATAAAAGAGAAGGAGAATGTAGTAGCGGATGCTTTAAGTAGAAGACCTCGAATATTTTCCCTCATACCTATCAAGGTGCACTTAAGAGATCAAGTACTTGAACATCTTGTAAGAGATAGTTGGTACTTAAAAAGGTAATGTTGGTGCTTGATAGCAACCATTCAAAGGAACCTAAGTTCGAAGGATATGATCTAGAAGAAGACGAAATTTTACGATTTCATGGAAGGATGTATATTCCAGATAGTGGAGATCTCCGAAACACCATCTTGAAGGAAGCCCACAGAGCAATGTATTGTGCACATCCGGGTGTAAAGAAGATGTATGCTGACACTAAGAGACTCTTCTTCTGGACAGGCATGAAAAACGACATTGTCCAATTTGTCGCTAAGTGTCTTGAATGTCAGCAGGTAAAAGCTGATCATTGTCACCCAGCAAGTCTCCTACAACCTCATGACATCCCTATGACCAAGTGGGAAATAATTTCTATGGACTTTATCGTTGGGCTACCTCTTACACAACAAAAGCATAATGTCATTTTGGTTGTGGTAGATAAATTAACAAAAAGCGCCCATTTTATCCCGGTAAGAGATACTTGTGAAGTCGCTAATGTAGCTCGGGTATTCATAAATGAAATTATTAGATTTTATGGAATACCTAAGAAAATCATATCAGATAGAGAACCTCGATTCACGTCAAGGTTCTGGACTTGTATGCAATCAACCTTAGGGACTCAGTTAAATTTGAGCATAGCTTATCATCCCGAGACTGACAGACAAACAGAAAGGGTAAATCAAGTACTTGAAGATATGCTAAGGATGTATGTTATGGACCAACAATCGCCGTGGGAAAAGTACTTACACTTAGTGGAGTTTGCTTACAATAATAGTTATCACAGTTCATTCAGGATGCCACCATTTGAAGCATTATATGGGAGACCCTGCAGAACGTCGTTGAGTTGGGACAGGTTAGAAGACCGGGTAATAGTCGAGCCAGAATTGATCCAAGAGATGGAGGAACAAGTAAAGCTGATTAGGCAACGATTGAAAGAGGCACAGGATAGACAGAAAAGTTATGCTGATGCTCACAAGACAAATAGAAACTATGTAGTGGGAGATCAAGTTTTCATCCGCATCAGGCCAAATAAGAGCACCATTCGGTTTGGGAAGGGGACAAAATTATCACCCCGATTTATTGGGCCATTCGAAGTCGTGGAGAAAGTTGAACATGTCGTATATCGTCTTGCACTGCCACCCCACATGAACAAAATTCATAATGTATTTCATGTATCTACCTTACGACACTATATTGCTGACAAATCTCATGATTTTCAATGGAAGGAACTGCAGGTATTGGACGAGGGAACCATAACGGTCGAACCATTACGTATTCTAGAACGTAGGGTTCGACAGCTCAGGAATCGACGGATAGACCAAGTTAAAGTCCAGTGGGAAAATTATAGTCCTGGATCGGCGACTTGGGAAGATGCAGAGACCATATGCCAAAATTACCCTAATTTATGCTAAATTTTGAGAAACTGAAAGCTTATATGTATATGACTACTCTATTTTGATACTTGAAACTTTATTTTGAAATATCACGTAAGGATGAGTTTTACTTCGCTAGTACATGGATACCCATAAAGATAGAATGTTACTTAACTCTAGTGATACAGGATATATGTTTAACTTTATTAGTGCATGGATACCAATATGCAATATGTCATTTAAATTAATATTGCAGGAATATGAAAACTAGATCATAGATTACGTTATAAATGAGGCTATCTATCAATTCATTTCATTTTGCATCAATATGATTGAAGGAAAAGAAATAGAAGAGTAACTACTTTTTAAATATGAAAGCGAAACATATTGGTATATAGATTGAAAATGGTTAAATACAATGTATCATAGATAGAACATGTATGAACTATATAGGAGCCGTATCTAACGAGAAATTGTATTGAACATATTGATACATATGTGGACAAGTGTTTTAACCAAGTATGTTATATAAACTCAAGGATCAAAATCGTAGATAGCAACATATTTGAAATATGTAGAAATTGTTATATAGGTAACAATTTGTTTTGAACATATAGATGCATATGTTGTAATGTGTGTACGAGTGTTTACATTGCAAATTGTGTACAAGTAGTTACTTTGCAGAACACACCGTTACCGAACAATCTACGTGATGACAGAATTCCAAGAACAGTTGAGACTCCATGAGATTCCATAATAAGGTGTTGACCCTGGTCCTACTAGGAGGGGTGGAGATGTTGCCCACCGTTTATCCTCCAAAACCAAGAGTCATGGGAGGACTATGCAAGTCACGCTCTCCTAAACGTGTGATGATGACTGCTGGATGCCTACAAGTAAATCAGGTCGATGTAATCGACACTGATACCCTTAAGGTCTATGAATGGATCAGCAAAACTGATACCATGGCATATTCCTGTAGAGGATAGATAGGATGGGAGCGGAAGAGATTAGGAAGAATAGGATGATTCTAGAATAGTTTGGAGACTTGATTGAGATGGAAAGTAACAATTGAATTACAAATACATACATATTCAAACGGAAAGTCAATCTTAAAAGTTCAAGTTTTCTACAATCACCCCAATCTTTAAACGCAATTATTAATATGATTATATAAAACCCTAACTTCGGGACGAAGTTTTCTGAAGGGAGGAAGTATGTAATGACCCAGTCCAAATTATAAACAAAATAATATTAACGTGTATACGACATATGCATATGATAGCTACACATGCATATATCGCATATATCGCACTAGTATACATACCTGTATTGAGACTACCTAAGTTAGAGTAACAAATTGAATATCGCAATGCAGTATATCTTGCCGCGATCTGATGAAACATCAAGCTAGAGACTTAAACGCATGTACGAGCTATATGAGTATATGTGGTAGAGCATTATTCAAAAATATATATATATATATATATAATTAAGTACAAAATTATATGTGAATGGACAAATAAAATAATAATATAATTTAATTAAAAATATAAAGTTAATTAATAAAGTTAAAACAAAAATAATAAAAATTAATCTTAAAATAATTAATCAAGTCAAATATCTCCATAAATGACTTGGTCAATAAGTCAATATCTCCATAAATGCATATAATATCTACATTAATGCTATAATATCTACATAAATAAGAGGAGGTGGAGGAATGTTATATAAGGAATGGAATATGACGGAGAGGGGAAGGCTTTTCTTTGTAAAACTCTGCACTATTGTCTAAGGAAATAGTGAGGGGTATGAACTGTTCTGAAAGGAAGACTCATTGTTCTTGGAATTCTGGGCACGAGGGAAGAAGAGGCATCTTCTGGGTCTAGGATTATTTCCTAGATTGGCAGGGAGGAATTGACTGTTTCGGTAAACTGTCCGCTGCATTCACAAGGAGAACCACAGCTCAAAAAAAATCATCAGTTTTGTTTCAGGTATTTTTCTATGTATAAAATAGTTACTTATGTAAGTTTAAATTTATTGCCAATCTCCATTTATTTACAGTTATGCTGAGATATATGCATAGGATAAATGTTATGTATGAAAATGATGGCTTTGGGTCTCTACATTTAAATGGCCAATGACTCTAATGACTCAATATAATACCTAGAAGTCCTCAATGGGGACTTTGACCTAAAACATGATGATCCAAGCATGAAACACATGCTTTAATAATTAATAATAATAATAATAATAATATAATTTTTCTTTCTTTTTGATAAATACATTTTATTATGACTGTAACGACCCATTCCTACACATAGCTACACATGCATATATCGCATACCCCGCACCAGTATTAAGATCACCTAAGTTAGAGTAACGAATTGAATATTACAATATATTTTTATCTCGCCAAGATATAACGAAATATCAACAGGAATGCATAAAATATCCACAAATATGCATAAAATGTCTCCTTAAATGCATAAATATCCCCATAAATGCCATCACATCTACGTAAGTATAAAGAGGTAGAGAAAAGTTATATAAGGAGGGCAACACGAAGGAGAAGGGGGGGCTTGTTTTGTGCATAATTCTGGATGATTGTGAAGAGGAAGGGTTGAAGGATATGAACTGTTTTGAAAGGGAGACTCATCGTTCTTGGAATTCTGGGCACGGGGGCAGAAGAGGCATCTTCTGGGTCTACGATTGTTTCCTAGATTGGTTGGGAGGAAACGATTGTTTCGGTAACCTGTCCGCTGCATTCATGAGGAGAACCATAGCTCAAGAAATCATCAGTTTCGTTCTAGGTATTTTCCTAAGTATAACATAGTTTCTTATGTAAGTTTTAAATTTATTGTTGGTTCCATTTATTTGCATCTATGGCTGAAATATATGTATAGGATTAAATTCATGAATAAAAATGATGAGTAGGGGCTCTTACACATGGTATCAAAGGCAAGTTACAAACTCTTTGGACCTTATGGGCTCTGCTTATGTTTCTGTGTCATTATAGCATTCTGCGCTATAAAAAGCAGTGAAATCCGTAGAATATCTCTATATCTATATATATATATATATATATATTCTACTAGTAAATGTTCCTCACAATCGCTTGAAGAAATTGGGACAAGTAAAACTAACTATCAATCCATCATTTTTTATATAAAGGCTGGGTTAAGATGTTTTTTTGTATATATAAAGGCTGGGTTAAGATGAATGATTGTTGGTAAATCATTGAAGCAGATCTCAGCCTTCAAGGAATAGACCTCAGCCTTGAACAATCTTGGCTCTCTGTATTCTGCCCCATGGAAAACCAGAACTTGGCTTCTCTTTGTGAACTTTGGTATTGTGATAGAGATAGATCTCGACCCCCCTCTTTGTGATCTCTTTCGGCTTGAGATAGGGGCAAAAGTTGACCTCCTTTTCGAGTAGACTTCGACCATATCTTTGACAAAGTTTTGGAGAGCTTTGAAGCAGTCATTTTGTGCACATTTTGGCATCTTTTGAAGTTGTTTTAAATACTTTTCTGTAGCAGACTAGAACACTTTTCTGTTGCAGACTTGAAGACACTCCTTGAGTAGACTTGAATACTTTTCTGTTGTAGACTTGAAGACTTTTCTATAGCAAACTTGCAAACACTCCTTGAGCAGACTTGAAGACATCTTTTGAAGCATACTTTGGATCAAGATATTTGAAGGATTTGGTGCAGATCTTAGAGCAAACTTGGAGCATATTTGAAGCAATATTGGAAGCATCCTTGAGCACGTTTTTGAAAACACCTTGAAGCAATAAATTCCCCATTGAATCATCGGCAAGAGAAGTGACGTGAATGAATTTGCAAAGAGAGTTTCCTCACAGACAGTACCCACCATTTACTGAAGTAAATGACAGAGAAGCAATATAATTGTGAGGACATAGCTTCTTAACTAATATAGCTTAATTTAAAACAATACACGCTCAACGAATTTAACTAGGCATTGGAACCATAGCCAAAAATGTAGGGAACTGAAGAAGAACAATTATTAACATAATTATTATGAGAGAAGCAGTGCTGGGCAACAAAGAGCACTGCTGAATACAGAGAGACATTGAGTGTCTGAAAATAGGGACAAACCTCTATGATGATGTATGGTCCGTTGAAGTAATATGGTGGTCGAACACAAAGTCCGTGTGATGGGCTATAATTAATATATATCAAAGTCTGTCGTATATAATATAACATATGCCAAAAGCTTGTTTGGTATGGGGAGCGGGGCCAGGGTTTGAACCCAGGACCTCCGCCTTCGCAAACCAACATTTTCTGAGTCAGCCTTTATGGAAGCAAATTAATCATCTAGCATTTGGGATGCCAGGTTAACCCTCAAGCCACTGCAGCAAAGTATTGATAAACCGCTCCGGGCTCCGTAGGATGGCACTGTGAATTGTGCAGGCATCCAATGGCACTGTCGCTCCACCCATCGCTCAATAACAGGTCATAAATAACAGTGAATATCAATATATTCTAAGCGTTATTCAACCGCCTGAGTTAACCGACTACACCACTGCCCACCGCCCAGGCTAAGTCTTAAAAGATTCGTAACCATTGGTAGTTGACACATCACATTTTCAATTTTGATATACCAAAATATGAGGAAAGAAGGGAAATATTTAAAAATACGTTGAATTTAGACAAAGCTATTTAGTTCTAATATTTTATTGTTTATGTATTTATGTAAATATTTAGACAACACATTCAAACTTTGTGATATATCAAACTTAAGAGCACACGATACAAGATATTCCAAGATGCTAAAAGTATGTAAGTGCATTATATTTCCAGAAAGACCCAAATATTCAATATAATATTTTCACAAAATTGCCACGTTAGGATCCTATTTAATATGGCAAATATGTTATTTTGTGCTCAGCCTAGGAATTCTTCAAAGTGATGTTAACTTTACTCTTTTATACGTAATTACTTATCGATTCGATGGTTTAAATAAAGATGGAAAAATCATATATATATATATATATATATATATATATATATTTTCACGATTATTATAAAATTCACCATATCTTCATTATCGCACTGTAGTAATTAGTATTGGTCCACAGTTATTGACTCTATATTGTAAATATCTCCCAATATATATATATATATATATATATATATATATTTTTTTTATAATTTAATAATTTACACTTGATCATCCTATTAGGATAGTTTTGATGTGTTCCATTTAATTCTACAATTTGTAAAGTAGAATTTAAAAAATATATATATACACTATTTTAGAAATGAGTATGTAAATAACTTTTGTATGAGATATTTTTTTTTATCTTTATTAGTGTAGGCTTTTCTCAAGTCTGTTCTTTCAAAATTGGGAATGCCTTCAGAATTGGAAGTAGCACCATGACAATGCTCTAAGAGAAGCTGCAGCCAAACCTTTTGTTTGCTTACTAATTCACATTTTCTGCTACATTTGCTGGATAATGTAACGTCCTTGCTTTTCAACAGCATAAAGAAAGAATTATGTATAATCTTCTCTACATAAATAACTAGGCAGAGAATATCATCTCGATAATCTTAATAAATCCCATCATTAGAAGGAAATGTTTGCCTGGTCTCTAAAATATAACCTTCAAATTTTGTGGATTACCCTGGTCCATTGAGCATAGAGCCTAGAACTATGGGTCCTTATATAAAATATCAGCAAGCTCAAAACAATACTATGATATATAAAAACCCTTGCATTTCACTCTAGAATTAATAAGCATAGAATATCCTGCATAGGACAAAGAGGTCGTGTGGCCACCCTCCTTGTCCTCAGTACTAGTAAGACCTGCCTGCAGGTAAAATAGCAAAAGAACTATACCCGTATGCAAGCTCAATTTTACGAAAATTATATGTAGTTAGTCTACAAATTTAACCTATTCTCATAAATTTATTATGTATTCCAGGAAAAGTCACAATGGTAAGAACGTACCAAAGGCGACAACGTCAGCGAGATGCATCGCCATCTCTAACACCTCTGCCATCATCGTCGCCAACACCGTCACCATCGCCACCACCTAGATCGACGTCAGCACCAGTTGCTCCAGCGCCCGATCTAACTACTGTAATGCGCTCATTAGAAGCCATTTTGAAAACACTAAAAAGGTCGCAACCGACCAGTAGCAAAGAGGAACAACCTCATCTAGAGAAAAGACATTCAGAAAAGCCTAAAGATTATGATGATAAGCCACAAAGAGAAAATATTTCTCAAAAACTGCAAAAGATTAAACTCTCGGAATTCTCAGGAGGAAAAGCTGGAGAACATGTCGAAGCATGGATAGAAGGGATGATAAGATGCTTCGCTTTAAAAGAACAAAGATCGTTATATTCCAACTCAGGGGGAATGCCCTGATTTGGTGGGGAAATCTAGAAAAACAACTACATATCACATCATACCTTGTTGCTTGGGAGTTGTTTCTAGACTTGATTCTGTGTAAAATACTTACCACCTTTCTTTCAAGAGCAGCAAGCAGGAAACTTCCATACTCTAATCCAGAGTAATAAGACCGTGGAAGAATACAAGATAAAGTTTATGGAACTTGTGAAATATGTTTCTTATCTAGACATGGATGAATGCCAAGTTGAGGGTTTCACCCCGAATCAGGGCCATGATAAGAATGTAAAAGCCATTAACGGTGGTAGAGGCGGTTGAATGTGCTCGATATGCAAAAGAACATCTAGGAATTAAAAGGGATTTCAGGCCAGTTGAATCATCACAGCAGGGATTTATACGAAAGACTCCCTGAAATTTCTTCCGCGTTTCATATATGGGTTACATCCCCGAATCAGAGCCATGGTAAGAATGTGGAAGCCATTAGCGGTGGTAGAGGTAGTTGAATGTGCTCGATATGCAGAAGAACATCTGGGAATTAAAAGGTATTTCAGGCCAGTTGAATCATCACAGCAGGGATTTATAGGAAAGACTACCCGAAATTTCTTCCAAGGAAATAGCTCGAAGCCACCTCCTTATGGTAACAGGTTTACTCCAAGAGTAGGAGTAGGAGCTCCCATGACCATTAATACTATAACTTCCGAATCCTCAAACATCAGTCCTTGGAAATTTCGAGGGACTGGTAATCGGGGAAGGAATGGGAGAGGAAGTAGCACTAGAGGACAGAGATCCTGGTCTAGAAATTCACAGTCAGAATCAAGGGGGCCAACCCAGGTCAATTGTTGGAGGTGTGGAGGACCTCATCTTCAGCGTGATTGTCCAGAGAACTCACAGAGAGCAGGAAAATGACCATCATCAGATACCCAAGGCCATCATAAAATCCATGTCGTCATCAACAACAACCAAGCAGCACATCAATCCACTGTAGTGGAATCTTCGAGTACAATCAATGGGATAAAACTAAAAAATCTTATTTGACACTGGCGCTACTGATAGTTTTATTTCATCATATACATTAAATAAATGTGGGTTGACAGCTTGCAAGCAAAACGATTTCAGACAGGTAGAAATGGCTTCGGAAGATCTTCAACTAGTAGAATTAAGTGTTGAGGATTGCAAAGTTGATCTAGGGGTCTGTTCGACCAAACTAAAGGTATATGTCACAGCGCTAGGAACTGACGACTTGGTGATAGGAATGGATTGGTTAGAGTTGCTTCATCTCAACTATGCAAATGAAACGGTGCTTAAGGAAAGGTTGTCAAGTGTATGCGGTTCAAGAAGTAAGCAAGGAGAAAGGACCATCCTTAGAACAGTATCCGATTCTATCAAAATTTTCGGATGTCTTTCCAAAGGAATTACCAGGACTGCCTCCTAAAAGAGAGCTAGATCTCACAATAAAATTGAAACCTGGTATGGAACCAATATCTAAAACACCTTATAGAATGACCACTCCTGAACTTCAAGAATACAAATACAGATGAAAAAATTGTTAGATAGAGGACACATTCGATCCAGTGTTTCACCTCGGGGCGCTCCTGTAATCTTTGTCAAGAAGAAAGATGGTTCACTACGACTGTGTGTGGACTATCGGGATTTAAATCGGGCCACGGTAAAGAATAGGGATCCAATGCCTCACATTAACGACCTTTTTGACCAAATGAAAGGAACTGCAGTGTTTTCAAAGATCAATTTGCGATTAGGTTATCATCAGCTAAGGATTAAAGAAAGTGATGTTTCTAAGACTGCATTCCGAACTCCTTTCGAGCATTATGAATTCATTGTGGTACCATTTGGGTTGACCAATGCACCTGCGGTATTCATGAACCTTATGAATAGCATTCTTCACAAATATCTTAATCAATTTGTGCAAGTCTTCCTGGACAACATTCTCATTTACTCTAAGAATGAAGAGGAGCACGAAGAGCATCTTCGGATAATATTATCTTGTCTCAGAGAACACAAGTTATATGGTAAATTATCCAAATGCGTTTTCTTTCAAAAGGAAATCTGTTACTTAGGTCATATCATATCTGGTGAAGGGATCTCTGTAGATCCTGAAAAGGTAAACACAATCAAGGGGTGGCCGATAACTAAGAATGCACATGAGGTGCGTAGTTTTATGGGTTTAGCAGGTTACTATCGAAGGTTTGTGGAGGGATTCTCCAAAATTGCAAAGTCAATCACCACCTTCCAGCGCAAAGGTGTTAGGTATGAATGGACTGAAGAATGTGATAAAGCATTTTTCGAACTTAAAATATTATTGACTAGTGCACCCATTTTGCGAGTACCTGATATGGATAAAGATTTTACTGTGTACTGACGTATCTAAACAGGGGTTAGGTGCAGTACTAATGCAGGAAGGAGGCGTAATCGCTTATGCTTCAAGGATGAGGATGTAGCACTGTTGAGCAGGATGAGGATGTAGCACTGTTGGCAGGAGGCAAGAAAGGCAAAGGAAAGAAGCAAGCTTCCACTAGCAGTGGTGGGGGCAAAGGCAAAGGTAAAGGTAAACAGGGTAACACACAGAAGGACTATTCCAAGGTGAAGTGTTGGAATTGTCAGAAGATGGGACACTATGCAGTTGTGTGTCCGGAGAAGAAGCAAGCTTCCACTAGCAGTGGTGGGGGCAAAAGCAAAGGTAAAGGTAAACAGGGTAACACACAGAAGGACTATTCCAAGGTGAAGTGTTGGAATTGTCAGAAGATGGGACACTATGCAGTTGTGTGTCCGGAGAAGAAGAAGAAGAAGGGGAAGAACCAGAGCATGGCATCTTCAGCAGAGGTTGAGGACTTTGCAGATCGTTTTGACCGGGAGTTTGGGTTCACTGCGTGTGAGTCCTCTAGTGCGGGATCATCTGCCATAGAGGTTCAGAGGGAGCATGCATTTCCCTCGATTAGCGAAGCATCTTCGGGTATCTGGTATGTGGACAGTGGGGCTTCACGTCATATGACAGGAGTCCGTGAGTACTTCTCAGAGCTTTCAGAGAATGGCACTGATATAGAGGTAGTACTCGGTGATGACAGAGTTGTTAGAGCAGTCGGTGTGGGAACACTGACATTTCATAGGGAACCCAAACCTCCCTTGAAGGTGTCAGATGTTCTTTATGTGCCAGGGATGAGGAAGAACCTCATATCCATCTCAGCTTTGGAGGATAGAGGATATGAGATACTATTCAGGGGAGGACAGGTGTTGATGTATCCCAGGGGCACTCCAGCTGATTCAGCTAGAGTGATAGGTGTACGCCATGCAAAGGTGTACAAGTTTGCATTCCAGCCCCTTTTGGCATTGAGCAGTAGCACCGACAGCAGAGCTAGCAGTTCTGAGCTGTGTGAGATTTGGCACCGCAGGATGGGGCATATGTATCATGGAGCCTTGAGGACCTTGCGGGAGATCACTACAGGTGTGCCAGATTTTAGTACTGATCACTTTGATACTTGCAGAGGATGTGTGATGGGCAAGTTTGCCAAATCCCCTTTTCCCAGCAGTGACAACAGAGCGACTGGGATACTTGATTTGATTCATTCCGATGTGAGCGGTCGGATGTCTCATGTTTCCTTGAGTGGATATGAGTACTATGTTTTATTCATTGATGATCACTCCAGGAGGACCTGGATTTATTTCTTGAAGACCAAGAGTGAGGTCTTCAAGCGGTTTCAGGAGTTCAGAGCTCTTGTGGAGACACAGACAGGTCGGAAGATCAAGTCCATGAGGTCGGACAATGCGGGAGAGTACACCCTTGGAGAGTTTGTTGACTATTGTGCGGAGGCAGGCATTAGGAGGGAGCTCACTGTTCCTTACAACCCCCAGCAGAACGGCGTTGCGGAGAGGAAGAACAGATCCATCGGAGGGGCTGCCAAAGCCATGTTACATGATCAGGGGTTGCCATTGTTTTTGTGGGCAGAGGCCTGCAACACTGCTGTTTATTTGCAGAACAGGAGTCTGCATTGTGCCTTGGGGCATGTGACTCCGGAGGAGGCTTTTTCTGGGAAGAAGCCTGATATTGGTCATCTTCGTATCTTTAGGTGTATTACATACTCCTACATACCCAAGGAGAAGAGGACCAAACTAGAGCCCACCGCAGAGAAGGGTATCTTTGTGGGCTACAGTGAGACCTCACAGGCCTTTCGGATTTACATTCCTGCACAGAGGAAAGTTGTTGTCAGGCGAGATGTGAAGTTCGAAGAGGACAGGGCCTTCAGGAGGTCACAGGAGTTAGAGTATCTAGATCAGCCAGACCCTCAGCAGCAGCTAAGTTAGTCGCAGGCATCCAGTGGGCAGGGATCAGGAGGATCCGGAGGTACATCTATGACGATGTGCAGTGTAGTTGGTGGCCGGTGGCTCGCGAGTCGAGGAAGGGGTGGTGCTTCGGGCAACATGCGGAGCAGTGAGTTTACTAGGGATTCCTTTGATGGAGCGTTCCACCTGCACAGTGCCTCAGCTTCTACGGAGGTTTAGGTACGGGCGGGGGAGGACGACGAGACGGACAATCGGAGTTCCAGCTCCCCGGTGATGAGGAGGAGGAGTTTCATTCTCCAATGGGAGAAGTGTGCTCAGGAAAGAGGAAGCCCAAGTGGCTTCAGGACACCTTGAGAGATGCCACATCTGTTGCTGAGCCTAAGAGGCCGGTCAGAGAGAGCAGACCACCTGAGAGGTTTTGTAGCTATATGGCAATGGCTACCAGCATCCTTGACTCTGAGCCTTCTAGCTATGAGGAGGCAGCTAGCCAGCAGGTCTGGAGAGAGGCCATGCGGGAGGAGTATTCTTCTATCATGAAGAATGATGTTTGGGAGGTGGTGCCGAGGCCTGAGGGCAAATCCGTGGTTACTTCCAGATGGCTTTACAAGGTAAAGCATGCTGCAGATGGCAGCATTGAGAAATTCAAAGCAAAGTTTGTGGCTAGAGGGTTCTCCTAGGTAGAGGGAGTTGATTATGAGGAGACCTTTGCTCCCGTGGCTCGATATACTTAGATCCGCTCCATTATATCGATAGCAGCAAAGATGGGTTGGAAGATCCACCAGATGGATGTGAAGACCACATTTCTCAATGGCTTCATACAGGAGGAGGTGTACATTGAGCAGCCACAGGGCTTTGAGGTGCATGGGAAGGAGTCCCATGTGTGCAGACTGAAGAAGGCCCTTTATGGCCTGAAGCAAGCTCCCAGAGCTTGGTACTCCGGGATAGATACATACTTGCAGGGGATGGGTTTCACAAAGAGTGAGGCAGATCCGAACCTTTACTATATTGTGATAGGTGAGGAGCCTCTCATTCTGGTGCTGTATGTGGATGACTTAGTCATTATAGGTGCAGAGAGACTCATAGAGCACTGCAAGAGAGATCTTGCAGCGGAGTTTGAGATGAAGGACATCGGCTTGATGCATTACTTTTTGGGTTTGGAGGTGTGGCAGGAGGAGGGGCATTTCTTCCTGGGGCAGGGGAAGTATATTGTGGATATCCTTGGCAGATTTCACATGGAGGATTGTAAACCCATGTCGACACCGATGATCACCAACTGGAAGAAGCTTCATGCTTCGGATTCCGAGTTGGTGGATCCCACATTGTACAGACAGCCGATTGGTTCCTTGATGTATTTGGTCAACACTAGACCAGATATTTGTTTTGCAGTCAACACGATGAGTCAGTTTATGTGTGAGCCTAGGAAGGTTCACTGGGTGGCTGCAAAACACATTTTGCGATACTTGCAGGGGACAGTGGATTATGGTCTGGACTACAGGCAAGGGGATGGAGTGAGATTGGCAGGTTACACTGATTCTGATTGGGCAGGTTGTGCTTCTAATAGGAAGAGCACTTCAGGGTGCTGTTTTGGGTTGGGTTCGGCAGTTGTGTCATGGTTCAGCCGGAAGCAGCAGTCAGTAGCATTGAGTTCAGCGGAAGCAGAGTATATGGCAGCCAGTCTAGCTAGTTGTGAGGCCATCTGGCTTCGCAAGATGTTGTTTGGCTTATTTGGTCAGCCGTTGAGACCTTCGGTGATTTACTGTGATAATCAGAGTTGCATTAAACTCACGGAGAATCCAGTATTTCATGACAGGTCAAAGCATATCGGGATCAAATATCATTTCATCAGAGACTATGTGCAGAAGGGAGCTGTGAAGCTCGAATATATTCCCACTGATGAGCAGGTTGCAGATATTCTTACCAAAGCCTTACCACGGGGCAAGCATGTCTACTTCAGAGACAAGATGGGTGTGGTGAGGAACACCTTCCTCGGTAAGAGGGAGTGTTGAAATTTGGTACCGGAGGACAGGTGGTTCCCTAAGGCTTTGATCTTTGGCCTAGGGAAAAGTGTCCAAAACAATTTAATTTTTCTCCTAAAGTGACTTTATAAAGTTATAAAGTCAAATCTAATTTAAAAGTGACTTTAAGTGATAAAGTTACTAAAGTCTAATTTTAAAGTGACTTTAATAAAGTCAATGTAAAATTAGAAAGAAAAAGTGACTTTAGAAATAAATGACTAAGTGGGTCTTTATTAAAGTGGGGTGAATTAAAAAATAGAAAGTGAGATTTAAATGAGCATTTAATCTCAGCCCTAGATCTAAATCTATTTCAGCCATTGGATTTAGGGATTCCCTAAAAGTCACTTAAGGTTAGGTTAAAGGAGGAAAATAAGAAAAAGGTCATTCATTCTTTCATGAGCAGATTGGGAGAACGAGAGCAAGAGAGCAAGGGAGATTTCTGGGCAGTGAAGAGAAGGAGGCAGCAGCTTGACACATTCCAAGGCAGTGTTTCAGCAAGTCCGTACAGCAGAGTTAGCACACAGTGAAAGGCAGATTTTGGGCACGATTTTCTAGAAAATCCGTACAGCAGTTTTGGCTCAGTTTCCAAGAAGTCCGTACAGCGAGTTGGCACGAAAATCGAGGAGCAGAGAAGCTGTTTTGCTGGCACGTTTTTTTTGAGGGAGGCCGTACAACAAGTGGCTGTACCCTTGCATAGATTTCGAGGCAGAAATCCATACAGTAGCTTTACTGTTTTTCTGCACGGAAATCAAGAAAAACAGTACAGCAGCATTTATGGCAGCTTGCACGCTTTTCTAGACAGTCCGTATAGCAGCATTTAAGGCTGCAAATTTGGGCACGAAAATCGAGGAGGCCGTACAGCATTTATTGTTGTTTTTTTTTGTTGTTTGCAAGTTTTTCCAGTTGGCTATGAGGCACGGAAAACGAGATAAGTTATAAAAATTTACTTGAAGATTTTTCTGAATATTTCTCTCACTGTAAAAAGCATTTCCAGAAATAAGAAGGAGCTTTCGAACTGGTTTTCCCCAAGAGTTGTAGGGGTGTTTTCCAGGGTCACCTTGACCAAAAATCACTGTGTTATAATGTGTTGAATGGGTGTTTGTATACGCTGATTTTTATTTCTGCATTTTCCAACATTCTGTAAATTTTCCAGAATTTGTGTTTTTAGCAAAAAATTATTTTTCTGTTGTTGAATGTAAGGATATGGGAAAGGGCATTTAACTAAAAGGAGAAATAAGGTGAAACTGAAAAACGGGGTGGGAAAACAAGAAATTTCTACAATCTAGAAGAAGACAGAATTTTGCGATTTCATGGAAGGATGTATATACCAGATGGTGGAGATCTCCGAAACACCATCCTGAGGGAAGCCCACAAAGCAGTGTATCGTGCACATCTTGGTGTAAAGAAGATGTATGTTGACACTAAGAGACTCTTCTTTTGGTCAGGCATGAAAACCGACATTGTCCAATTTATCGCTAAGTGTCTTGAATGTCAACAGGTAAAAGCTGATCATTGTCACCCAACAAGTCTCCTACAACCTCATGACATCCCTATGACCAAGTGGGAAATAATTTCTATGGATTTCATCGTTGGGCTGCCCCTTACACAACAAAAGCATAATGTCATTTTGGTTGTGGTAGATAAATTAACTAAAAGCGCCCATTTTATCCCGGTAAGAGATACTTACGAAGATGCTGATGTAGCCTGGGTATTAGATTTCATGGAGTACCTAAGAAAATCATATCAGATAGAGATCCTCAATTCACATCAAGATTCTGGACTTGTATGCAATCAACTTTAGAGACTCGGTTAAATTTGAGCACAGCTTATCATCCTGAGACTGACGGACAAACAAAAAGGGTAAATCAAGTACTAGAAGATATGATAAGGATGTATGTTACGGACCAACAATCATGCTAGGAAAAGTACCTACCCTTAGTAGAATTTGCATACAACAATAGCTATCACAGTTCAATTAGGATGCCTCTATTTGAAGCACTATATGGGAGACCCTGCAGAACGTCGTTGATTTAGAATAGGTTAGAAGACCGAGTAATAGTCGAGCCAGAATTGATCCAAGAGATGGAGGAACAAGTAAAGCTGATTGGGCAACAATTGAAAGAGGCACAAGATAGACAGAAAAGTTATGCAGATGCTCACAGGAAAAATAGAAACTACGTAGTGGGAGATCAGGTTTTCATCCGCATCAGGCCAAATAAGAGCACCATTCAGTTTGGGAAGGGGACAAAATTATCACCCCGATTCATAGGGTCGTTCAAAGTCTTGGAAAAAGTTGGACCTGTCGCCTATCGTCTTGCACTGCCACCCTACTTGCACAAAATTTATAATGTATTTCATGTATCTACCTTACGACACTATGTTGCTGACAAATCTCATGATCTTCAATGCAAGGAACTACAGGTATCGAACAAGAGAACCATTACAGTCGAACCATTACGTATTCTGGAACGTAAGGTTCGACAGTTCAGAAATCGCCTGATAGACCAAGTTAAAGTCTAGTGGAACAAATATAGTCCTGGATCGGCGACTTGGGAAGATGCTGAGACCCTATGCCGAAATTATCCCAACTTATGCTAAATTTTGAGAAACTGGAAACTTTATATGTATATGACTGCTCTATTTTGATACTTGAAACTTTATTTTGAAATATCACGTCAGAATGAGTTTTTCTTTGCTGGTACATGGATACCCATAAAGATAGAATGTTACTTCGCTGTAATATAGGATATATGTTGTTTTTTTAACTTCACTAGTGCATGGATACCGATATGCAATATGTCATTTAAATTAACATTGCAAGAATATGAAATCATAGATTATGTTATAAATAAGGCTATATATCAATTCATTTCATTTTGCATCTCAATATGATTGAAGGAAAAGAAATATAAGAGTAACTACATTTTAAATATGAAAGCGAAACATATTAGTATATAGAATGAGAATGACTAAATACAATGTATCATAGATGGAACATGTATGAACTATACAAGAGTTGTATCTAGCGAGAAAAAGTATTAAATATATAGATGCACGTGTTGTAATGTGTGTACGAGTGTTTACATTGCAGAGTGTGTACAAAGTGATTACTTTGCAGAACACATCATTACCGAAACAATCTACGTGATGACAAAATTCCAAGAACAATTGAGATTCCATGATAGGGTGTTGACCCTGGTCCTACGAGGAGGGGTGGAGGTGTTGCCCACCATTTATCCTCCAAAACCTGGAGTCATGGGAGGACTGTGCGAGTCACGCTCTCCTAGACGTGTGATGATGACTGTCGGATGCCTACAAATAAATCAGGTCGACGTAATTGACACTACTACCCTTAAGGTCTATGGATGGATCAGTAAAACTGATGCCATGGCATACGCCTGTAGAGGACGGATAGGATGGAAGCGGAAGAGATTAGGAAGGATAGGATGATTCTAGAATAGCTTGGAGACTCGGTTAAGATGGGAAGTAACAATTAAATTACTAATACATACTTATTCAAACAGAAAGTCAATCTTAAATTACAAGCCTTACACAATCGCCCTAATCTCTAAAAAATCAATTGTTAATATGATTATCTGAAACCCTAACTTCGGGACGAAGTTTTCCGAAGGGAGGGAGTATATAACGACCCATTCCTAAGTTATAAGCAAAATAACATTAGCGAGTATACGACATACGCATATGATAGCTACACATGCATATATCGCATACCCCGCACTAGTATTAAGACTACCTAAGTTAGAGTAACGAATTGAATATTACAGTATATTTTTATCTCGCCAAGATATAACGAAATATCAACAAGATACCTAACATGTATACCGCTCTATATGCGTATGCATGGGAGAGCATTATTCAAGAAAATCAAAATATAATTTAGTAAAAATTAAAGAAAATCAAAATATAATTTAGTAAAAATTATATATGAGTGGACCAATAAAATAATAATATAATTTAATTAATCATAAAGACAATTTAATTAAGTTAAAAACAAACATAATACAATTGATCTTAAAATAATCAAATCAAAGTTAATATCTCCTTGAATGCATAAAATATCCACATAAATGCATAAAATATCTCCTTAAATGCATAAAATATCCACATAAATGCATAAGATATCTCCTTAAATGCATAAATATCCCCATAAATGCCATCACATCTACGTAAGTATGAGGAGGTGGAGAAAAGTTATATAAGGAGGGGAACATGAAGGAGAAGGGGGGGCTTGTTTTGTGCAAAATTCTGGATGATTATGAAGAGGAAGGGTTGAAGGATATGAACTGTTTTGAAAGGGAGACTCATCGTTCTTGGAATTTTGGGCACGGGGGCAGAGAAGGCATCTTCTAGGTCTAGGATTGTTTCCTAGATTGGCTGGGAGGAAACGATTGTTTCGGTAACCTATCCGCTGCATTCACGAGGAGAACCACAGCTCAAGAAATCATCAATTTCGTTCCAGGTATTTTCCTAAGTATAACATAGTTGCTTATGTAAGTTTTAAATTTATTGTTGGTTCCATTTATTTGCATCTATGGCTGAAATATATGTATAGGATTAAATTCATGAATAAAAGTGATGAGTAGGGGCTTCTTGCTATCTTTGAAGGCTCCTCTTAGGGTAGCATGTCTCTCAACGTCCTATAAAGTGTCATAAAGCCATAATGGTCTCTTTCTAGTAGAGGAAGGATCAAATGGAGGGGACCCAAAGGATCCATGGGATCCATGGGTTGATCAGCAAAATAAAGCTCAGGCTCAGGCATAGGAGGCTCTTCTTGTACATACATGGCATCATCCTTTCTCTCAACATTGGCAGAGGGAGGAGTGTCCCTTGCTTTCACAAGAGCAGCATCTTCATCAAATGTCATGTCCCTGTTCAACTCTATGTTCCTTTGACCAAGTACATACACTCTATAAGCTTTAGAATTTTCACAATAACCAACAAAAGTACCTTTCTTTCCTAAAGCTTCCAGTTTGGTCCTCTTTTTGTTCGACACATGAAAGTAAATGGGACGGCCAAAGATCCTGAAGTGTCCATCCTTGGGATTCACACTTGTGAACACCTCTTTGGGATTCGTGTCACCTAAGACTCAGTGAGGACATCTATTTTGAACTTAGACAACATAGTTAGCAGCTTCTCCCCATAGAAACATTAGTGGATTTTGATCATGCAACATAGCTTTGGTTGCTTCCATGACAGTCTTGTTCTCCCTTTCAGCTACACCATTTAATTGAGGATAATAAGGTACAATGGTCTCCTTCTTAATTCTAGCTTCCTTGCAAAAGTCTATGAATTCATTTGTAGTGAATTCTCCTCCATTGTCAATGCTCAAAATTTTGATGTTCTTTTTTATTTGATTTTCCACTAGTGTCTTGAAGCCCTTGAACATGTCAAATGCTTGGTCCTTTCTCTTTAAGATCAAAATCCATGTCTTGCGGAAAAAGTCATCCACAAAGCTTATAACCACCAAGAGAGGTCACAGACATGGGTCCACAGAGATCAGAATGTATATGTTGAAGTACTCCATTAGACTTGTTGCTACAAGAAGGGAATGGTCCCTTCACATGTTTTCCACTAGCACATCCTTGACACACTCTAGCATCATCTAGAGGTATCTCAAGCATTCCAAAAACCATCTTTCTCACACCTAGCAAAGCTTTGTAGTGAAGGTGAGTGAACCTTTAATGCCACATCTCACACTAATGGGTATTATCATGGACCAGTGCATGGATTGGTCTTCCATTCACTTTCTAAAGGCATTCAATTCTAGATCCCAAAGTGAAGGCATCTTTCAAGCTAGACTTCCTTGGCCAAGCAAAGACCTTTCCATCTAAGAAAGCAACTTTGAAACCCTTATCTTCCACGGCAAAAATTGAGACTAGGTTCTTCTTCAATCCAAGCATATATAGGAACTAGAAAGAGCAGAAATAAAAAGGTATTTTAATTGAGTTTCAGTGACATTATTATCATTATTCTTTGAATTCCTCGATCTCTTAGTATGATGAGTCTCTTCTTGGGCAGGGAGTCCTCCTCCCTTTCTTCTTTGATCAAAGTTGTTTCTAGGAGCACTTCTTCCTTCTGGACAATCTCAGACATAGTGACCATTCTTGTGGCAATTGTAGCATTAGATTTGAGACATGTCCTTGAATCCTTGACCTTGCTTTCTTGACTTCCAATTTGAGGGCCTTCCTTTCTCTTTCTTCTTCTTGGCTTGGGAAAAAAATGCAGTAGGTTCTAATTCTTCATGCTTTTGAATTCTTCATCTAGAGATCATCCTAGACTCCTCTTGAGTGCACTTTCCTAAGAACTAATCAAACGTGGGGAACTTGTCATTGTTGCTAATGTTGTGATACATATCTCCTAAGACATAGGGAGGCCTCCAAGTGCAATCAACACCATCTCTCTATTAGGTACAATGTCACCAATAGACAAAAGTTGATCTTGGACTTGTGATATCCTCATGAATTATTCTTGAATGCCATCTCTCTATTAGGTACAATGTCACCAATAGACAAAAGTTGATCTTGGACTTGTGATATCCTCATGAATTATTCTTGAATGGTCTCACCCTTGTTCATATTGATGTCCCTGAGTTGATTCTTCAAAGTGATGATATGGCTCAAATTGTTGACCTCATGCATTCCAATCAACTTGTCATACAATTCCTTGGACTTCTTCACCTTTGACACATAAGTAATCAGATGATCCCTCAAGGAATCAATAATGATCTTTTCAGCTTTGATTTCTCCTTTCTTATACTTGAACTTGGCAGCAGTAGCAGCATTCTCCAACAATGATTATCTTTTCAGCTTTGATTTCTCCTTTCTTATACTTGGACTTGGCAGCAATAGTTGCATTCTCCAGAGGCTCAGCTACCTTGCCTTCAACATATTCCATAACTTCATTCTCTTCCAAAGTCAAATCCAGCCTAGCCCCCCAAGAAGAAAAGTTGGAGGAATCATTTAGTTTCTCCTCAATATTGAAGTATGAGGTAGACATCTTGACCAAGTCAAATGATCTTCAACAGCAATAAAGATATATTCAAGGGATAATTTCTCTTGTCTCCTTTGGCTTGTCTTCACCTCAGCTTTGATTCCATGTTAATTTTTCACAATGTTCTATGTTTTAACAATCACTTACACAATTTCTTCTTCCAATAGCATTCACTTTCCCAATTTATATTCAATCACCCAATAACAATAAGAAATTGTAGATAGAACAGTAAACAGTATGCAAAATAGAAGACAACCTAGATCAATGAGACACGGAGATTTAGGTCAAAGACAAGGGAAAAACCCCACAAGGGGGAAAACCCAAACAAATTCTTCTTCTTAGATCACATGTTCAACAGAGAAATAATCCAATCGTACATCCATCAATAAGTCAAATTCAATGTCTTGACTTCCTAAATAACCAATCAATGATGAGAGATAAAATCAAATCCAGTCATAGTACCATTCTGCAATTTTCGGCCCTGTGGAAGTACAGTCAATAGCAGTCAACGACTTGCCCTAAGCAATCAAAGACAACAGTGAAAACAACTCAGAAGAATTCAGTCAACCCAACAATGAATGTGGCCTACACCAACAAAAGATTTGGTCAAAGGGGAGAGAAAATATCAATTCGGATCTGTAGTTAAACACAAGTCAACCCTGCGGTCAACCTTAATCAAAATGCCCATAATAGTTCGATCAAAGTCTCCCTCAACTAGGCCTCCAAGACAGTTAAAATATTCAGTCAAAGCAACTCCAACAATCCCAAGTCAAACTGAGTCAACATTGGTCAAAAGAATCTCAAAACAGAAAGTCAATGCAATCATCAAAAACCTCTTCTTCATCCTCTGCACGTGTCAAGGTATCCTTATCCTTGTTTGAATTGCAGATGAGAATATGTGATGATTTGATGTCCAAATGAGGTCCTCCTTAGGTGTATTTATATGAGGTCAACCAAGGCGGGTTTGACCCAAAGTGGTCACGCCCCTTCATCAATGGAGCCAACTTGACCATCTTAAGATTGACTTGAACCAGCAGAATAATAATGTTGACATTTGTCCGATGGGTCTTGGTATAGACTCGAAATGTTGACATTTAAAATGACTACTATGGAGCAACTTCTGACATCTTGTATTCAGAATAATAATAATTCCTTTGGGAAAAATTGTTTTTTTCTCAAGCAGAAGAGGGGTCTCCGGTCTCCTTGGAGGTTGGTGGGCTTCACCATGGGGGAAACTGCTCCCTTAGCTGCCATTTTTCAACAAAATTTGGCCTTCTAATCTGCCTCAAAACAAAAACAAATTCATCCTTCAAGTCCGCCATTGATTCGTCCTTCAAGTCTATCAGTCTCAAAAACATCCTTTAAGTCTCCCACAAATTCATCCTTCTACCTCAAAATCTTCCTTTCTCGCATGTGTGAACAAAGACAAAAATGATCATCCGACTTGGTCACAAATGGAGGAGGACAAGTGTGAATTTATAGTGATCTTGGGATGGGCCGACCTATACTTTTGGGGCCGACTTGAGTTGTGTGGAGACAAATAATTTAAATTTCAAAAAATGATTTTCCCTCTGTTGGAACTGACTTAGCTACAAAAAATCAATAAATTAGAAGATGCATTTTTTGGGGGGTGACTAAAAGTTGTGATAAAGAGAGTACTATTATGGCTCCAAAGAAAGATACAAAAACTACACCAATTAATCCTCCTTAAGGATCACTCATGACTCATGACAAATGGAGGAGGACGAGTGTGAATTTATAATGATCTAAGATGCCCCCAAGTGGTGTGTCTCTCTTGGGTTGGGCCAACCAATACTTTTGGGGCTGACTTGACATGTGTGGAGACACATAATTTAAATTTCAAAATTTGATTTTCCATCTTTTGAAGCCAACTTGAGATTCAAATTATATTTATCATTTTCTTTCATATGAGGACCGACCATAGCTACAAAAATTCAATAGATTAGAAGATCCATTTTTTGGGGGGTGACTAAAAGTTGTGATATTATTATGGCTCCAAAGAAAGATACAAAAACTACTACACCAATAAAACCTCCTTAAGGATCATTCATGACTCATGAAAAAATAGAAAACTTCGAATATGGGTTATCCACGTTGGAAAGTCAGTTTAAGCAAATAAGTGATCCTTCCTTTGACAACTCATTCTATCCCACACGATCCATCTCTCAGAAGAGGGCTCCAGCTTAGTCCTCTTCTCTAATGGAATATGGACATAAACTAGACTACCAAATTTACGAAGGTGGCTCATGTTTTGTCTCACTCTTGTAAAATCCTCCTCAAGAGTCTTGTCCTCCACTACCCTATGAGGACTCTTGTTCTATACGTATAATGCTATATTGCAGGCCTCCACCCACAAGAACCATTGCCTTCATTGCTACAACTATCCTCATGTTCTTCCTCTCCGTAATCCCGATCTATAGAGGCTTGTAGGGCACTATGAGTTCTTTCTTGATTCCCACCCCCGTTGTCTGATCTCAATACCTTGATCTTCTTCCTGGTCTAGTTCTTCACAAGAGCTTTAAACTCTTGGAACCAACTGAAGACCTCATCCTTTTCCTCCTAAAATAGTCATCTACAAATGTCACAAAGTAATTGAACCCTGTGATTGACATCACTGACATAGGACCAGATACATACAAATGCACCATGTCCAATACTCCTTTGGACCTAGTCTCAATGTTGGGATTGCCTTGGCATGCTTGCCAAGAGCACATCCTTTACACACACCCCCCTACTCCACCCTGATCTCTAGAAAAACAAGTGACCATCTCTTGTAACAGTGGTATATAGTGTACATGTCCAGTCCTCCTATGCCAAAGATCACTCTAGTTATAATTTTCATGCACCAAGGACTTCACAGGTTGTCCTCTCAATGGAAATAGGTTGCTCTCCCTGATCCCTATCACACACCTCAGGCTGGGATCTGCTATTATAAGCCTCACAAAAACTTCATCTCTCCTGTCTACCATGGCCAAGACAGTCAGCAAGTTCTTCTCCATGTTGAAAAGTGTAACCAAGTCGATCTTCATGTTGACTATGTAATTATGTACTTATGAAAAGAAGAAGTCAAAATAATAAAATGTATTTTTGTTGTACTTGCTTCATGGGTTTCATGAGCAAGATTTATTAAGTAGATGGACTTCTTCTTGATGTCCTTTAGGTTTGATTATTCTAGGCATAAAATATGAAGTGTCTAGCCAAAGAGTATGCTCCAAAGACCTTGTCACATGTCTGCAAAGGAATGCCTCTAAACAGCCTCCTTAAACGTTGGAAGACAGCTCTTCAAGTCGGCCTATAAGCTAAGATGATTTCGGCCTACCCTCAGTCAATCAGGTCGGCTTAATTTATGGAAGATACACTCTATATAAAGGTTGATGTGCGGCTCATTTGAAGGATAAGTTTTCGGTCAAGTCTGAGATAAACTAATCAGAATACATCTGCAATATATATCAAGGAAAGTCTATGAAAAAAGCATACGAGTAACAGACATATAGCACTTGAGGAATTGTGGATATTCGTGTATCATTACAGCGTGGAGAAAGGTGCGGATCACAGGACTGAAATTAGTGTTGCGGTCAAAGTGCAGATCACAAATTTGATACAAGGGCTGCGGTCAAGTGCATATCTCAGCGCTGAAGTTTGCACTAAGTTCAAGTGCGGATCTCTTTGTTGAAGAAAGTTGTAGAGGAAGGTGCTGAAGAAGGCTCAGATTAACTGTGTGAATTATATCACTGAGGTAAGATACATCAAAGTACAAGATTGTGTTCAATGATAGTGCTTAGGTAAGAGTTGTGTTAATGTAAAACAAGTGAACAATCAGCTCAGTCCAGCGTTGAGTGAGGGAACAAAAAAAGAAGAATTTAACTAGAGACCGAGTTCTCTAGTTCTGGTATAGAAAAGTGCAAGTCAATGCAAGTCAGTGCAGAGGAGAAGGATCCTTCTGTTACAAGGTCTTGAAAGCATACAAAATACAAGGATCTAAGTCTTGGTCATGGCACTTGTCATTTGAAGATCTATAAGAAGAATTCCTTGCGGGTTTTCCTGTCCAAGAGGGAGAGGTTTTGCCCTGGCTCTAGGAGCCTAATTTTTGTGTCTCATGCATTTTGATAATTGGCTTGATGAAAGTCTAACTAAGCTAAAGAAAGAAATACATAAGTAACTCAAACAAGCTCACAAGTAATTATCAAGAAGAGAATCTGTATTAAACACCAGCCCTCCAAATTCTCAACATGGTATCAGAGCTAAGGTGTTGAACTTAAGGGTTGCTTGACAAAGAGACACTCCAGGAAGCAAAAACCAAAGTTCGGGTGAAGAGTAAAATCAGTTTGCAAGGAAGACTCTCAAAATCTTCAAAGGATCATCTCTTCAAGAAAATAATCTTTGCCATCAAAGATTCTACATTCAAGATAGTGGCAGAACAAGACACCATCTTTTGAAGACACCCTTTACCATCAAGGATCCAAGATCTCCTAGATTGAAGAATTCTATCTTACAAAAGGTTCCTAACCTCTTCGTCATCATCAAGGAAGAAGGAGAAAGTCATTCTCTCAAGTAAATATCTATGACTTTATCTAAATCTGTCAAAATGACTTATTTATAGAGAGCAACAAATTGGTTGGGTCATCAAACTTCAATGCATGGAAAAAAAGGACAGATCTGAAGCTAATTGAAAATGAAATTATGGGCTTCATAGAAGGATCTACAATTCAACCTCCAAAATAAGACACTCTAGCATATATCAAATGCATGCAGGGAGACATAAGAGGCCGAAGGATTCTTATATAATCCATAAAAGACTCTCATTCCCTATGTATCAAAGCTAGAATCACTAAAAGAAATATATGATACATTGGTGGAACTGTTCTTGAAAGGTTCTACAAAGGAAATAATATCCTTGAGACAAAAACTATTCAAATTGAGAATGTCAAAGGAAGCAATAATTCCATATCTGATGAAGATTTTCGCAATACGAGAACAAATACTGAAGTTGGGAGAAGTAATGTCTGATAGAGAAATACTTACTATGATACAAAATGTCTTACCAAAAGAATGGAGAGGTTCCACTTCCAGCATAAATGGGAGAGAAGAAGCCATGCCATTCCAAAGTCTAGGTAAGATAGAAGGATCAAGGGATCTCAACTATGATTAGGATCTTCTTCTCTTTTAAGTGATTTATGTTGGTTGTAAAATAGTATGATAGGAAACAATGTATATTATAGCATCATGATAAAAGCATAATAGGATCTCCTGGTGTAGCAGCTCTGGGTAAAACCTCTCTCATAACAATTCTGATGGAAGGCAATCATCATGTGAAATTTGGACAACTAGGTCCAAACTCCATCTTGTGATGCTCAGATGAAGATTCCAATATTTGTATTGGATTCCTCTTTTAGAGATGTGTAAAATCGATCTAAAACTGAAATCGATCTAAAATTGATTTTAATCTGATGACCAGAACATTTATTTTGAATTTATTATTTATAATAAATCTAACTGCAGGTCGGCGTTAAGTTTTTTACCCCCAGCAGATGTGTCACACACCTCTCATGATTGGTATTTATAAGGTCAACATTGGGGCATTTTCCACTCATCTCAACACACATCTCCTCCTCTTATACGAGCATCTAAGGAGCAAGAAGGACGAAGTTTACCGCAACAATAAGGACGAAGTTTACCACAGCAAGAAGGACGAAATTTACTGCAGCCAGAAATCTGCGGTTAGGGTTTTTGGGGAAGTTTGATCAGCGTTGACTTTGGTCAATGCATGGTCTGATTGGGCTGAAATTTGGAGGAGACTTCGATCTAAGGAGGCCGTACTCTTTGGCACAGAAATCGAGGTCAAAGGCTGACCAGAAGTTGAGTTGCATTGACTTTTAATGCCGCTGCCCTGCGTTGACTTTTCTGGGCGACTTTTCTGAGGTTGACTTCTAAGTTGACTGTGTGACTATTTTGAGGATTGTTGTGACACATGTTGGGTTGGCTGACCGTGAAGTCTTTGTTGGTTGAAGCATCCTGTTGACCGTCGTAACACACCATCACCTTTATCTGTTCTTGACTTGTCTTCTAAAGGATCACTAGTATGTTCTATCTGCATTTTACTTGTAAATTCATGTGATTGTTGTTGATAAAAGTAAAGTTGCATCAAGCATAGAACATCTACAAAATCTTACACATCAAGATCAAGGTTCATCCTAAAAACAGAGTTCTGAGATGTGATGACATATGAATAAAGCAGGTCAAGGGAATGAAGCTCCTCATTCTAGTAAAACTGCTATAGGATGACTTCAATGAAAAAGGTATGAGGTATGTATATATTTATATGTTGACTCTGGATGTTGTTAAGTCATCTCATATGGTTACAGGTAATAGACTTCCATATTTAGAAGTATGATATATGAAGGAGGATCTCTCGGTGCACTATGAAATCAACATTACGAGGCGGTTGTACATGAACAAAAAATTGGAAAATTTGTAAGATCCTCGGAATGAAGAAATGTGCAAAGGAAGAGATCATGAAATGCAACCATGTCAAGAGGCAGTTATCATCCGGAGGCCAAGAAGATGTGACTAGGAGATCTCCTGGGAGGATATGTAGACTCTGATAGAAGTCTGATAAAAAAGAAGACCCTTGAAAAAACATATCTTTAGGATATGTGTCAATCTGAATAGAGGATGTTGATGCCTACAAGAAAATGTCATGGTGAAAGATCATCACAGAGGTAACCTTTTGTTTTAAAAGGTTCATATGTATATGTTTATCTAGATGAATTTGTGCAGGGCTGCTAATCATGAGAAAGGATACATGATCCTTGGAGATGATTTGAAGGGAAGCAGCATGGCATAATGATGGACTAGAAAGACTGATGAATCACTTTCTGATAGTGGACATGACTCGTGACTGAAAGTGATGAATGACATGTGCCCTATGAAGCCAAAAGTTGAAGATTCCTCAATATCGAAATCCATGACATCGAGGGAAGGAATTATTCATGAGTAGCTGGATTGCTGCTGCAAGACCCTGGTTGAGAGGGAGCCTAGTGGTAAGTTTCTTACTTGGAAGAAACTTGAAGTATGTCCCTCCTGTATTAAGAGGGAGAGATGTATGTAATTCTCTATTACATGTGTCATACACTAGACCAGGACTAACAACCGTAAGTCTTAGTGAAGGCCATGTGAAGAGAATGGATAGACACATCATTATGGTCTTCACCTGGAAGACAAAATGGACCGATATTCTTTTAGGGTTGGCTACCCAAGAAAAGAATAGTCCAAGAAGATCATACTCTGGGAACACCTAGGTGGGGTATGTACCTTGGAGAGACAATGACTATGGTGTCTATTAGTCATGTGTCTCACCAGCATTGTGACCCATTGCCTCGTTGAGAGATGGGGATGTTAGTCAAGGCCTTGCACTAGGACAATGCTAGTTGATATGATGCTATACAGATGCAGTTACCAATCCGATTCTTCTTATGAGATTCTTCAGTTTAAAAGTGACCATGTACCTGTATGAATACCTCCCTAGTTAAGAGGGAGTGTTGAAAAGTGTAACTAGGTCAGTCTTCATGTTGACTATGTAATTATGTACTTATGAAAAGAAGTCGTCAAAATAATAAAATGTATTTTTGTTGTAATTGCTTCATGGGTTTCATGAGCAAGATTTATTAAGTAGATGGACTTCTTGATGTCCTTTAGGTTTGATTCTTCTAGGCATAAAATATGAAGTGTGGGCCATTGTCTCGTTGAGAGATGGGGTTGTTAGTCAAGGCCTTGCACTAGGACAATGCTGGTTGATATGATGCTATACAGATGCGGTTACCAATCCAATTCTTCTTATGAGATTCTTCAATTTGAAAGTGACCATGTACCTATATGAATACCTCCCTAGTTAAGAGGGAGTGTTGAAAAGTGTAACTAGGTTGGTCTTCATGTTGACTATGTAATTATGTACTTATGTAAAGAATAAGTTAAAATAATAAAATGTATTTTTGTTGTACTTGCTTCATGGGTTTCATGAGCAAGATTTATTAAGTAGATGGACTTCTTCTTGATGTCCTTTAGGTTTGATTCTTCTAGGCATAAAATATGAAGCAAGTATTTAGAATAAGAAGCTCCTGGTGTAGCAGCTCCGGGGAAGAGTCAACCACACATCCATAGTGTCGGGCGGAGATGTAACAAAGAGGGCAAATACAAGAATGAATTCATTTCTTTTATCAACAACATTTGATTCCTCATACCTGGAATTTCTCGACCTTTTGAAAGGTTGCCCATTTCCATTGCGACCAGAGGGAGCCTTCTTTTTCCTTTGAACCTGATGTTCCTTTCTTAAGATTCTTCAATTGGTTCTTAAAGAAAAGGACTTGATTTGCATTGTTGGCCTTGAACAAGTTGACCAACTTATCATACATCTCCTTATAGATGTGCCCAGCTCAGAGATGTAGGCTACCAGACTCTTATGAATAGAATCCCAGACTCTAAACAGCCTCCTTAAACGTTGGAAGACAGCGCTTCACGTCAGCCTATAAGCTAAGATGATGTCGGCCTACCCTCAGTCAATCAGGTCGAATTAAATTATGGAAGATACACTCTATTATAAAGGTTGATGTGCGGCTCATTTGAAGGATAAGTTTTCAGTCAAGTCTGTGATAAATTAATCGAAATACATCTGCAATATATATCAAGGAAAGTCTATGAAAAAGGCGTAGAAGTAACAAACATATAGCACTTGAATAATTGCGGATATCTGTGTATCATTACAGAGTGGAGAAAGGTGCGGATCACAGAACTGAGATTAGTGTTGTGGTCAAAGTGCGGATCACAGAGTTGATACAAGGGCTGCGATCAAGTGCATGTCTCAGAGCTAAAGTTTGGAATGAGTTCAGCTACGGATCTCTTTGCTGAAGAAAGTTGTAGATGAAGGTGCTGAAGAAGGCTCAGATTAACTGTGTGAATTATATCACTGAAGTAAGGTACATCAAAGCACAAGACTGTGTTAAATGATAGTGCTAAGGTAAGAATTGTGTTAATGTAAAACAAGCGAACAGTCAACTCAGTCCAACGTTGACTAAGGGCACAAAAAAAGAAGAATGTAACTAGAAACCGAGTTCTCTAGTTCTAGTATAGAAAAGTGCAAGTCAGTGCAGATCAGTGCAAAGGAGAAGGATCTGTTTGTTACAAGGTCTTGGAATCATACAAAAGTTAAGGGTCTGAGTCTTGGTCATGGTACTTGTCATTTGAAGATCTATAAGAAGAATTCCTTGCGGGTTTTCCTCTCCAAGAGGAAAAGGTTTTGCCATGGCTCTAGGAGCCTAATTTTTGTGTCTCGTGCATTTTGATAATTGACTTGATGAAATTCTAACTAAGCTAAAGAAAGAAATACATAAGTAACTCAAGCAAGCTCACAAGTAATTATCAAGAAGAGAATATGTATTAAACACCAGCCCTCCAAATTCTCAACACTCCAACCTCCTTAACTTCCATAGGAATCCCCAAGTCCAATTGAATTGTATGCTACCAACACCATCCACTGCATTTATCGTTTTATCTCCAAGCTCTACATGGAGATCTCGGTGCTCCTTGGCGAAGCTGGTAAAAAGGTCTCGAGATCTCATCATATGATGAAAAGCTCCATTGTCCACAAACCACACACCACGAGTGATGAAGCCAGAAAAGTAAGAGAAAAAAGCAAACTCCTTTTCAAAATTCTCAGAAAACCCATCCATCTATGTTGTTGTTGCTATAAAAGTTTTCCTTTTGCCTTTCCTTTTGTCCGTCACAATAACCAAACTTGTGACATGCAAAGCATTTAACTTTGCTCATGTCCTTTATGTTAATTTTTCAATTTTCTATGCAGTAGCAATCGCAATTCTTGTTTCAGTAGCAATCACTTTTTCCAGTTTATTTCAATCACCCAATAACAGGAAGCCATTGTAGATAGAACAATAAACAACATGCATAATAGAAGATAGACAAGATCAAATGAGACATAGAGATTTAGGTCAAAGCCAGGGAAAAACCCTACAAGGGGGAAATCCCAACCAAATTCTTCTTCTATTAGATGTTCATCAAAAGTTCAGCAGAGATACATTGTCCAAGTACATCCAACAATTAGTCAAAAGTAAAAGCCTTGAATTTTCTAGTCAACCAATCCAATATCCAATCAAAATTGAAACAAAAATCAAATCTAGCCAAATAACAATTCTGCAATTTTTCAAAGCCAAAGTCAACACTGTGAAAATTTTTGAATGTTACTAATGCAAAAATATACTGTTAGATCTGGTTATACCTCTCCTACTTAAACAAGTTATTAATGCTGAAATCTTCATATTAACATCAAAAGTAAACACATAACAGACTTTCACCAATTCAGATCTAAAACAGAAGAAAGTACATGCACACATAGACAAAGTGACAAGATTTTCTAGACAATAATTCCCGGAAAAATCCAATGCGGGAAAACTGGTCTTCTGGCTGCTGGAGGGTTTGTATTATTAAAAGTTTTCTAAATACAGCAAATCTAGGTACCACACTGGTAAACCCGACAGATAAAAATATAGATCTGCAGCTAACCTATTGTTCTGAAGCCAAAACGTTGACTGATCCACACCCTCAAACGGGATTTCCAAGACTCAGCCAAATCTTGGCCCTAGAAACCCCAGCGTTGCCCCTAAAGCCCCTACGTCAACCTCTGCAACCTCTGCTTGCCTTTGTGCTGGCCTAGAGGGCTACATAACCTCAAAATGTGTGACGCAGACCCTACGCTACCCCTGAGGATCTCTGCATAACCCAGCTGGGTCCCCGGCTAACCAGCGTTGCCCGAGAAGGGACTACGTAGCTGAAGCTGCCCCTGCGCTACGCAGCTACTACCCTCTTTGTTGTTGCTGCCTCTGCTTCTCTGCGCTACCTCTGGAAGCTGCTCTCTGCCTCTTGTTGATTCTAGGCACTGGGATCAGACCATCCCCTTTACCTAAACTCCCCTCTGCAGCTGAAACACTTCCGAAAATTCTTAACAAACCCTTCCCTAGAATTCCAGCTTAGCTTCAGTGCTCTGCCTTTGTGTATCTCCTCCAAATGACCCCAAGTGTTTCCTTTATACTTTTCTAGATGGGAAACCAACGACCATGATTAGATCTTGAATCAATGGCTAAGATCAAAAGAAATCTTGATCTGTGTGACTTAAGACAATTTCATCACATGTTTTAATTAATTACCTTTAATAATTTAATTTTCCTAAGTTAGACTTAGGGTCCATAATTAATTAATTATCTCCCAAACTGGATGAAATTTCCCAAATCCCTTTCTGCGTACTGGAGATCTCATGTACTCTAGTCCCTCCACAAATTTTGGGATCTAGAGCACATCCGATGCTACCCCATCACTCAAGAAAACTCAACAGTCCCTCTTAGCGAGGAATGAGATCTAGTACAAACTTTTCTTTACCCTAAAGCTCTACACTGATCTCTGGTGTGGGTCTCTGCACTGATGTTGGACCTACTGCCCTTCATCACTGTGTTGTTGCTGCCATTCTATACCTGTTAATTTTGGGCAACTAGGTCCAAACTCCATGTTGTGACGCTGAGATGACGATGCCAATATTTTTATTGGATTCCTCTTTCAGAGAGGTGAAAGATCGATCTAAAGATCATCTTGATCAGATGAGCAGAACATGTATTTTGAATTTATTCCACATGTGCAAGGTCGGCTTGTTTTATCCCACATGCATAAGAGATGTGTCACACACCCCCACAGATGCCTCTATATTGGAGAGACTTGGAGTTCATTTTACACACATTTTTGTGGAGGCATTTTCTTCTCTCTTGGATGGTGATGGAGCAGCGTTCTTGGTTCTGCGTTTAGGGCTTCTTGGTGCAGTGTCTTGATGGAGTATTCTTGATGAAACGTCTTGGGGTTGTGGGTGGCTGACCTTATGAAGACTTTGTTGGTTGAAACATCCCACTGATCGTCGTAACGCCACCATTCTTTATCTCTGTTTTGGCTTGTCTTCCATCGATCTATTGGTATGTTCTATCTACATCTTACTTTCATTGTGCCCTAGAAGGTTAAAGTATATTTACATTTAAGCATAGAACATCTTCATAATTTAACATGGTATCAGAGCTAGCAGCAAGATAAGGATTATTTTCTGGTGACAGAGCTGTTGGAAGAAGGCCGAGTGAGGGGACCTCGGCTTCAGGTCTATTGGGGTTGGTTGGTGCCCTAACCGTCAACGTGAAGGAGGCCTAGGGCGTGGGCATTCTTGTAGTGGAGGCCGAGTGCTGTAAGAGACAACGGCTGTTTTTAAGTGGAAAAGCCTAGCCGTAGTTGGAAAAAGCATAGCAACAGCTTAAAGAAGCCTAGCCGCTGAACATTGCCCTCGAAATGATGAATTCTGGAAATTAAGGTGGGCCGAGTTCAGAGCACGAGTTTTCTGTGCCAAACAATTATTTCTGAGTCACAGAGATCCTAGGTGAATCGAGCTGGGCACGTTTTTTTATTGAAGGAAGAGGTCATTGTCTGCACAAAAGTTATTTCCAGTCTCTATACAAGTATTAAGTAACATAATATTATGTTGTGCTGGAAGCTTCAACTATTAACTCAAATTTGGACAACGTGTCTTTGAACCAATGTGGAAAAAGTCGAAGTCGGGATTAAATCAACAAGGGTAAAAAAGTTGAAAAACTCGGCAAAGTCGGGACTTTTTTGAAAAAGTCGGCAAAATTAAAAAAATACAAAATTATTCAAATTTTTTCAATTTTTTTAGCATCTAAAGTATCCACAACATCAAATAAATGCATTTCCACATAAACATGTAAAGAAAGCTAATATATAACATGTATATGAAGTCTAGTGCTACATCACATATCAAAATAGTGAATCAAGTCCAAAATCTTGAGTCTCAGTCTCAAGAGTCAAAATATCAACAAAAAATATAATAATGTATATCATGAGTCATCTCCATGTCATAAATTAAATCACTAAGATGAAGATCCCCTGCCCCTTTTACGGGAATAGGGAATGGCTTTGCCTTTTCCTCTAGAGGAAGAAGGCCCTGCCCCTCGGAATACAGATGGACCCAGTCGTCCTCTAGAAGCAAAAAAAACAGGTGGCCTCTCTCCTCTGCCGCTGACGCTGCCACTGCTACTGCCCATCCTAGATGGTGTCACCTCCTCCTCCACATCCTCCTCCTGCTCTGCCTCCTGACCCTGCTCCTCCTCCTCTACCATTGGCTCCTCCTGCTGTACAACTGCTTCCTCCTCTGGCACTAGTGCCTCTGGATCCACATCTAACCAATCAGGGGTCGATTCCATGACCGGCCTCTCAGTCTCGACCCTCCATGCAGCAGTGGTATCAATATTGTCCAATGAAATGGCATCCATATCAGGAGTTTTCTGAATTTGTCTCATCCACAATCAAAGATTGTAGTAGACATACACCATGTCATTGAGACGTTGGGATTCCAATCTGTAAAAGGGTCATAGATTATAAATTAGTACTTGGAAAATTTATATAGTAAAAATAATCAAATTATTTCAAAAATTTAATTTGAAATTTTTTTACCTGTTGCGCTTTTTGCTATGTATTTTGTCAAAAACACTCCAATTGCGCTCACACCCAGAGGAACTGCATGTCTAGCTGAGCACTCGGATGGCAAACTTTTGGAGATGGGGTACTCTACCACCATAGCTTGTCCACCAAGCATCTACAAGTTAAAATAAAAATGAGAAGCAAAAATTATGAAGAGACAATGAATAATTAAATTTGAAAGTTGAAAGTTGAAACAAACTGAAGCTTACCTGGCATTTTGGTCGTCCTACTCTTAATAGCCATGGTAAAACCAAATGTGCCACCAGCCATCCTATATATTTCCATTTCTTTGGAAATTTCTTCACGTTCTTGCTCAGATACCACCATCCTCTCAACACATGTGAAGAATCCATCCATCACCTCGGCATCAAATCTGAAACCGCAGGAGTAAGAAAATGCGGGGTTGAAGTAGATACCTGCAACATGAATGGGGCGATGGAGGGTATTGTTCCATCGGTCATCAATCACTCTCCATATGACCTGTTGTTTCTCTAACCCCTCATCTCCCTTATCTGCATAATAAGCACGAATGGCTTATTTGGCCCTATCCATGGCCTCATACAAGTAGCCCATTGCGGGCT
The DNA here is from genome assembly GCA_034641835.2 of Pinus albicaulis. Taxonomy (NCBI): domain Eukaryota; kingdom Viridiplantae; phylum Streptophyta; class Pinopsida; order Pinales; family Pinaceae; genus Pinus; species Pinus albicaulis. The sequence goes on along the minus strand of CM076573.1, from coordinate 652,553,669 downwards.
TCTCTCCATCAACCAACCGAAGAACCCTTACCATTGTGGTAAACTTGGTAAATATATATTATTAATGATGAAAGATAAGAGATAAGAGATGATTACAATGAGGGATCGCCTAGGCTTAAATATAGCCTCAAGGTGTCCCTTGGTGAAGAGGCATGATCTTTGATCATGCCCTTTCAGTTAATAAAACCTAACATAACTATATCTAATTAATTAATTAATAAAATATTCATAACATTGCCCCTCTCTTAAGATGCTTTGTCCTCAAAGCATATGTAATGATGGATAATGTTGACGAATGTCTGGTTTTCTCAAGCGATGAGCTCTTGCTTCCCATATTTTAAAAAGATCGTGGAGCATCTTCTCGAGATCCATCTGTTGGTGATGTGGATAGTGAAAAGATCTGAGACCGACAGAGTTGGATACTGTCTTGACTTCTATTGGATGTTTGATTTTCCTATCGGAAGACACTTTTATGGGTAGATCTTGGAATACTTTTTCATGTTTCCCAGCTATTCCTTGTTCTTCTGGTGATTTTTTGTGATTCCTTTTTAGATTTAAAGGTAAGTTACCAACAACTATTGTCTGATGTAACTTCTTCTCATCATCAAATGCTTCATTCTTAACAACCATATCTGCTTCATCACCGAAGGCCTCAACAGCTTCTATCGTTATATCAGTGGCTTCGGATGTGTTTGTCGCTTCATATGTTTCGTTCAATTCTGGGGATGGAACAGTTTGTTGTTTACAATCATCTGTATCTTCATGGTGATGTGGGGAATCATCTTTTTCCTGATGCTCTTCTGAGTTCCACGAATCTGCGAAATTGTTTTGTTTATTTTGTTCCCTGTTGGGAGATATTGGGGATTGTGTCGGACTTAATTTATCTATTTTATCATTTAGCATACTGAAGAGTTCTGTCATATTGTTCATTGCTTTGCTAAGCTTTTCTGTGGCCTCCATTTGTTTTAGCCATATTTGCCTTTTTATCTGATCCATCGTCATCATTGATAAAGACATACTGAATATGTATGAGATGGGAAATCTCTTTCTGCCAGTTTCTCCTCCTTTTTTTTTTTTAAATTAATTAATTAATTAATAATAATTTTTTTTAAAACTATATAATTATTATATATATATAATTTTTAATTAAAAATTATATAATATATATAATTTAATTATATAATTATTATATATATATATATATAATTTATTAAATGGAAATTATATAATATATAAATAAACTATATAATTACAATATATATATAATTATCAATTAAATTATACGATATATATTTTATATATAATTTTTTTTTAAAATCGTGTTTTTTTTTTAAAAAGTTGTGTCCGTTCACCTGTTGACCCGCTGTTCAAATCGACACAGTTTCGATTTTATTTTTTGACACGAAATAAAAACTCGCCGGGTGCTTGTCGGGTGGAGACACGGTGAACACAGTGAGACCGCTGACGGTGAAACCCCTTTGGCAATTGTGCGGCTGACCACTGTGTGAAATCGTCAAACGACTTGAATTTGTTCTGCGGAAGGTGGTATTCAGCGTTGGAGGTCGAACGACAGAATACAACGATTCACAACGAAATGACGCACTGCTTCTTATAATTTTTAACAAATCGATTTTTTATTGATATATCGATTTTCTGTGATTGAATTAGCAATTTTGACAGCAAAATAAGGATCAGCTTCACAAACTCAATACAAACTCGTCCCAGTCATATGAGGAAATGATCTGTTTGCACACAATTCGGTTTGGACCAGAAGAGGAATTTTTTTGTATGATGTATTGGCAAATACAACTGAACCCTTCGAACCTTTCGAGAAAATTTATGCCACCTATACTTTGTTATTCGATCTCCACAATAGCAGTTAATTTGGCCTTCAGTTTTACAAGGAAAAATGATGCTCGGCCTCTCGTTAATTTGTCCCTGTAATGGTACTCGATGAGTTGAAACAGCACCGTTTAATGGATGGCACAGCACCGTTCCGTTAACAAATGTGCCGTTCGGTTTAAACTTTAAATGACACACCGTTTCATAATTTTAACCGTCACGATTTGCACGTATGTATAATGTTATGTATATTTTGCTGCCACTGTATGGCCATGCAGAGAACTGTCCTGGGTTAATAAAACGTGGACAGCACCCGCCACCAAAACCACGTAAACCTGTTCACGATTTTTTTTGTTTTTTAAACGTAAGTTTGTTTGTTGGGCGGAGTGTGCAGGAACGGCGGAAGGGTAGGGCCGAAGAAGAAATGGCTGCGGGTAAGGGAACGCTTACTGAGTGTGTAATTCTCAATATATCTGCAGTTACTGTCTCAGTATATACGCACTTCTTGTCTTGGTATATCCGCAACTCCTATCTCAGTATATCCGTATGAGGTATAGTGTTATCTGCCTATCTTCTTTCTCACAAACAATCTGCAAACTGTTTTAAACCTTTTTGGTAATTTCAGAGGAATCCGTAACCCTAGACACAGGTATGAGATAACTGTTCCGAGGCTTAACACCGCAGATCCGAGTTCTCTCTGCTAGTAATCTTTAGTAGCTTGAGCTCTCCACAAAGCTTTGTCGTGTCTGTCAGAGTGAGATTGTGATTTCATAACAATCCAAACACCCCTTTATCCAGGCGATTCTAAACTATCACGGCATGTAAGACACCAAGTATGGCGGGTCGAGTTCTAAATTTGACAATTTTAGACCAAATCACGCCTGGCAGCAGAGTAATCACTGTCAGGTGCAGTTAAGATCTGTATGTAATTCCTGGAGTGATCTACAGTCCATACAGAGCGATGGCTTTGATACCAATGGAGTGTAAAAACTCTGGTAAAACTGATAAATATATATTATTAATGATGAAAAGATGAGATGATTACAATGAGGGATCGCCTAGGCTTTAAATAGCCTCAAGGTGTCCCTTGGTGAAGAGGCATGATCTTTGATCATGCCCTTTCAGTTAATAAAACCTAACATAACTATATCTAATTAATTAATTAATAAAATATTCATAACAGGTTCTGAAATGGCACACACCTCCTCTACTCCTGCCCAAAACTCCTGATCATATGAAACAAGTCTGCATATGCCCTCTCCCTCTGGTTTGCGGCTAATAGATAAGTCATGCCAATCCTGTGAAAGAAACATGCTCTTCACGTTCCACATAGAATTCAACAGAGACTGAAAAGATATGAAAGTAGTGGCAAAGCGTGTTATCGCAGGACGCACCAACTCTTTGTTGTTGGTGAATCTTCTCATCAAGCTAAGCACAGATGCATGATTGTAAATAAATTTTGTTATGCTCTTGGATGATTCAACAATATGTCTCACCATAGGAATCTTACCTATATCCTTCAACATCAAGTCAATACAATGAGCAGCACAAGGTGTCCAAAACAGGGTAGGATACCTCTCCATCAGCAACCTGCAAGCTGCAACATAATTTGCAGCGTTGTCCGTTATGACTTGGACAACATTCTGTGGGCCTATTTCCTGAATGAAGATGTCCAACAACTCACATAATAAACGCGCATCTTTAATGTGTGCAGATGCGTCAACAGATTTCATAAACATTGTCCCCCTTGGACAACTAACCAAGAAGTTAAGAAGGGTCCTACCCTTCTGGTCAGTCCAACCATCTGACATGACTGTGCATCCAGTGTGTTCCCAAGATGCCCTAAACTCCTCCAGTCTAGCAGTGCAATTATTCTTTTCCTCTTGAAGAAAAGGCCCTCTCAACTGTGCAAAGGTAGGGGCTTTGTACCCCGGGCCAACGACAGCAACATCATCAAACATAGGTTGGTAGAATGGGTTTGTCTTGGCAATGTTGAAAGGAACATCACTCCATAGAAGACATCTACTCACCAACCTGTCAGCTTCTGCCTTTTCCTTTTTTTAATTGCTGATTTGATGCCAGGTTGTGCACCGGGTGTCGTTCTAGGGACAAAAAAGGATGAAAAAGCTGAGGGGTTGGAACTGGAAGGTGATGCTGAAGCAAAAGAAGCACTCTCACTTACCCCTAGTCTTGAGCTCCCTACAAGTTGCCTTTTCATTACTGCCCTGGTGTCTTTGCCATCTTCTTTTTCCATCAAGGCTTTAATGGCCTGTCGGATAATTTCTGGAGATGGATCTGGGCAAAGTTCTATATTTTGCCCTGGAATTTGCCCTATATGGAATTTTAATCTGTTGATACCCCATGACATATGCTTTCCACACAACTTGCGAGACAAATACATTCTATTGAGTCCTCCAGTTCCGGGTATAGGATCAGGTTCACCATACTGCCAGAAAGGATCCAAATTCCTTGGCATTTTGTTTGAAACTTTTTGATGTTTGCACCTGGGCACAAAACAAAAATTTTAAAAAAATTAAAAATTGCCCATCACATAAATTAAAAATTAAAATCACTAAATAGTAAACAAGGGTTAGAATTTTTTTTATTTGAATTTTGATTCTTGAAAGTTGAACTGTTGAAATTTTAAAATTTAATTCAATCTAGGACTCAACTTAGAATTTTAGAACTTCTGAGTCCTGACTGGGTTACAAACTTACAAGATGAATTTAATTAAATTAATTTTAAATTTTGATATTTATTATTTATTATGTTGGTTCAGGTTGCAGGTTGAAACTTGAAGGAAAGGAGCTGGAGAAAGTACAGAGGTTGTACAAATTTAATAACAGTGGCTGTACAAATTTAAAACTTAATTACCATTGCAATTAATGCTTACTGACATGACAGGAATGCTGAGATCAAGCATATTGTGAGGGATCATATTGTGGAATTTGTATTGACTCTTGAGAGGCTCACTCTTTGGATATTTGTCTGGCATCTAAGAGTAGTTGGTCAAATATTCCAGAATTACAGCCTTCTCTACATTCACTCTGGAAATAATCATTACCAACAGTTGGAAGGAAGGCCAAAACTCACATGCTCAGCACCACTAGACATTCAACATTTCCCTGATTGGAATAAATCTCACCAACTATGCCATATCTACTCTCACACAATGCTTAAGCCTTAAACAGTTAACTGTTAGATATCAGAAGATTTCAAAACGTTATAAAGTTCAAAGTTCTAGCTAGTAGCTACTGCAACGGCCTTGGATTAAGCTTTGTTAATTACTCAATTCTGCATTGTGAGCGCTAGGGTATCACGACAAACTTGCATTTTCCTAACATCCACATTGCAACGTTGTCCAATTTCTCCCTCGGGCTTGGGTGTCTGTGACAATACGATCTGCCTTTGGTATTTGTTAGCTGGCATTATTGCGGTTAGTAGAGGATGGAGTTCAACCCATTTGATATGTTTGGCGCTGATAGACATCCATTTCCACAAAGAAGAACCCAGAACCAACGCTAATTTCCGAACAGCCAAACTCCACAAATGCATGACAACAGCTCGTGGTTTCCGAATAGTCAAACTCCACAAATGCATGACAACAGCTCGTGGGGCTGGCCGTTCGAGGTTCCGACTTCTAAACAAGGGGATTTGTTTACGTTTTAAAATTAAAATCTAACAGAACATTTAATATATATATATTAAGATTTGTTTATGTAACAAAATGAAAAAAAATAACGCAGAACTCTTGAGTCTTACTTGGCAGCAGCAGCAAACCCCAGCGGCCAATCTGCAAGCTCGAGCTGTTGAATCTTGATCAATGGTTGAAACTTGAATCTTCAATTCCAATCTCCCAACACAAACCGTAAATGAAGTTCTAAACCCTCTACTGGACTCTCCACAGTCAACGCGACAATCCGACAAACAAATAACTCATAAAAATCGAAACTTCCGCCTTTTATTACTGCCGACCAGTGGCATCCCGATTTTTTCCATCGACTCGGCAAAAAGTCGGGATTATAACGTTTAAATCGAGACTTTTTCATGTTTCAAAAAATCGGGAAAAAGTCTGCCGATTTTATCGGCGTCTGCAAAAAATCGGGACTTTTTGAAAAAGTCGCAATTTTTTCCCGACTTTTTCGACACTGCTTTGAACCAAGGATTGGAGTATCATGACATAAACCTATTCCAGTTTCTTCTCATATTTCCTGTGTATTGTATTCTCATGCAATAGTTCACTAAGTGCTGGTATGTATGGATGCATTATGGGTTTAACAAGTTCCGCTTAAACTCAGAAAATCAACAGTCAATTGTGATGTTGGTCGGAGAAATTATGTTTAGTCATGGTGTCACTAAGTACTGGTATGTATGGATGCATTATGGGTTTAACAAGTTCCACTTAAACTCAGAAAATCAACAGTCAATTGTGATGTTGGTCGGAGAAATTATGTTTAGTCATGGTGCCTATATCTATTGTCTTGGAGAACTTTGAACTGAATTAGATTTCTCCACGTGTAGCCCCAACCTTCAACATGGAAAAGCCATGTAAGTGACAGCGAATTTGTCTTAAGGGCTGCAGGGTGCTATTCGTTGAAGGTAGTGTAGAATTAGTAAGCCCTAGACAGGGCCGCATATCTCATTGATTGCAGGTCCAAAACAATGGTGTTTTTGGAGGGCTTGACAACGTGGAGATTAGGAGGCTGAGGAGACTTAAGGACAGCATAGTACATCTGCTACAGGAATAGCGTGGGAGAAGCCTGGGTTGTTGTAGGTACAATAGATGTGTTTACGACTAATCAGGGTTGTCTTAAGTGCAGTTTAGGGCCAGATTGAAGGGCTATTGAGCCAGAGGATAAGGAGTTGTTTACGGACTGTGTTAAGGGTTGTACGTGGTAGCAGCTCAGAAAGTTATCATTAAAAGAGGCTTGGATTTGAAGCTCAATTGAAGGCTCAAAATTGGACAAGAATAGTGGTAGTATTGCAGTTTCAGAATAGTGTTGTGAGGGGCTCAAAAGTGCTTGGACCTGTGGTGATACTGAACTTCTTCAAACCTGAGGAAAGGTTAGTAAAGAAGGCATGGTTTTGTGGTTTGATGTCTGTGTTTGTGGGTAAAATGAACATCTAACTAGTGCGTGTTCTTCCTGAAAGTAATGGAGAGGGTCGTATATCTTATGTTTTGTGGAAAGGGAGGATGAAAGGTCTGGCAGAATCTAGGGCCGAGTTACCTCTACCTTTCCAGAGGCTGTTATAGTGATGGCAGATCCAAGTTTATGGTGCGACTAAGGTAGCCAAAGGTGGTTCAGACCCTAGTCTGAAGTGGCCGCAGAAGACTTGTCCAGGGCTTTGTTTCCTGAGTAAAGTGCCACAGAAGCCAAGATCCCCGAGGTAAGGTAAGGGTGTGTAGTGGCTAAGTCTTGTGTAGATGGTTGCAGAATCTTCTCCATGGAAGTCTGTCCTTGAAGGAGTGAGAGGATAGAAGTGTGTTGGAGCTGATATACAGTGGTATAGGAGCAGCTAACTATTGTGAAATTGTTGGTGGAATTGTGCCCTAAGTTCAGTCATCTTAAAGCAGCAAGGGGACTGTTAGAAGGCAGAGTTATGAAGACCCTATGAACAGTGCTTATGATATGGCAAATCACTATTACAGGGCAAACTGTTATAGGCCTATGTTCAATGACATTGGAGGAGCACTGCCATTGATAGAAGGCAGATTGATCAGCTGATATGTGTAAGTATATTTGAAGCAGCAGAAGACCTTGTGAGCAACGGAGGCAGAGGTATTGGAGCAACAATACTCTCTGCAGGTAGAGGAGGCAAAGGACAAGCCTGGTACATGAAGGACAAGAGTCCAAAGGGATGTAAGTGAAGTGCATCTTCAGCAAGTAAGTCACTTTATTTGTTCTTGTTGTGTAGGAAGATATGGATAGTGACATATGGAAAAATCTATATATGATCTTGATCTGTGATATCTTTGAGGCATATAAAAAATCATATATAACCATGAGGTTTGATATCTTCAGTTCTATCAGGCAGTGATGAATATGATAGTGATATGCATGAAAATAACAAAACATGATACCTGTCAAGATGCATGACAGACATATGGCAATATATGGCTATGATTCTTGAATGGCCTTGACAGTGGGTGAGAAAGATTTAGGCCCATGATTACAAAGCCCATTCCGAGTTGGTGTTTGGGATGCCCAAATTCAAAATAATCATGAAGGCATATATCAGAGTTGTGCCATAGAGGGAACTTTCTTCCTTTCCCTCAAGTATCACAATCTGATGTCTAGCAGTTAATGCATTCTGGGTATATTTCTTAAAGAAGAAGATCAAGAATCCAAGGATTGATAATGGCACCTTTGCAGAGGAACTGGCATTAAGAGGGAGACCTCAACAGTATATGCTCTTGAGCAAATAACATTGCTGGAAGAAAGAACAAGAGACCCTCTTGGCTTTGAGACACTCTCAAAGATGCCGAGAGTCATATGACCCCAAAGGGGGACATTCCAGGAAAGCAAGAAGCCAAGATAGACACCAAAGGTATCTAGCAGCCATGAGTACTATGTGAAAAAGTCGTAAAGCATCAAATTAGGAAGGATGATGTCAGGGATATGGTCCCGAGACCGGAGGACAAAGCTGTTGTCACCTTAATATGGTTCTATAAGATCAAGCATGGATCTGATGGCAGTGCTGAAAAGTACAATGCAAGATGTGTTGCCTGAGACTTCTCTCTAGGAAGGCATTGATTATGATTGCACCACCTGTGATCTATTATTACCCTTGCTGCTATGCAAGGATGGAATCTTCATCAACTGGATGTGAAGACCGCCTTTCTGCATGGTGTAATAAAGGAAGAGGTGTATGTAGAGCAACCTCTGGGGTTCAAAGTCCAGGATCGAGACACCCATGTTTGCAGGTTGAAGAAATCCCTCTATGGGTTGAAGCTAGCCCCCAGGGCTTGGTACGAGAGGATAGATAGCTACTTGATGAAGCTGGGCTTCACTCGTAGTAATGCTAATCCAAACCCTTACTTCAAGGTTGATAAAGAAAAAGCCTCTCATTCTGGTTCTCTATATTGACGATCTCTTCCTGACAGGTGTTGACCCTCTCATTCATCAGTGGAAGAGGGAGCTCGCTTCCGAGTTCGAGATGAAGGACCTAGGACTGATACATTACTTCCTAGGCTTGGAGGTCTGGTAGACACCTGGCAAGATTTTCATCTCTCATGGAAAATATATTGTGAAGTTGCTGGAAAGATTTGGTATGGTGGACTGTAAGTCCGTGTCAACACCGATGGAACTCAACCTTAAGAAATTGAGTGAAAGCGTTGTTGGGCCTGTGCCAGCAAATCCTACCGAGTACTATCAACTCATAGGGGCCCTGATGTTCTTAGGGAACACCCGTTCGAACATATGTTTTGCAGTGAACACTTTGATTCAACACAAGGTTGATCCTCATGAAATTCACTGGGTTGGTGCCAAGAATCTGTTGAGATATCTCTAGGGCACAATAGACCATGGGCTGAGATACGCTGTCGAGAGTTTGAGACTCCATGGATATATTGATGCCGATTGGGCTGGCAGTGTGGTGGATCGCGAGAACACATCTCGATGTTGCTTCACACTTGGGTCTGCTTGGAGCAGGAAGCAGAATTTGGTAGCTTTGAGCACTGTTGAAGCCAAATACATTGCAGCGTGTATGGCCTGTTGTGAAGACACTTGGTTGTGAAAGCTCTTCAGTGAGTTCTTCGAGCATGTGCTAGATGCCATCGTTATCGTTTGTGATAACCAGAGGGGGATTCGTTTTTCAGAGAATCCCGTGTTCCACGATCGATCCAAGCATGTTGATGTCTGGTACCACTTATCTGGGATATGGTACAGCGAGGCACCGTAAGGCTCGATCATATAGGAACTGATGAGCAGGTCGCGGATATTCTCACAGAGCTCTTGAGGAAGGTCATGTTCCTAACCCTTTTGTGAGAATCTTGGAATCGTGGGACAACCCTATTTGGAGGGTCCTGTTGAACGATGAGCTCTGGGAGCTCCAAGGGGGCTTTGGGGATAGTTTCTTGGAGCTATGAGAAACCACAGGGCTAGGCTTGCCAAATCTTGTTGGTGTGCTTCCGCCCCACCGTGTTGATATTGAGTTGGTTTAGCTCTCTTTGATCTATGCCTTGTATGCATCCTACCCATGGAGTTTCAGACTCATGGGAAGTACCTCTCATTTGGCCAATGAGGTGGGAAATGTGAATAGAGACCATAGCAAGACCGATGGATGCATCGAAGATTTTTGTACTCTCTATGTCTAGGATGGCACGTGTCCAACCACTTGATCTGGGATCAAGTCTAGTGAGGTTTCGGACCTTCAACTGACTTCAGGTCAGTGAAACTAACTTTGAGTTAGTATATGACTCTCTCAAGTCCAAGTGAGGTTTCGGACCTCCAATTGACTTCGGGTCAGTTAAACCAACTTTAGGTTGGTGTGTGACTCCTTTGAGTCCTATAGAGGTTTCAAACATCTGAGTTGACTTCAGGTTAGCCGTGAGTGATCTCTTTGTGACTCACCTTTTGTTTTGAAATAAAGAAGCCAGAGAAGCAAGTTACGAAGGGATGATGCACGATGTTTGGATGGCACTGGTGGATAAAGTTCTCCCTAGTTGAGAGAGAGTGTTAACTTTGGGCAACTAGGTCCAAGCTCCATGTTGTGATGCTGAGATGACGATGCCAATATTTTTATTGGATTCCTCTTTCGGAGAGGTGCAAGATCGATCTAAAAATCATCTTGATCGGATGAGCAAAACATGTATTTTAAATTTATTCCACATGTGCACGATCGAGGGTTATATCCCTTGTTAGGAGTAGATTGAGGTGGTCTAAAGGATGAATTCTTTGCTTCCAGCTCAAGCTTCACTAGCTTGCTTGACAGGTTCTTGATCATCTTGTTCATTTCCTCGATCTTATAATCCACTGCCTCCCTTCCTTGATTTGAGGTAGAGGTTTCTTCTTTGCCACTGCGTCTAGAATCATGGTCCAGCCTCCTTTTAGATTTGCCCGTAGAAGCAAAGTTAGCTTCCACTTCTAAAGCATCAGTCTAAGCTTGGTCCAGAGCGGCAAACTTTCTTTCCCTAAGGGAGAATCCGAACTCTGATTCAAATGCTGCTACAAACACCACCTTAGCGGCGATCTGATGAGGTTTCATATCCGCTGGTAGACTAGTATACAGCTTGTTAAATCTCTTAATGAACTCAGACACGTCTTCATCATGTCTTTTCTTTAGGGCATTGAATTCAGTAAGACAATATCCATGATCCTTTTTCTCTCCCCATTTCCTGGTGAAGGCATTCTCCATTTCCTCCCAAGTGGTAAAAGAGCGGTCCCCAAGGGTTTGGAACCATTTTCGAGCCTCCGAATCTAAGGACTGAACCATTTTTTAGTGCTCGGTGAGAGCTTTCCAACGGTGCAGACGTTGTGTCAAACGGGGCTACGGTTTGGTCGCAGCGGGCGAAAGGAAAAACAGGGGTTTTTCTTCTAATAAGGCATTTTCCCTCCAAAATCATTCATTTGCTTGTGTAGCTGTGGTGGATGTGGAGAGGAGAGAAGGCCCTAAATCTTGCGGCGATCCGTCAGTTGCAGGTAAGAGGCCTAATCCTACTCTTTGTTTTTGATGGATTCAAAGTTCCAATTAGGGTTTTAAATCTCAGTAACTGCTCCAACTTCATCATTATGGTCGGGTCACACTTTTTGGGGCAAAAACTGTGACCTGGGACACAGGTATTGGACGCAGGTTTTGGCCTGAAAAGTGCGACCTGGCCCAAGATTTGGCCAAAAAGTGCGACCTGTTAGATGGGTGTGGTTTCAGTGCTGTTATGGGCTGAGATTCAGTCTTGGTGTAAGGAAATGCAGTTTTGTTTATCTGTAGACTGACAAAGATGATGGTTTTGTGCAAATATGGCAGATATACGGATCAAGTGGAGAGAGAGGGACCTAGGTACATTACGAACGGAAATCCAAGCGGATCAAGGTGTCCGTTGTGCATTGGCTAGGTTTGGGGTTCTGAAATTTGTGGAGAACCCTTTGATGAGGGCTGGTGAGCCTTTGTTGGCTCGGATTATCTGTTACTGGGATCCAGACCATGAGGTGTTTATAGTGCAGGGGCACAGGATTGAGCTGACAATCCAGGACCTGTATTTCCTGACTGGTCTCCCGCCATTAGGGATGGTGGGAAATACACAGCCAGTGTTACCGCGAGGGCGTAACATCATGGAGTTTGTTGAGCGACATTGTCGACCAGGTGTCCAAGTCAAAGGGACTCGGATATCGATTGGGGATCTAGAGAGGCTGGAGACCCGAGCAGTGGCAGCAGCAGTGTTGCGGATCTTGGGCAGCCAGGCATTTCATCACATCACTGGAGGGCAAATGATGATTGTAGAGAGTGTGTTGGGTGGGACCTACTATGGGTGGGCCCAGATGATGTTGGTGTCGGTGAAACGACAGTTGTTGCTATGTAAGCGGCAAGTGAATCATGATTGTGCCTATGGGACGGTATTGTGCTTTTTCTTCTTTGAGAAGATCCCGACCTTACGACCTCGTATACAGTTACCTGATGGGGGTCCGAGAGAGCCCCGGATGCGTCGGTGGGGACGACTACTGTGTAGAGGAGGGGGAGGGGTGGTCGGACGGGTGTTCCAACCAGAGTTCTTCGCCCATTGGGATCAGATGCCATTGTACATAGACGACTATCCCTATAGTGGGATGAGTTATTGGGGAGATTCGGACTTGTCGCTTCCGCCTGGTCGAGTATGGGGGCCCGATGGTAAGTGACAAGCAACTAATCTATTATGTGCATTTTAGAGTTTGTGACTAGTAGTCATGGTACTAATCCTTATATTTTTTGGAATGCAGATATAGCTCCGGTAAAACCGGCCAGATATATGGGACGCCCTGCAGCAGCAGGAGCTACAGGTGCAAGTGGATCAAGGACGGCACAGAACGAGGATATGGCCGCTCTGTTAGAGGACATCCGTCGTAGATGTGAGGGGCTGCTGACCGGTGTGTCAGAGCGTGGCTGGCAGGATTTAGACGACCAGTACATAGAGTTATGTATTGGGCTACCCTCGGAATGGCGAGGTATCATGCGATGGCTGGCCAGACTGTGCGTGATCTACGAGCTGCGGGAGCAGAGCCGTTGGCTCGGGATCCTGCAGAGAGTGATTAGATATAGGGCAAGTGGACTCGTAAATATTGTCTAAACAGGATAGGGTTATGCACACAATAGACACCATTAAGTTATAAGACAAGAAGCAGGAAATCCGAAATGCCAACGTCGCTCGGTGTATTATTGATGAGGGGGCATCTACCTATGTGATGTCTGCTTCGGTTTGGAAACAACTTGGATCTCCTGAGTTGGCCCCTTCCACAATCACCCTTCGTGCGTGGGATGGACATGCCTCCCAGCCCATCGACCTTTTCCGTAACTGTCCTATCACCCTTGCAAGTAAGACTGTTTGTGTCGACGTTGAAGTTATCGATGCCCCTCTTGACTACAACATTCTTTTGGGGCGTAGTTACACCTATGCCATGTCTGCCATCCCATCCACAGTCCACCGCAAGATGTTTTTCCCTCATAATGGCAAGATTGTCACTATTGACCAGTTGACTTACCATGAACCAAAATCTCAGACCACGCCTGAGTCCACCATTTCTGTTGTCACCAATAAGCAAACGGTTGATTCCTTGACCAGTGTTTCCCCTGGCGTCTACAAAGACTCATCCTTCTTGGTACCTTCCCAGGTCCTCCCCCTCCCCCAGTCTCTGATCCTAGCTTGGCGAACGTTTGCATGATGCAATCATCTCGGGCTGACCTTGCACAACCCACTTTGGCTAGTCAGCAACCTCAACCTCACCCACCCCAACCTGCTCCTAGCCCTTCGCCACCGCCACCTGGACCTCCTCCTGCTGGCCCTTCCCCTACAACTAGTACCCATGAGCCTCTCTACCCTCCTGGGTCGGTTCCCCCAAATCTTAATCATCTGGGAGCCGTCCCTCCTGGCCATTACCCCGCCTGTCAGATACCTTTCCTTGGTCCCCCCCCCCGGCGTCTATTCGGTTCCCGTCATGGCCACCCTCTCCCTCCCTAATTTAACCTTGGGAATCCCAGTATGGTATCTTACTCCTCCAGCCGAGACCCCACCGGACCACCCCAAACCATACATTGCTGTGACAACAGTGCAACCGATTCCCTTCGCTCCTTCCACCGCTACAGTGCCCCTAGCCCCTCCGCAGGACCCTCCTCATACTGTGACCGCTACAGGCAAGAAAAGAAAAACTCGCAAGGGGGCATCCAAGGACAAGGGCACCGCACCCGACCCTGCCCCTCCCCTACCCGCCAAGCCTTGTGCCTTGTGTGATGGTATCGGTCATCCCACCCATACTTGTCCTGAGTTGCCCCGTATCCAACCCATGGTTAAAGTCGCATTCCCCGAATCTACGATCCCCGAAACCTCTGTTTCTTCCTCATCCGCAGCCAAGAACCCAAAGACTCTTCGCACCAACAAACCCTATGCTCTGTGTGGTGTCCATGGCCATTATTCTCACCATTGTCCTCACCTCACGCATTACCGAGCCTCTTTAGAGGTCATTCGCGAGTACAAAATTGAACAAAATCAATCCGCCTCTCCCATCCTTGCTCAATATGCGTCAGGTCTACTCGAGGATCCCCCTACTACCATTGACATTCCTCCCCCTGATGTTGAGATGTCAGAACCTACTGCCCCCCTCCTATACCTATCATCATTCGCACGACCCTCAGAGTACATTCCCTCTGAGTCCACTCCATCTGTTTTGCTTGATTCACCTTCAACAACATTCTCGGGCTCTTCATGCTTTGACCATCTTTTTACCTGTTCTTCTGTCATTCCCCGTGATGACCCGTATATGCGCCTCTCTTCCCATACTGATGATTTAGGTAGCTTTGCAGCGTCATGTGGGTTCCTTCACCTTTCCATTTCCTCCCATAATCACAATCATACCATCCGTATCTATGATGTTCTTCGCAGCATGAGTTCCCGCTCTTCATCCCATAGTTCTCATTCATCTCCCTCTAGTCGATCTATGAGTCCTAGACTTCCTACTCGGACTGCTCCCTCTCGTAGTTGTCAGTGGATGTCTACCCTCTACTGACGCTACCATCCTTATTGTCCTCCCTCCCATTTCTTGTCTTGTGACACTATTCCACCGGTCCTCTCGTCCACACATTATCTTGGCTATGCCAATGGGGCAAGTCGCTATTCCCGGAATCTCGCCTCGGCAGCATGGGCCATCTTTACCCCCTTGCATACCCTGGTTCTTGCAAATGGGGTCGACATTGGTAATGCCACCAATAATCAAGTCGAATATGATGCAGTACGTGGTCTCTTAGACGATGCCCTCTCTCATCACATCCTCCATCTGCACGTTCATTTAGATTCCCTGCTTCTTGTCTTACAACTTAATGGTGTCTATCGTGTGCATAACCCTATCCTGTTTAGACAATATTTACAAGTGAAACTTTTGATACGTGAATTTAGATTCATTACTTTCAACCATATCCCTAGAAGTCAAAATCACTATGTAGATCAAATCGCAAATCATGTTCTAGACTGGCATTTATCACACACAAGACAATAACATTTAACACCATCAACAAAATGCATATAAATCATATATATCATATAACATGTGTTTTTAGAGTCCATCTACTCTGAAACATATGAAATGCCCATAGCATGTTACAAAAAACAAAACTACAAAAATGGGGGGCACCACTTGCCCCTACATCGACACTGGGGGGCACTACCTGCCCTATATCTAATCACTCTCTGGAGGATCCCGAGCCAACGGCTCTGATCCCGCAACTCATAGATCAAGCACAGTCTGACCGGCCATTGCCATGCGTCGCATGATACCTTGCCATTCCGAGGGTAGCCCAATACATAACTCTATGTACTGGTCATCTAAATCCTGCCAGCCATGCTCTGACACACCGGTCAGCAGCCCCTCACATCTACGATGGATGTCCTCCCATAGAGCGGCCATATCCTTGTTCTGTGTCGTCCTTGATCCACTTGTACCTGTAGCTCCTACTGCTGTAGGTCGTCCCATATATCCGGCCGGTTTTACTGGAGCTATATTTGCATTCCAAAAAATATAAGGATTAGTACCATGACTACTAGTCACAAACTCTAAAATCCACATAATAAATTAGTTGCTTGTCACTTACCATCGGGCCCCCATACTCGACCAGGCAGAAGCGGAAAGTCTGGATCTCCCCAATAACTCATCCCACTATAGGGATAGTCGTCTATGTACAATGGCATCTGATCCCAATGGGCGAAGAAATCTGGTCAGAACACCCGTTCGACTGCACCTCCCCCTCCTCTACACAGTAATCGTCCCCATCGACGCATCCAGGGCTCTCTCGGACCCTCATCAGGTAACTGTATATGAGGTCGTAAGGTCGGGATCTTCTCAAAGAAGAAATAGCACAATGTCGTCCCATAGGCACAATCATGATTCACTTGCCGCTTACATAGCGACAGCTGTCGTTTCACTGACACCAACATCATCTGGGCCCACCCATAGTAGGTCCCACCCAACACACTCTCTACAATCATCATCTGCCCTCCATTGATGTGATGGAATGCCTGGCTGCCTAAGATCCGCAACACTGTTGTTGCCACTGCCCGAGTCTCTAGCCTCTCTAGATCCCCAATCGATATCCGAGTCCCTTTGACTCGGACACCTAGTCGACAATGTCGCTCAACAAACTCCATGATGTTACGCCCTCGCGGTAACACTGGTTGTGTATTTCCCACCATCCCTAATGGCGGGAGACCAGTCAGGAAATACAGATCCTGGACTGTAAGCTCAATATTGTGCCCCTGCACTATAAACACCTCATGGTATGGATCCCAGTAATTGATAATCTGAGCCAACAAAGGCTCAGCAACCCTCATCAAAGGGTTCTCCACAAATTTCAGAACCCCAAACCTAGCCAATGCACGACGGACACCCTGATCCGCTTGGATTTTCGTCCGTAATGTACCTAGGTCTCTCTCTCTCCACTTGATCTGTATATCTACCATATCTGCACAAAACCATCATATTTGTCAGTCTCTGAATCATGGCTTCACATTTCCTTACTGCAAAATTTGAATCTCGGCCATAGCAACCTTTGAAACCACACCCATTTAACGAATTCGCACTTTTTGGCCAAATCTTGGGCAATTAAAGCACTTTGGGAGCCAAAACACAACGTAACGAATTCGCGGTTGCCCCAAAAAGTGCGACCCGACCGTAATGATGAAGTAGGAGCGGTTACTGAGATTTAAAACCCTAATCGGAACTTTGAATCCATCAAAAACAAAGAGTAGGATTAAGCCCCTTACCTGCAACTAACGGATCGTGATTCCAACGGTCGGTTTGTCCGCTACGATCGCTGCAAGATTTAGGGCCTTCTCTCCTCTCTACATTCACCACAGCTACACAAGCAAATGAATGATTTTGGAGGGAAAATGCCTTATTAGAAGAAAAACCCCTGTTTTTTCTTTCGCCCGCTGCGACCAAACCGTAGCCCCGTTTGACACAGCGTCTGCACCGTTGGAAAGCTCTCACCGAGCACTCAAATGGGTATCTGTTAGTTTTTCATGTTTGGATACTTCACCAGGACGCATTTTGTCCACGAAGGGTCCCTTCATCTCCCCCTCCAATCGAAATTCTTCACTTACAACGCTTGTACTTGGGGCACCACTTTACCTCTTTACTTGGCTTTGTTCGTGTAGATTTTCGTCATGAGATACCATATTGTACTCATGTTTTTATGGTCCTCCACTGGACCTTCTCTATGTGGCAACACCATCGAGTCGCCCTTGTCTAGAGCATCCGAGTTGAGACATCATCCATCATGGAGTCTATATCAAGCCCTTTTATTTCCCACTATAGCCCTCCATCCTTCATCGCTTGGTCCCTCTCTCGTGTTGCACATTATGGCCTTTCGTATCATTGTCACCTATCCTCCCTGATATTGTGTCAGTTGCTGCCAAGCCCTTCATGCCCCTTATGCTCTAACAAGGGAAGTCATCCATCCGCTACTCAATATCCCTCATTTCATTATCATCATCAGTGTCCGTCTGTTAGTCGCTCTACTATTTTCTCCCGTGCCTTAGTTGAGATTCCCTTATTATCTCACCTATGGTGGACCTACTTCTGTCGACATCAGCTCATTTACTCCAGAAGCCAGGTCTAGGGGATAGTGTACCTTGGTTCGAGCTCTTTTCAGCATGATCGTGATCTATACACTTGATAGTCCAGTGATGCAGCAGCAGCTCTTGATGATTCCCGGGTGTGTGTGAGATGTCTCAACCCTCATGAGGGGGTGGCCCTGCAGGTAGCCCCCCACATGCCCGGATGACTTCTTCATTTCAGCCCTTGATGCAGCTCCTCCCATTTGATGATATTGGCCTCAGTCGCTTGCAACGCCTCTTCGATTTGCATGTATCAGTGAGATTTTGCGAGCCCTTCCCCGTGTGTAGGGGGCATTTGGGTGTATTCGTATCTCATGTACTCAAATATTATTGTATAAGTCCTGACGATTATTCCAGGCACCACATGTATGTGGGATTCATCATTTTATTTTTCTAGCTCCTATTTACGCCAGCATATTCTTCATAGTTCGGTTCTTTGTTTACAGGTGCAAGTGGATCATATAGTGCCCCCCTTTCCAGCTATTTCAAACCCTTCTCTTCAGTTTTTTTTTCCTATTTTTATGGTGTTTTTCACCTCTAAAACCCTCAAACATTAAAATTTTTAATTTCCGTGTGTTTCTGGCCCTATTGTGCAGGTGACCGACATCAGCCGCAACTGAGACGACACTTTTTTCTGAAATCTGCCGTCGAGAGACCCGGATCTGTAGGTCGCACTTATCGGCCCAAAAACTGCGACCTGGACCTGAGGACGCACTTTTCTGCCCCAAACCTGTGACCTGGACTGAAAACAGGTTAGAACCTACGACCTGCACTTTTTTCTGCCATTTTCCAGCAATTTTTCTGGGTTTGTCTGAAGCTTCTGTCAAGGTTTTCCAGCCTCCGTCTCTGCCCGTTTAGACCTGTTTCTGATCTGTTTCACTCAACTAAGTGGGAATATTGCCCCTTAGGGCTTTAGTACCCTCCACTTTTGGTGGGCGAGTTTTAGCTGTTTCAGACGTCTGAATTTTCAGAGTTTCAACCTTCTTATTGTCAGATCTGATACTTCCTTTTCAGATCCATTTCGATCAGCTCTTATCCCTTTCAAATCACCTCATATAGTTTTGTTTGGGTTTACCTCTAGGGCCACCTCTTCGTCCCTCCTCCCTTTAGCTAATTTCCCCTTTTGTTACAGCAACCTTGCCTCTGCCTCTTTGCTGTTCTCTGCACCCCTTTCCAGCAGATTTATCCTTTAGATCCCTGTCCCTCCCAACCTTAGATCTATTGGCCTCTTTTTCGTGTGTTTTGACTAGATTTTTCCCTCTTTTTAGACTAGTTTTGAGAGACCCGCCTTCTTGGGTTAGATCGATGCATGTTAGCTGTTAAATTCTATGTTTTTTCAGCATTATATACTGTTATTTACAGATTTATTTTCAGTTATGTAGCACACTTTTTCTTTTACTCTCAAAACGTCTGGCTTTAAAAAATTAGAATCAACACACGCCACACACTGACCCTAAGTGAAGAAGAGCCTGGTTAACACCGCCTGGCAAAGACTTTAAAATCAATTGTCACTGCACCTCTCTGCCCTTGACCTCACTTGATTCTGTCCCTCCCTGCCCTTGTCGGTTTTTCTTCTTCCCGTCATCATTGCGCCCCCAAGGCGCTTCTCCCGGAGACTTCTTGACCTTCACCCTCAGTTTCCGATTGGTCGACTTCTTCCTTCCCGTCGTCATCGAGTAAGTCCTCCCCCGAGTCTGCACTTCGACTCTTCTTCTGATTGTTCGGGTTCTCCCCCTACTCCTGGTTCTCCCCCTGTTATCTTCACCATGTCTAGTTCAGGGCCTAGAGCCAGCGGTAACCCCAGTTCTACTGCTGGGTCCGTTTCCAGCGGAACCACTACGAGACCTACCTCGACTGCCCCATTGCTCCCTTATATGGCCGGCCTTAGTCTCCCCGACTTCAATCAGCTGATCAATGATCCTATCCACCACGATGTTAGTTGGCCTGCTATGCCAACCAAACTCCCCTCCGACATTCCCAAGTTCGAAGGCCTTGCTAGTGAAGATCCCTCCAACCATATCCGATCTTTCCATATGTGGTGTTCCTCCAATTCCATTACTGATGACTCCATCCGTCTTCGATTGTTCCAACGCACGCTTACTGGCGAAGCTTCTAAATGGTATGTTGAGCAAGCCACCTCCTCCCATACCACTTTTGCGACCATTGCCCAAGCCTTTTTATCTTATTTCCAGCTACCTCTCCGATACGACACTGGTACTGAGCTTTTAACGCACGATATCCAACCATATCCGATCTTTCCATATGTGGTGTTCCTCCAATTCCATTACTGATGACTCCATCCGTCTTCGATTGTTCCAACACACGCTTACTGGCGAAGCTTCTAAATGGTATGTTGAGCAAGCCACCTCCTCCCATACCACTTTTGCGACCATTGCCCGAGCCTTTTTATCTTATTTCCAGCTACCTCTCCGATACGACACTGGTACCGAGCTTTTAACTTCCTTCCGTCAATCCTCTTTGACACGCCTTTCCCCTCATGTCCAGGAATGGCGGCGAAGAAGAAGCTTATGTCACGCTACTCCCTTTGAAGATTGGGTTTATATGGACTGGTTCCTTCGCTCTCTCTTACCTCCCATTGGCAAAGATGTCGCCTCCCATTTCCCTCAAACCAAAGAAACCGCCCTCCAAATAGCCTTGAAATATGACCTTATTTATGCTCAATCTGGTTATGTTTTATACCGTTCTTCTTGACCTCCACAAGCCCGGCGGCACTAACTCCCCAGGGGCATCTCACTCTGCCGACAGTATCGTTGGAGCTCTTTCACATACCTCTGCTCAACCTCTTATGGGCTATGGTTTCCCTCCAGAAGGGGCCAGCACCTCCAGCACTTTCCCCCCTCCAGGTAGCATGTATCCAGGATACGGCATGCCTCCTCCTTTTGCCCCCACTCCTGCTTACCTCAATGTTGCCCATCCTAACCCTTATCCTTACCCACAGCCTGGTGTCCCAGCTCCTCCAGCGTTTGGACCTCTCACCCCCTTGCCTTCTCAACCCCCGCCGCAGCACTTATACCCCTTCCAGGGCAAGTATTTGCGCAGCAGGGCGCGACCAATTCTCTTCCTTCTCAAAGAAAGAGGAAAAGCAATCAATCTGCCTCTGGTAATCGTGGATCCAATCCTTCAAGTATTGATCCTAACACTGCCAACCAGCCACAGGGCTCTCAGCCAAAGCCGAACAGGTCGCTTCGCACCAATAAGCCCTATTCATGTTGCGATGTTTATGGACATTACACTCACGATTGTCCCCTATTACCACAGATAAGGCAGATGTGGGAGTCTCAGGCCCTAGTGCGGGGACAACATTCCTCCCCTACTATCCCTCCCAATCCGGCTACTTCTCAACCCGCTGTGTTTACCGATCCTTTCCCTCAACAAGGATTCATGGCCACTCAACCACCTCATGCCCCGAGAACCACTCAACCTTCCCCTTCTGGTTCCTCCGATTACCAAATTCTCATGATGGCCTCTAACCAACCTCTCACCGTCGATCTTAACCTTCAAACTCGGTCTCGTCATTACTCCACGACTCCCGCTCCGTCTGTCCCCGAGTCCCCGTCTTCAGGTCCTACAGAGCCTCTGTCGACACCCAATGGTCCCTTGCAAATCCCTCCGCCCAAAGCTGAGGTTCATACCAAGATTCCTAAGGGCCCATTACGCCGAAATGTTGTCTCTGGTCGGGCTGCCCATTCATATAGCATAGTAGATGATTTGCGGCCATTTCAACACTGGAACTCCTCCAGTCGTGTCCTTCTCAAAAGAAGGCTCTACTATCTGCTATGGGTGCTGTAGATCCTGCTGATGACCAATTGATTGTTTTTGACGCTCGTCAGTCCGACCATCTCCCCCTTCCTGCTTCCGTTGCTTTCCAAATCCCAATCAAAATCCGAAATGCCAACGTCGTTCGGTGTATTATTGATGAGGGGGCATCTACCTGTGTGATGTCTGCTTCGGTTTGGAAACAACTTGGATCTCCTGAGCTGGCCCCTTCCACAATCACCCTTCGTGCGTGGGATGGCCATGCCTCCCAGCCCATCGACCTTTTTCGTAACTGTCCTATCACCCTTGCGGACAAGACTGTTTGTGTCGACGTTGAAGTTATCGACACCCCTCTTGACTATAACATTCTTTTGGGGCGTAGTTACACCTATGCCATGTCTGCCATCCCATCCGCAGTCCACCGCAAGATGTTTTTCCCTCATAATGGAAAGATTGTCACCATCGACCAGTTGACATATCATGAATCAAAATCTCAGACCTCCCCTGAGTCCACCATCTCTGTTGTCACCAATAAGCAAACTGTTGAGTCCTTGACCAGTGTTTCCCCTGGCGTCTACAAAGACTCATCCTTGCTTGGCACCTTCCCGGGTCCTCCCCCTCCTCCTGTCTCTGATCCTAGCTTGGCGAACGTTTGCATGATGCAATCATCTTGGGCTGACCTTGAGCAGCCCACTTTGGCTAGTCAGCAACCTCAAATTGCGCCTAGCCCTTCGCCACCGCCACCTAGACCTCTTCCTGCTGGCCCTTCCCCTACAGCTGGTACCCATGAGCCTCTCTACCCTCCTGAGTCGGTTCCCCCAAGTCTTAACCACCTTGGCGCCGTCCCTCCTGGCCATTCATTACCCCGCAAGATGTTTTTCCCTCATAATGGAAAGATTGTCACCATCGACCAGTTGACATATCATGAATCAAAATCTCAGACCTCCCCTGAGTCCACCATCTCTGTTGTCACCAATAAGCAAACTATTGAGTCCTTGACCAGTGTTTCCCCTGGCGTCTACAAAGACTCATCCTTGCTTGGCACCTTCCCGGGTCCTCCCCCTCCTCCTGTCTCTGATCCTAGCTTGGCGAACGTTTGCATGATGCAATCATCTTGGGCTGACCTTGAGCAGCCCACTTTGGCTAGTCAGCAACCTCAAATTGCGCCTAGCCCTTCGCCACCGCCACCTAGACCTCTTCCTGCTGGCCCTTCCCCTACAGCTGGTACCCATGAGCCTCTCTACCCTCCTGAGTCGGTTCCCCCAAGTCTTAACCACCTTGGCGCCGTCCCTCCTGGCCATTCATTACCCCGCTGGTCAGATACCCTTCCTCGCTCCCCCTCTCGGAGTCTATTCGGTCCCCATCATGGCCACCCTTTCCCTCCCTAATTTAACCCTGGGTATTCCCATCTGGTACTTTGACCCTCCAGTCGCTACCCCGCCAGGTCACCCCAAACCATACCTTGCTTTGACACCAGTACGACTTGTTCCCTTAGCTGCTTCTGTCGCTACAGTGCCACCCGCACCTCAACCGGACCCTTCTCCTGCTGTGACAGCTAAGGGCAAGAAACGAAAAGCTCGCAAGGGGGCATCCAAAGACAAGGCCACCGCACCCGACCCTACCCCTCCTCCACCCACCAAGCCTTGTGCCTTGTGTGATGGTGTCGGTCATGCACCCATACTTGTCCTGAGTTGCCCCATATCCAACCCATGGTTAAGGTCGCGTTCCCTGAATCTACGGTCCCTGAAATCTCTGTTTCTTCCTCGTCCGCAGCCAAGAACCCAAAGACTCTTCGCACCAACAAACCCTATGCTTTGTGTGGTGTCCATGGCCATTATTCTCATCATTGTCCTCACCTCATGCATTACCGAGCCTCTTTAGAGGTCATTCACGAGTATGAGATTGAACAAAACCAATCCGCCTCTCTTATCCTCGCGCAGTATGCGTCAGGCCAACTCGAGGATCCCCCTGCTACCATTGACATTCCTCCTCCTGATGTTGAGATGTCGGAACCCGCTGCCCCCCTCCTATACCTATCATCATCCTTGGAGTACATTCCCTCTTAATCCACTCCATCTGTTTTGCTTGATTCCCCTTCAGCAACATTCTTGGGCTCTACATGCTTTGACCATCTTTTTACTTGTTCCTCTGTCATCCCCCGTGACGATCCGTATGTGCGCCTTTCTTCCCATGCTGATGATTTAGGTAACTTTGCGGCCTCATGTGGTTTCCCTGACCTTTTCCCCCCCACCCATAACCATGATGATACCATCCGTATCTATGATATTCTCCGCAGCCTGAGCTCCAGCCCCCATACATCACCCTCTAGTCCGTCTGCAAGTCATAGCCACCCTATCCAGACTACTACCTCCCGTAGTTGTCATTTGCTATCTACCCTTCACTCACGCTGTCATCTTTGTTCTTACTCCTCCCATGTCTTGTCTTGTGCCACTATTTTGCAGGACCTTCCGTCCACACATTATATTGGCTATGCCGATGGGACAAGTCGCTATTCCCGGAATCTAGCCTCGACAACTTGGGCCATTTTTACCCCTTGGGACGATGCACATGTGACCCTCTCTTCTCGTGATCATGAGTCGGGTATCTTTGCCACGTCAGGTGGTCTTTCTTCCACCAATCACCCCATCCCCTATCACGATGATGACATTCTAGAAGAAATCACCACCCCTGACTTTATCTATTCCCCCTTACATCGAACCCATGCGTTCACACCACATCCACCTCGTGGCCATTACATTGAAACCCAATGTTTGAGTAAGGGGGCACCCATATTTGAGAGACCAAGAGAAGCAATTCTCCACAACTCTCCTAGTGGATCTGGTCGTCCCGACTTTAGTACCTTTATTCTTCCACATTTAGAAGAATCTCTAGAGTCCCATATCACTTCAGATCACTCTAGGGATGTTACCCCTGATCGTTCCTTCATCTTACATCAGCAACCCAGTCTTTTAGACATTGTTGTTGACCAACCTATAGGTTTTCTAAGAGAGCATCAGTTCATTATCTCCAAATCCTCTATTTGGGATAGTGGCACCAGGTATGCCAACCCAGAAACTTAAAGTCCATTTGATTCATATATGCAGTACTCAAAGAGATTGGTAATCCTCCGTTTCCTTTCTCAAACTGCATAACCATCACGAAAACAAATGGCGCACCATATCCTTAAAATGTGTTTAGATTCCCCTTTTTTCTACATGACCACAACATGCTTGGGGGCACCTATGCCCCTCAACCATAAAAATCCCAGATCTCAGCCAAAAACAGCACTGAAACCCCCTTTCTCTGACAGGTCGCACTTTTCGGGTCATTTCCTGGGACAGGTCGGAGTTTTCTGCCCAGTACCTGCTACCCAGGTCGCAAAACAGACCCCAAAAAGTGCGACCTGGCCTGTTCATGAGCTCTGTGTACCTTTTAGTTTTTAGTACCTTGATACTTCACCAGGACACATTTTGTCCACAAAGAATCTATTCACATCTCCTACAAATCGAATTTCTTCACTTACAATACTTGTACTGGGGGCACCACTTGGTCTCCTTACTTCTCTTTGTTCGTGTTGATTTTCGTCATGAGATACCCTATTGTACTCATGTTTTTATGGTTCCCCATTGGACCTTTACTATGTGGCAGCACCATCCAGTCGCCCTTGTTTAGAGAATCCGAGTTGAGTCATCATGAGTCATGGAGTCTATCTCGAGTCCCTTTGTATCCCGCTATAGTCCTCCATCCTTCATTGCTTGGTCCCTCTCTCGTGGGGATCCCTTATTGCCTCACCTATGGCGGACCTCCTTCTGTCAACATCAACTCATTTACTCCAAAAGCCAGGTCTAGAGGGCGGTGTACCTTGGTTCAAGCTCTTTTCAGCATGATCGTGATCCGTATACTTGATGGTCCAGTGATGCAGTAGCAGCTATTGGTGATTCCCGGGTGTGTGTGAGATGTCTCAACCTTCATGAGGGGGTGGCCCTGCAGGTAGCCCCCCACATGCCCGGATGACTTCTTCATTTCAGCCTTTGATGCAGCTCCCTCCATTTGATGATGTCGGCCTCAGCCACTTGCAGCACCTTTTCGATTTGCATGTATCAGCTCAGATTTTGCGAGCCCTTCCCCGTGTATAGGGGGCATCTGGGTTGTATTTGTATCTCATGTACTAAAATATTATTGTATAAGTCCTGACGGTTATTCCACGCACAACATGTATGTGGGATTCATTATTCTATTTTTCTCGCTCGTATTTATGCCAGCATGTACTTTATAGTTCAGTTCCTTGTTTACTGGACATACTATTCTTTTGTACTTTGTCTCGGCGGGCATAGGTATGCCTCCCCCGCCGCCTTTAGCACAGGTACCACTTCATAAACTAGAGACTTATTGCACCTGTAAGTCTCGTCTCCTCAGGGCCTAGTCCTTTAGCACGTTAGACTACCTTACATTTCTCTCTCTGACTTCCCTCTTGATGTCTAGTGATTGAGTTCTTACAACGTACTTCGGTCATACGATTTGCTCCCAACACTCGTACGTTGGGGGGCAATCTGTTACACCATTTTTTGGTCATCTAACCTACTATCATTAGATGAACCCAAGTACACCATGTAAGACCAATTTTACCCTAAATAAAATTGCTTTCACTATGTGAAATAACTTAGTAAAACACCTTTATTAAGTTGTTTATGGTCTAAACAAGAAACCCCAAAAGGAAATAATAAACAAATCTATATTTGTTTATATTTCCCAGTCATATTTAACCCAAAACAAGGAAATCAATTAAATAAATCCTTATTTATTTGATTATTTCCTAGGAATAAGTTATTTAAATCCTATTTAAATAATATTCCTAGTTAAATTTGACTAAATCATTTATAAATAATTAAATAAATCATTATTTATTTAATTATATTCTCACAATTCCCTTAAAATAATAAATAAATCATTTATTTATTTATTATTTATAAATAAAGGAATTGACCAAGTCAAAAAACCTTTTCCCTAAAACAAATATAATAAAATATTCCTAAAGGATGGTTCTAGAATTTGATTAATAATATTTTATTCATGCACCAAGTTCTAGACCGCCCTAATATTTTGCTATAAATAGAAGGGCTTTCCCCATTCATTAGTGACCTTTTGTTGCCTAAAGATCACTCTAGATCTATACACTTGGTCACATTTTCTCCATTTTTGTCTTGTGAGCTCCCATTGAGGTTTGTCTGGGTTTTCTACACCAACAAGAGAGAGAGATTCTAGATCTAAATTGCTGAGGATTGTCAAGAACCCATCCCATTGAGGAGAACCGGAAAACACCTTTCTTGTTTTCCTCTCAGGTGCCCCCTTTCAATATAATATAAAAAATTCTTTCAAATACATCGTTCTTGTCTTGTCTATTGGATGCATGGAGCCACATTTTATTTTATCTGCTTAATGTCTTTTATGCTTAGATCTGGATTTGTGCAGCATTATTTGGATCACCTAATCGCAAATTTAAAGATATTTGGCAACCATAATCGATATTAGGGCTATTTGTTATGCGTAGCTAAATTGGTCTTTTACGACGAAAGATTCATACTAACATGGTCAACCATCAAGGTTTGCCGGAGGTACTCCAAAGCGAAAATCCACATGGCGAGAAAAACTGGCAATCTGTAAGGGGGAACCTCTGCACCGTAGACCCTGATCTTAGTGTAGTTGTCAAATAGGTACCAATCTCCTGTGCTTTCTTCCTCACTGAACTGTAACTAGTTCCTCTGCTCAGGAAAAATCCTGGGCGGAGGGTTGTCATGAATAATAGTATAGGCTATTGTCATGAATTCGTTCAAGAAATTTGAATAACCCACCCCATTAGCCAACTGATGCACTGCGGGGTTCCACTCAAAGACAGTTCTTGGTTGAGAATTTATCCTAGAAACCTTTTCCAGACCCAAACCCTCGAACTTATCAGCCTGTTGGAAGAGGAAGAGGTAGAACACCATGGAGCAAAAACGAAAATGGCCTGTGGCCGAGAGGTCTTGAAACTGGGTTTGGATGGCGGAGGCCAAGAAACCAGGAATATCCAATATAACACCTGGTTGTGACATCAACCATAAAAGGGCTACACATTCCTTCGAGACTCGCTCGACCCCCTCTATACCTAGTAACCCGACAATGAGAGCAAGTGTTGGTTGAAGGTTTTCCTTGAATGTATTCAAAGGCACCGAGTCCGAAGACGGGAAAGCTGTAAGGCGGGAGTCGGAAATAGCAGCGATGAAATCGCTCTGCTGCCTCCAGGGTAACATGGAAAACTGACGGGATAAAGACATTTCAGTGAAACTGACATAATTTGAACTGGGGGGATAGCAGAGGGCTTTCCTGATGATCTCAAGAGATATACTAAATATCTTGTTCCCTTGAGTTGATAGGAACATATCTCGGTGCTCATCATAAGCTTCTTTGAGCCAACATATTAATTCGACAACTAGGTAGACGGGCGGAGCAATTTGGTGGTATAGTCCCGACAAAACAACTCTGAACCTATCTCTATTTTCCAAATGTTTCCTAAACATGTCAGATTTGACGTTACTGATGAGGAAAGGGTATTGTGGGTCTCGAATGTGGGCTTGCATGTCGGTGGATGGCTAAGGTCCAAGGGCAGCCCTGGACTCGTGAACTTGGGGGGTTTCGGGCTCTGACTTCTTAATCTTGATTCTACCCATGACCATTATGAAAAATGAAAAGCGGAAGGAAACTAGACAGTGAAAGAGGGACAGAATACCTGCGCAGTAAGGAAAATGATCGAGAGAAAACGACGCAGGGAAGTTGAAAGCGACTTGGTAGACCTGGTACTGGGAGCTCGCGCTTTGGCTATACGATATCTCGTAAAATAAAGTATTTTACCACAGTGAACATAGAACAGGGTTAAACGGCTTTAGATTACCCAAAAAACGAGGCTAGGACGACACTTGTAGGGCTGATGTCATAAGGACATCGACATTGGGACGCGTGGCATTTGGCTATTGGTTATCAAAGTTTGGTTAGGTGTATACCACGCGCCAGGTTAAATAACGGTACTAGTCGTGTACCAGGTGTCCTAGGACTTACCTTACTCTTGTGTTACTTGCGCCAGCTGTTACCTGAATGGGACCACTAAGTAGTCCGGCAGGGTCTTGGAACGGCTCTAAGCCCACGGCCATCACCCCACAAAATGTGTCTCTTGGGGCCCCACCACTATCACGTCACCTCATGCTTCCGGGGGGTTGAGCTTCCGCTTTCCCCAGCCTTCTTTGATACCCCCGGAAATGCTTAGCGTTGTTCTCCTCTTTTGACTGTTCGGCACTTGGGCGGGTCCCGCTCTGTCCAGATGTCTTGCACATATATGCTCCTTTGTGTTGAGTAAGGTTTTACTGCAAAGTTAAAACTCTATGTCCTGTCCCCTTTTTTATATGCATTTTCACGCACACCAACCCGCTTACTCCTTAAAGTCTTTCCTACCATTTCTTATTAAGATAATAGTCTTTAATCCCATTTGAGTGATGAGGGCTGATATAACAACAGAAGGTTCGGCCCTCCTGGAAGGACAGGTTGATGAAGAAGAAAAGGAAAGAAATGCCATGGCATGCCAACTAGAAGAAAAGGATGAAGAGATCTCCAAATTAAAATCAGTGGTCACATCTCTCAAGGCCCAATCATGTGAAGCAACAAGGATAAAGGAAGAAATGGAGAACCATCTAGCAAAGAGTTTTTAAGGTTTCTTGCATTCCACTGTCAAGCATACAAGGTTTCTTACTTTTAAGCTCTTTTCTCTTTGCAAAGGATTGTAGAGCATACAACAAGGACAAATGTAAAAGTCCTCATCAATCTCCTAGAAACAACTTTTCTAGAAGAAATCATGCCTCCTCATTTATGGAATCCTACAAATATCATAATTTTAGTCATATGGCTCGTAATTGTAACCTGAAATGGGTTCCTAAACAATCTAATGAGTTGTCAACCAAGCAAGGGAAAACAATCATAAAAGTTTGGAGAAAGAATAAAGCTACGCCAGAAAAAGAACACCTTGAGTTTACCTTGAATAACCAAGGCATTGATTCTTGCTGCTAATCAAATACAAGCATCATAGGAAGATATAATATTCCAAGGTTTGATGATGAGATTCTGCTGACTAAGAAGACCATGCATATTGTTAGGGGGAGCTTTTGACATTTGATTATTCTTGCAAGATGCAATCCTTCATATGGACAGGCATATATCTTTTGATAGCTATGTGTTAATTTAAGTAAACAATGGTATGTTCTATGCTTAGCACAATTACTTCAATGACCTTTTAGGAGCCCAATGACAATTACCAATTTAATTTTCAATTAGCAATCACATTAACCATAAATCATATTGACGATAACTGTAGATAAAACATGAATTACAAAATGCAAAAGACAAGCCAAGACAAGAGAACACCAGATTTGGCAAATGCTAGGGAAAAACCCCAAGATGGGGAAAACCCTTAATCAATTCTTCTTATTATTATATCAAATGTTCAGCAGAGAGAGAGTACAATAAAGTCAAAATTGACTTGCCAAATGATGATCAAAGCAACCCTGTCAAATTTGAAATTTCCTACAGCAGTCAATAGCCCTAAACAAAAATTCAATGTTGGTCAAAGCAGCAGCAAATTGTCCTCAAAGCAGCTCTGTCATACCCAATCAAACTCAACCTTCTAAGGTGGTCAAAGACAACCCAAAATAGTCATGAAAAAAACAGTCATACTTGGTCAAATTATGTGGTCAACCTCGGTCAATGTACCCATAAAACCTCGATTTTAGTGCCAATAGGTGCGGCCTCCAAAGATCAAACTTCGGCACTGCAATTTGTCCTCCTTGCCACACGTGTGAGAGAATTCGATTGCCCAAATGTTGTACGAACCAATCAGATGAGGAGAGAGAAGAATGTGTGAGATGAGATATGCCAAATGAGGTTTGAAGTCTCTCATATTTATACAAGTTGTTGAGGGTGAAGTCACATGTCTCTGGGGCTTCATGAGCCTACATGATGATGTGGTCGACCTTAGCAATTTGCACATGTGTGGGCATAAATTCAAAAACACATTCCTGCTTATCCAAATTTAATGATCTTTCGGTTGATTTTGATCCTCTCGAAAAGAGGAATTCAATGCAATAATCATCTCCATCAAATGAGTTGTCCAAAGTGGAATTTGGCACTAGTTGCCAATTTTAACACTCCCTCTCAACTAGGGAGAATTTCACCTGCCAATCCATCCATCATCATGCCATCCTATCATCATGTACCATCTTTGCATCTTATCTCAACTCTGTTGAACACAGATGTAATAATGAAGAAGAATAGATCGAGAGTGAGTTACAAGACCTTGCGCCACTCTCCACTGACGAAAGTTTATCCAGGGGTAGAACCCCAATCAGATTTGATCATATATGATCAGTTGTTGAACACCATGCATCTTAGATATAGGGAGTGCGGCAATACATGTTGCGTCCATCTATAGTGTTATGGTCCCTATCCACTTTTCCCACTCATTGGCCAGATGAGAGGTACTTCCCATGAGTCTCGGACTACATGGGTAGGATGTATGTTGGAGAATCCGCAAGAGAAGGTGAACCACTCATCCTGCTCATATGCCATAGGAGAAGGTGAACCGCTCATCTTATGCATATATCATCAATTGTAAGGGAAGGCGAACCACTCACCCTACACACATGTGCCATCAATCGTAGGGGAAGGTGAACCACTCACCCTACACACGTGTCAACCATCATCGGGTGTCACAGGGGAAGGTGAACCACTCACCTTGTACACAGTGCACTAATAGGAGAAGGTGAACCAATCACCCTATGGTCACTCATAGCTCCATGAAGAACCCCAAGCCCCCGAGAGCTCCCAGAGCTCAGTGTCCAACTCAAGCGGGACCCTCATGGGAAGGTCCTTCCATGACTCCAAGTCTCTCTCGAAAGGCTGAGAATTTGACCTTCCCCAAGGACTTCGTGAGAATGTCAGTAATTTTCTCATCAGTCCTTATGTGTTGGAGCCTTATTGCTCCCCGTTGTACCATATCCCGGATAAAGTGGTACCCGATGTCAATATGCTTGGAGCAATCGTGAAACATGGGATTCTTTGAAAGGCAAATCCCACTCTGGTTGTCACAATAGATCACAGTGGTATCCAGCACGTGCTCAAATAGCTCATTGAAGAGGTTCCTCAACCAAACAGCTTCACAACAAGCCATACTAGCAGCAATATATCAGGCCTCAACAATGCTTAGAGAAATTGATTTCTACTTCCTGCTCGTCCAAGAAATCGAAGCAAACCCAAATGAGAAGCAACATTCTGACGTGCTCTTTCTATCCACCACATTGCTAGCTCAGTCAACACCAAAATATCCATGTAGCCTCAAGTTCCCAGCAGTGTATCTCAGCCCATAATTGATTGTGCCATGGAGATATCTCAAGAGATTCTTAGCAGTAGTCCATTGTATGTGATGAGGCTCAACCATAAATTGACTCAAAGTATTCACAGTGAAGCATATGTCCGGTCAGGAGTTTACCAAGAACATCAAGGCCCCCACAAGTTTTCGATGTCGGAAGGGGTTTGAAAATCTGGGCCCATCAACACTTCCACATAGCTTCTTGAAGTTGAGTTCCATCAGAGTAGACACAGACTTGCAATCGACCATCCCACATCTCTCTAGCATCTTCACAATGTATTTTCCTTAAGAAAGGAAAATCTCACCTAGCTTTTGCCATACCTCCAAGCCTAAGAAGTAACACAGACTTAGGTCCTTCATCTCGAACTCGAAAGCCAACTCCCTCTTGCATTGATAAATGAGAGAGTCTGAACCTGCTAGAAAGAGATCATCAACATAAAGGACCAAAATAAGATTCATGTCCTTTTCAACCTTGAAGTATATGTTAGGATCGGCATAGCTCCTCGTAAATCCTAGCTTCACGAGATAATTATCATTCCTCTCATACCCATAGAGAGCTTTCTTTTCATACATGTGTCCTTTGATATTGTACTTCAAACCCTTGAGGTTGCTCCAAGTATACTTCCTCATTTAGTGAGCCATGCAAGAAAGCAGTTTTGACATCCATTTGATGTAGATTCCATCCTTGATTTGCAATGAGAGCAATAATATATCGGATAGTGGTATATCGGGCAACTGGTGCAAATATCTCGTCATAGTCCACTCCTTCCTTTTGAGAGTAGCCACGAGCAATGAATCTAGCCTTATATTTTTCAACACTCCCAGCAGCCCCATGTTTAATTTCGTAAAGCCATTTAGAAGTGACCACAGACTTGTCCTTGGACCTAGCACTACATCCCAAACATCATTCTTCATGATTGACTCATACTCCTCATTCATCGCATCTTTCCAAACCTGGTGCTTAATGGCTTCCTCGAATGTGCATGGTTCAGCCAAATAACCTTGATACATGTTCGACTTCTTACTTTCACAAGATGTCCCTCTTGGAAGCAATGTCTTTCAACATCTTCAAGAGTATCTTTGAGCCATAGTGCATGTTTCCTTGAAGTAAAGGGATCACCAGGAGGTGGATCAATAGGATCCATCGGGCCTTCAACATCAGGCATAGGCTCATCTGTTGGAGGTTCATCCTATTTTTCGACGACAATATCGTCCTTCCTTAGGATAGGGAGATCTCCAGCTTTCCCAAGGACAATATCTTCATCAGAGATGACATCATGGCTTACTTCCACATGTCTTTGACCAGGCACATAGATTCTATATACCTTTGAATTTTCACTTTAGCCGACGAATATTCCTTTCTTCCCAGAAGCTTCCAACTTATTTCTTTTCTCTTTAGGCACATGAAAATATACCGAACAACCAAAGACTCTAAAATGAGAAACATCAGGTTTCTTAGCAATGAAGACTTCTTCAGGTGTGTTGAAATCCAAGGCTTGATGCGGGCTCCTATTTTGAACATATATGGCAGTGTTGGCAGCTTCTCCCCATGAGAACTTTGGTAGGGCTTCACGGGTGGCTTCCATGATTGTTCAATTCTTCCTTTCAGCAACTCCATTGTGCTCAGGAGTGTATGGGACAATTGTCTCCCTCTTAATGCCAGCCTCTCTACAAAAGTCATTGAATTCATTTGATTCACATTCAGTTCCATTGTCAATCCTCAATATCTTGATCTTCTTCCATGTGAGATTTTCCACAATGCTTTGAAAGAACAAAACCATTTGAACACTTCATCCTTCCTCTTTAAGAAATAGATCCATGTTTTGTGAGATTAATCATCCACAAAGATTGCATAATATTAGTATCCTCCCAACGATGTTACAGGAAACATACCAGACAAGTCAGAATGGACCAATTGAAGAATATCGATTGTCTTGCTTTCACTAGAAAGGAATGGTCCCTTTGTAAGTTTTCCAACTGCAAAACCCTGACAAACACCTTCATGATTCATGTTGAACTCGAGCATACCTGTAACCATCTTCCTTAACCCAAGTAAGGCTTTGCAATGTAAGTGGGAAAATCTTCGGTGCCATAGCTCAAATTGAAGAGAAGTATTGCTTACCAAAGCTCCCAAAGGACTTCCACCAACTTGATAGAGACCATCAATCCTAAATCCAAGTGTAAATGCATATTTAGGGTTTCTTTGCCAAATACGTACCTTTCCATCAATGAATGCTACCTTGAAGCCTTTATCTTCCATCGCAAAAATAGACACCAATTTCTTCTTCAAAATGGGCACATACAATATTTATTGTAGATTAATGGTTTGACCTTGATTCAAATGAAGAGTGACAGTACCTATCCCTTTCACGAGGTAGGTGGCATTATCTCCAAGTATGATCTTCAAATCAGTCTTCTTTTAAACCAAATTTGAGAGGGCCTCCTTGTACCCTGTTATAGCATAATTTGACTCAGCTAAAAGTCAAGATAGGTCCTGAGCAATTCAAGGTTGTTGAGGAACAGTTGTTAGAATGTCAAGAAGACCTGCAATATGCTCAAAAGGATAACCACAAGGGCAACGAGGATTCATCATCACATGTGCACTGGAACCAAAGTCAGGGAAGCAGCAGCAACATTGGAAGCACAATCTAAGCCAAAGGAGCAGCAAAGAAGAAAAGCACACAGCAAGGGTCAAGTCAGACTCGTTCACAAGCTCAGGAGAGACTAGCGCTACAGAATATCTTTTAATGCTAAGATGTCTTGAAGTTAAAATTAAACAAGATTATCATTCTTCCAAGTTCGAGTACAGCAAAGGCTCGTATTCATTGCGCCCAAATCCAACAACAACCACGGACACCCGGGAGCACAAATTGCACGAGATTTATACCAAGGAGGCAACCAAGACAACCCGAGAGCACAAATTGCACGAGATTTATACCAAGGAGTGCCCCCGCAAGCAGTCTCATTAAATCCGCTCACCTGCAAATCGACGATTGACATTAACTACAGGAACACTCTCTTCAAATTCCAAAAAACGCTTAAGTGCCCCCGCAAGTGGTTTCAAGTTTCAATAAAGGACATTACGTGGTGATAGCTAGAGCCCATGCCCTTTACTTTCAAATCAGAGAAAGTAGAGAAATAACGTATTTACCTTAAAAGAACTTAAGGGTTTTGGAAGAGGCATAAAGGGGAAAATAGATGGTCAGGATCA
Organism: Pinus albicaulis; assembly: GCA_034641835.2. Lineage (NCBI taxonomy): Eukaryota > Viridiplantae > Streptophyta > Pinopsida > Pinales > Pinaceae > Pinus > Pinus albicaulis. The sequence continues at coordinate 652,518,110 of CM076573.1, read as the reverse complement.
AAGCGCAGAATCGAAGCGAAGAGATGGACGGCGGAGATCATAGCACAGGAACGCAAATCAGATGGATGGACAAGATTAGATCGCAAGATCTAAGTTAGAGATAACCGGTCAAGAATTGATATCGCAAATCTTACCATTTACCCTCCGCTTGCTCCCATATAAAACTTGCGACATGCAACTTGCAGGCAGTCCCACCTCCGTCCTACCATGTCACCTTCCACCCGCCGCACTTCGCACATCACACAGTTTAACACTTACCTCTTGTTTTTCATAATAAAATCTCGGATTTGCGATTTGCGGGCGGATGCGATGTGGTTTCAAAAGTGAACTCCAAAGGTTTTCAAATCCAAAGGTAAGGCATTTCTTGTATTAAATCGCGTTGGAGGAAGAAATGAATGTTAATTTATGCTCATGTTCTATGCCATTTCAGATTAGGGCACAATACTGAAGAAGATAGAACATACTAATAGATCGATAGAAGACAAGCCAAGACAGAGATAAGAAATGGTGTCGTTACGGCGATCAGCAGGATGCTTCTACCAGCGAAGTCTTCAATAGGTCATTCAGCCAAGCGTGTTACACAACCCCAGAACAACCCAAACAAAGAATACGCAGCTCCAACGCCATTAAGAGAGAGAGAATTCCTCCACACCAATGTGTGTCAAATGAACTCCAAGTCTCTCCAATATATAGGAATATTTGGGGGTGTGTGACACGTCCTTTAAGACATTTAAGTCAATATTTTATTCCAGGCCGACCTAGCACATAAGTGGAATAAATTTAAAGTACATGTTCTGCTCATCCGATCGAGATGATCTTTAGATCAATCTTACACCTCTCCGAAAGAGGAATCCAATAAAAATATTGCGATCGTCATCTGAGCAGCACAACCCGGAGTTTGGACCTATAGTTGTCCAATTTTAACACTCCCTCTCAACTAGGGAGAACTCCGTCCACTAGTGCAATCCAAACATCGTGCGTCATCCCGCCGTAACTTGCTTTGCTGGCCTCTTTATTTCAGAACAGAAGTGGGTCAATCACAAAGACATCATACCCCCGCTGACATATTCAGCCCAGAGGTCCGAAACCTCTATCAGACTCACAAAGAGTCTCCAACCAACCCGAAGTTGGTTCATCTGACCCGAAGTCAGTTGGAGGTCCGAAACCTCACTAGGACTCAAGAGAGTCATATACTAACCCAAAGTTAGTTTCACTGACCCGAAGTCAGTTGGAGGTCCGAAACCTCACTAAACTTGATCCCAAATCAAGTGGTTGGACCGTGCCATCCTAGATAGAGAGTACGGCAAGTTCTGATGCGTCCATCAATCTTTGCTACTAGTCTCTAGCCTTTCCCATCTCATTGGCCAAATGAAAGGTACTTCCCATGAGCCCTGAACTCAATGGGTAGGATGCATACGGGGCACAGATAATGAGAGGTGAACCAACTCAATAGTCACAACGGTGGGGCAGAAGCACTACAAGGTTCGGCAAGCCTGGCACCGTGAGTGCTTATAGCTCCGAGAAGCTATCCCCAAAGCCCCCCAGAGCTCCCAGAGCTCATCGTCCAACGGGACCCACATCATAGGGTCGTTTCACGATACCAAGATTCTCACGGAAGGTTAGGAACATGACCTTCCCCAAGGGCATAGTGAGAATATCCGCTACCTGCTCATCAGTTCCTACATGATCGAGCCTTACGGTGCCTCGCTGTACCATATCCCAGATAAAGTGGTACCAGCTATCAACATCCTTGGATCAATCGTGGAACCCGAGATTCTATGACAAATGAGTCCCCCTCTGGTTATCACAAAGGATAACGGTGGTATCTAGCACATGCTCGAACAGCTCACAAAGAGCTTTCGCAACCAAGTGACTTCACAACAGGCCATACATGTTACAATGTATTCGGCCTCAGCGGTGCTCAAGGCTACCGACTTTAGATTCCTGCCCGAAGCAGATCTACATGTGAAGTAGCATCCAAATGTGCTCTTGCAATCCACCACACTGCCAGCCCAATCGATATCAGTATATCCATGGAGTGTCATACTCCCGGCAGTGTATCTCAGCCCATGGTCTATCGTGCCTCAGAGATATCTCAAGAGTTTCTCGGCACCAACCCAGTGAATGTTATGATCAACCATGTGTTGACTCAAAGTGTTCATTGCACAACATATGTCCGAACAGGTGTTCATTAAGAACATCAGGGTCCCTATGAGTTAACGATACTCAGTAGGACGGGCCCAGCAACGCTGCTACTCAACTTCTTAAAGTTGAGTTCCATGGACTTACAGTCCGTCATACCAGAAACTTCATAATGTATTTTCCTTGAGAAAGGAAAATCTTGCCCGGTCTCTGCTAGACCTTTAGGCCTAGACATTCGTCCTAGGTCCTTCATCTCAAACTCAGCAGCGAGCTCCCTCTTGCACTGATGAAAGAGAGGGTCAGCACCTGTCAGGAAGAGGTCATCCACATACAGCACCAGAGTGAGAAGCTTCTTTCTATTATCCTTGCAGTGAAGGTTCAGATCAGCAATACTACGAGTGAGGCCCAGCTTCATCAAGTAGCTATCTATGCTCTCGTACCAAGCTCAGGGTGCTTGTTTCAGCCCATAGAGGGCTTTCTTCAATCCTGCAGACATGGGTGTCCTGATCCTGGACTTCCAACCCCAAAGGTTGCTCCACATATATCTCTTCCTTTATTACACCATGCAGAAAAATGCGGTCTTCACATCATCTGATGAAGACTCCATCCTTGCGTAGCAACAAGGGCTAGATCGAATGGTGGTATCTCGAGCCACAGGTGCAAATATGTCATCATAGTCTATACCTTCCTCACAGGCAACGAATCTTGTCTTGAACTTTTCAGCACATCCAACAGATCCATGCTTGATCTTGTAGAGCCATTTCGAGGTGACAACTGCTTTGTCCTAAGGTCTTGGAACCACATCCCAAACGTCATTCTTCATAATGGACTCATAGCATCTTTCCACACTTGATGCTTTACGACTTCCTTAAAGGATTCAAAGTCAGATGTACAATAGTACTCATGGCTGCTAGATACCCTTGGTATTTATATGGCTTCTTGGATTTCTTCCAAAATTTCCCCCTCTGAAGCCATATGTCTTTGAGCCATGAGGATCTTCTTTCATTCAGTAATGATATTCGCTCAAGAGCATATACAGATGTATCTCCCTCTTAATGTCAGCTTCTCTCGAGAGAGAAGACATCTATTTTAAAAGAGGGCATCCCAGACACCAACTTCAAAAAGGGGTCTTATTCTCTCACAGTCAAAGCCATCCAAACAGGCTTTGCTGATCATGGTTCAAGACTCCAACAACATGGCTGAAAGTTGCAAAAATTTCCCAGTTCACACTTCAAGTTGATACTGTCACAAGCTTACAGTTATTATGAATCTCGTAGACAAGGGTGTCTGTCTATGTCACTGTCATAATGACAGTGACATAGACTCACAGAATTAGCTCCTCAAAATGGCCGTTACAGAGATACCTTCTGAACTTGCATCACAGTTTTCTTCATCATTAACAGTAGTGAAGATTTCAAGCTTACAGCAATTACCTGATGTTTTGTGGAGATCTACTGTAGCTTCCTCAACCAGCCCTCTAAGACTTTCTTTACTGAGCTAAGGATCCAATCTGCCTTTTATTCTGCACTTGAGGTGTTCATCTACAACATCTGTCATTGCATTTTGATTTCAGATCTGCCCATTAGCAGTGAATGGTTGACTGATCTAAGGCTCCAAGGCTTCAGATCTCAGTTCTGCAATTTGACATCTGGTCAAGACACTTTCTAGGGTCACTGCCACTAGGTTGAGTTCAGTTACAACCACTGTCACTAGACAACAGCATCATAATATTGTTCAATGAGGCACTGCACTGCCCCTTAAGTCATCATAGAGATACTAACACAACTGTCATGGGGAAACTGTCAAGGCAGTGTTGCAATTCAGCCTGAATATAGTATACTTCCTTGACATGAAACTCTGCATATTCACTTTTCTTTCAAGAACATTTCATACTGCTTTTGCCCATGTATCCTTCAGATTCTTATGCATATAAAATGCTGTCAGATTAATGTCACCATCGGGCAAGTAAGTTTTCAGCGGTACAAACCTTGCAATTTAAGAAATTATGAATAAGATCCTGCACATACAGCATTCGTCCTCTCTTCTGAAGGGCGGTTTGGCAAAATGCAAGAAATCAACTCTGCTTCATCAACCAGCAATATCATCTGGCGACTTTACAATGCTTTTAATAATGGCGCAGTAGACTGATATGCCCAAATCTTCAGTAATATTCATATATCATTCGGACAAGCTAATGACCCTCAATTACATAATAACTTCGCTTTCTGATATGTATCCGAATGAATATGTTCCGATTCAGCAAGAACTCTACGCATCAATATGTGATGCTTGAGTGGTGAAGCAAATTGCAAATCAATACGGTGATCATTCAATTTATCCTGCTCATTTCTCACCGTTCTGTCAAGGGCCACTTTCACAATGTGGATTAAGGATGACAAATCATTGACATCGGCAGTCTGACCGACAGACATATCGCTGTGCACGAGCAGCCCATTGGGTCCCCTGAAGGACCTTACCATAAATAGTGTTGTATCGAGCGCATATACAGGACTTTCCATCTTCACATCAAGACTGAAACCCATTATTTTTGCATAGAATTTCCAAAAAAAAAAAAAAAAAAAACGAGACGCCCTATCTCTGATTCTCGGCATTTCTATGTCTTCAGCTCCTTCTTCTTCTTCGTCCGAAAAAAAAACACGGCATTCTCATATGTTGCATTTTCACGGGATCGAGCCTCAGATGCTCAGGAAGAGAATGGGAGAGCATGCTTCAATGCGAGGCAACTTGGATTTCATCCAACGCCATTTGATCCTCCGCGCTTTCCCTGGATTTCCTGCCACCACTATCTGTTCCCCGGCCCCTTCCGAGGGTCTGGACTGTTGCAGCGTTAGAATATGTGATATAATATCCAGGGCAATGAGAAAAAAGCTTCGATCCCTTTGGAAATGGCGTCAAAGAATCGAATTTGTCTGTTATTGCAGAGACCACAAATTTTTCCGCGCAAGTTCGAACCCTGTTGTCGACGCCAAGGAATTCAACCTGTCGCTGCCTAGTTACACTTTCCCCTTTCAAGGAATTTCGGTCCACCACTGCTCCGCCCGAAATTGTAGTTTATGCAAATAATGCGGCGCCATCAGATTCTGAACATCGAACTGACTTCTACGCTCGGCTTTCACAAGTGCAATTCAACTTATGAAAGACGATTTCAGTCCTTCCAATAGCATCTTAACCACTGTAATTACGTGAGACTACTCTCTTTCAAAGATACTTCGTACTTCAACCTTTGCGTTAGAGAAGTGACATACCCTCCATCATTCAAAGAAGTAAATACGCTGTAGCATGATTCATGGCACCGATTCCCCGGAAAGAAAAAAAATCTCATCGGGCTCAGATGACTTAGATTCCAGGTATTCTAACACAGACCGATCGAATTAAAAAAGATTATTATCGACCACAGAAAAAAGAACATCAGTTTTTCGAGTTCTACTGGGCCACGGATGTGCATCATTTTCCAGCGTGAAAGCAGACGGAATAATGGCATGTTTGTGGCCTTCTTCTACGCTGCACTCAAATCATGTCAAAAGACGAGATCTTCTTCCGAAACTTTCTTCTAGGCCTCAACAAATCCGTTGTCACTTACAGCTCTCCGGCCTCCTCTCCGGCTTTGTTTTGAAAAAAAAAAACTTCTTCACGCTGAAGGTTAGGGCATAAAACAGTCCTAAATCTGCCCACGCTATCACCTGCTGTGATGGTATTACGACACCTTGATTTTCTTTAGGGCGTTGTCTTCTCCCTAAGCTCCGATACCATGTTAATTTCTGCTCATGTTCTATGCCATTTCAGATTAGGGCACAATACTGAAGAAGATAGAACATACTAATAGATTGATAGAAGACAAGCCAAGACAGAGATAAGAAATGGTGTCGTTACGGCGATCAGTAGGATGCTTCTACCAGCAAAGTCTCCAATAGGTCATTCAGCCAAGCGTGTCACACATAACCCTAGAACAACCTAAACAAAGAATACGCAGCTCCAACGCCATCAAGAGAGAGAGAATTCCTCCACACCAATGTGTGTCAAATGAACTCCAAGTCTCTCCAATATATAGGAATCTTTGGGGGTGTGTGACACGTCCTTTAAGACATTTAAGTCAATATTTTATTCCAAGCCGACCTAGCACATAAGTGGAATAAATTCAAAGTACATGTTCTGCTCATCCGATCGAGATGATCTTTAGATCAATCTTACACCTCTCCGAAAGAGGAATCCAATAAAAATATTGCGATCGTCATCTGAGCAGCACAACCCGGAGTTTGGACCTAGTTGTCCAATTTTAACAATGAAGGATTATAACGTAAAGCCGATGAAATGCCAAGATGCGATAGAAAGCAGACGCGATGCGTTCTCCAAGGGTGAGTAGAATATAGTTTAAGTCCAAGTCTTGCAACGATTGACAAAGAGAAGACGGAACGCTGCAAGCACTTATAGAGGCATAGGCAGAGTCAGGCAGAAGAACATATAGTGGCACTGTTGGAAGCACGACAGCTGGGTCAAGTCGGGCACTGAGGCATTGTTACAAAACTGTGCAGCTATCGCATCATAACCAGAAAGGACATCTCGGCACTTCGGAGGGACGCATCAGCAACATGAATAATATTTCCAGTTTCAATTTGTTTTCTTCGTATGATTGCATAACTAATTTTAACAGTTTAGGTAGTCGAAGCAATTTCAAGAAGTTCAGCATTTATGAACTATTTTGATGAATTTAAGTAGATAGAAATAAAGAAAAGTGGGCCTGAGTTCTAGACCTCTTGGGGATTACATTTTGTACTTCTTTTTCTGATGGGTAAATAAAAGAAGCACTAAGTTTCCTGCAACTGTTGATGGTGATTCGTGTTTCTTGTGCCATTTTGTGTCCCTTCTTCTTTGAATGAAGTGAAGTAATGTAGCAGCCGGTTTCTTAATTACATCTGTGAGTAAGAATTAAATAACCTTAATTTTATGCTCCTTCACTTCATCTCTTCTCCCTTCACAAATTCTCTCTAAAACTTAAAATTAATAGATTCTATGTTTACAGTATATTATTTTGAGTTTCACCTCTCTTCACAAACTCCTGATGAAACTTTAAAGTATTAGATTCTGTGCTTATAGCATATTGTTTCGAGTTTCCTCTCTCTCCATGAATTTCCTCTGAAACTTAGAAGTGGTAGATTCTGTGTTTTCAGCATATTACTTTGAGTTTCCCCTACATTTCTTCTTTTCATTCAAATATCAACAGTGAATGGCATTATGAAATCTTTTATTATTCCAGATCATTAAGGGTTTTAGAAAACTAGTCTCTAAAGGGATAGAACAAAAACCTCATGATAAAATCATTTATGTGACACACTTTTAAAATGTCTAAGCACTAATTCCTTTCACAACCGAGGGATTGTCTCTTAAGATACAACATATACCCAGTGAAGTGTCTTGAGGCTCCACTATCAATCAACCAATGATCCAACGTATCTTGTTTTTCTACAACATTACTTTCATCGTACTTGGTCCTCTTGGGAGGTTGACCATTTCCATTTTGAGCATCAGAGCATTCCTCTTTCCTTTTTTGTTGAACATGTTGTTCCTTTGATTGCCAATGCCTTTGAAATTGTTGTGGTTGTTGTTCTCATCATCCCTTGTAGTATTCTTCTTGTGAGGAAATTCTCTAGCATAGTGGCCAAACCTGTTGCATTTGTAGCACCTTTCCTTTTTTTCTTTCTTTGAATCTCTTCTTAGATCCTTGACCCTGTCTCCTTGGACCAGCATTATACTTCCTTCTTGCATGAGCGATGCAATAGGTTCATTTCCATTTGAGGGCTTGTGTCTCTCCATCATCCTAGTCTCCTCTTGAGTGCATCTAGCCAATAATTCATCGAAACCAGGTATAATGTCATTGTTGAGAATAGTGGTGACAAATACACCCCAAGGTCTTGAAAGACCTCCAAGTGCAATGAGAGTGAGTTCCCTGTTAGCAATAACTTCTCCAATAAATAGCAAGTCATTCTTGATTTGTGTTATTCTCAAGAAGTAGGATTGGATAGACTCCCCTTTGTCCATCCTGATATCCTTCAACTTGTTCTTGAGAAAGAAGATTTGATTTGCATTGTTCACTTTGAACATCCTAACCAACTTATCATACATCTCCTCAGATGTTCCCAAATCAGAAATAAGCAACCAAATGCTTTTGAATGCAGTCGATGATAATTTTCTTAGCTTTGACCTTAGCTTTTCTATACTTTGTCTTAGCAATAGTCGGTGCATTTGAAGGCGACTCCATCACTTCTCCTTTCACATACTCCATTGCATCATGCTCTTCCAAAGTCAAGTCTAAAGTCATTTTCCATGCATGATAGTCAGATTTGTCACTGAGCTTGTTCTCAGTCTTGAAGTAAGATGTAGATGCCATGGAGACTTGTCCAATAGTCTTGTCCAACAGATCTCTCTTAGTGTTTCTCTCTCTTTCTTGGGCTTTGTCTTCACCTGGGCTCTAATACCATGTTAATTTAAGTTAACAATGTATGTTCTATGCTCAGCAAAATTACTTCAATGTCCTTTTAGCAGCCCAATGACAATTTCCAATTTGGTTTTCCATTAGCAATCACATTAACCATAAATCGCATTGACGATAATTGTAGATAGAACATTAATAACAAAATGTAAAAGACAAGCCAAGACAAGAGAACACTAGATTTGGAAATTCCAAGGAAAAACCTCAAGATGGGGAAAACCCTTAATCAATTCTTCTTATTATTATATCAAATATTCAGCAGAGAGAGAGAGAGTACAATATAGTCAAAATTGACTTTCCAAGTGATGATCAAAGCAACCCTATCAAATCTGAAATTTCCTGCAGCGATCAACAGCCCTAACTAGAAATTCAACACTAGTCAAAGCAGCACGAAAATATCCTAAAAGTAGCTTGGTCATACCCAATCAAACTCGGCCTTCTAAGGTGGTCAAATCCAGCCCAAAACAGTGATAAAAACAGTGGTCAAACTTGGTCGATTTTTGCGGTCGACCCTACAACCAACTTTGCAGTCAACCTCGATCAACGTGCCCAAAAAATCTTGATTTTAGTGCCAATAGATGTAGCCTCCAAAGATCGAACTTCTGGCAAATCACAGTCAAATGTGGTCAAAACACCCTTGGTCAACACTAGTTAAACCTGCAACAGACTCAGAAACTTTGGCCCTACAATTTGTCCTCCTTGCCACACGTGTGAGAGAATTCGGCTGCCCAATAGTTGTACAAACCAATCAAATGAGGATAGAGAAGAATGTGTGAGATGAGATGATGCCAAAAGAGGTTTGAGATCTCTCATATTTATACAAGTCGATGAGGGTGAAGTAACATGTCTCTTGGGCTTCATGAGCCTACATGATGGTGTGGCCAGCCTTGACAATTTGCACATGTATGGGCATAAATTCAAAAACACATTTCTGCTTATCCAAATTTAATGATCTTTAGGTCGATTTTGGTCCTCTCCAAAAGAGGAATTCAATGCAATAATCATCTCCATCAAATGAGTTGTCCAAAGAGAAATTTGGCCCTAGTTGCCAATTAACACTATGATGAATCATCTCTCAGATATTTTGCAAAAAAACTTGACTAATTGAGCATAAAAAGGCTTAGGAGGAGCAAGTCCATTGAAGAACATTATCCGTTGTTCCCACTACGCATCCGATGGACCATTTTTGAAGATGCCTTCCACTTGATCACAAAGTAGTAATCATTCTTAGGTTCCATAAACAAAAAGGAGAGTACGAGGAGTTTTTGTAGGCAAGGGTAGCTAGTTGATGCAAACTATGGTCATCTTGCTTGGGCCACATTGTCAAAAAGGAAAGCATGATGACAGGGGAGTTGAATGAAAATGACAAAAAGGAGCAGCATGTCAAGCATGATAGGGGGAGCAGCATGACAAGAAGAAGCATGATATGGGAGCACTTGATGGAAAAAGGTGTTGTCAAGACACCCCATTTGTCATTGATATCAAAGGGGGAGAGAATGTTGAAAGGAGAGAATATTGCTATCAATGACAAAGGGGGAGATTGTTGGTCAAAGTTGTCACTGATGTCAATATGAGTATTGTTGAAGATGGGAAACCCTAACCCTAAATGCAAAAACGCAATATTCATGAAACCCTAAGGGCAATCCCTAGGTTGAGCATTGATTGAAAATCCTATGCATAATGATCTAACACTAGCTTGCAAGAAGCTTGGAGACCTTAACTTTGGCAAACCCTAAGCCTTTGTTGAATAAACCCAATCAAACCCTTGAATTGCTTGTTGAAAATGAAAACCCTAGTACATGCCTTAATGATCTAAGTGCATTTATGAAAAACCCTAGTTGTTGGAATGTGATGATGCCCTAGCCTAATTCAAGAAGCCCTCATTATGTGATGCCTTAAAAGACCTTGGCAATAATTCCCTAATCCAACCCTAATAAGACCTAAAATCCTAAATCTAAGGACTGTCATAAAAACCCTAAGACTGTCACAAAAGAAAATATTTTTTTGACATTTGAAGACATCATCTTGATGTCGCTCTTACACCAGCTTGTAAAGGAAGTCAAGAGCTTTCCAATGAGTGCACATATACACTCTAACTCCCTACGGTTGTGCAGATATCAATTTTTGAAGTAAAGATATGCAAAAAAAACACTTATGTTTGCAAGTTGACTTAAGTAGGCTCACATGTGCAGAGGTGTCCATTCAAAAGTTGTGCCTCTTCACAATATACAAACAACTATAACTACCTAGTTGTGCTCAACATTTTGAAAATCCAATTTGGTCAAGCAAATATAGGAAAAGGAAGCTCAGATATGAGGTACAGATAACTTGTGAAGGACTATTTTCTATGGTATATTTCGTTGGAATTTTGGCATCTTTTTTGTGGGAGTACCTGGGATTTCTTGCAGTCAACAGTTTTGTGATACCTCGAGTTGGACAAATCCTTAGTTTAAGGCAAATCCGATCCATGAGAAATCTGTAATAACAACCTAGAAGGAGGTCGAGTACAGTGGAAAGGCAGGGCTAGAAGGGAAGCAAGATAGTGCAAAAATTAAAGCAGTTGTAAGGCTTAATTGAGGATTGTTACAGTGGCAAAGCAGGCCCTAACCAGTGGGCCACAAAAACTCAGAATCAAAGGCAAAGAACAAAGTTATATCTCAAGTAGAGGAGTAAAAGATTGATTATTTTTGTGAAGCAAACCTTGAAGAAGTTTTCTATAGTATCTTTGTTTTGGACAAGGACTTCAGACCTGCAGTCTTGACCCAGTAACAACAAAATCTCGGCCTTGTAGAAGCAGAACTCACCTTGTGAGATTTGGTCTTGTTGGAGTTGGAACTGTCCTCTTCTTGAAACAGAGTGTGGGCTATTTTTTTTACGGCAAACTTTTGGCCTTATCATGGAGTAGACCTTCAGCCTATTTAGAGCAGATTTCTTCCTTCATTTTGGAGCAGTTTTGAAGGCAACACTTACAACATTGTTGAAGACATAGTGAGGCAACCCTCCTTGAGCACACTACATACTTGAAGCATTGTTGAGGATTCCTTGATATAGCAATATTGAAGACTTGTTTGAGAGGTTTGATGTTAGACCGAGAAGCAGATCAAGGTAGTGAGGAGTGACAATGGTGGAGAATATGTCTCCAATGCCTTCAAGGATTTGTGTGCAAAGGATAGCACCCCATAACCCTCAGCAGAATGGGGTGGCTAAGAGGAAGAACCACAGTATTGTTGGAGTAACCAAGGCCATGTTGCATGATCAAGGAATGCCTATGTTCTTGTGGTTAGAGGCATGCAACATTACAATATTTTTGCAGAACAAGAGTCCACACAGGGTTCTTGGACAAGTTACACCAAAGGAGGCTTTCACAAGAAAGAAGCCTGATGTTTCACACTTTTGTATCTTTGGCACAAATTTTATTGCCATGTTTCCAAAGATCGCGGGAAGAAGTTGGAGCCCACAGAAGAAAAGGGTATTTTCGTGGGATACAGTGAGACAGCTCAAGCATACAGGGTGGGTGTATCTACCAAGACTCAAGAAGACGATTCTCAGGTGGGATGGAGGTTTGAGGTGTTTAGAGCTTTGAGGGAGTCCTTATAGCAAGAGCAAGTTGGAGTACCTAAAATGGAGGAGCTACTTGCTCCCAACGAGGAGCCTCAACCAAGATCACAGATTGAGTCTCAACTAAGTGGAAAGAGGCCCGCAGAGGAAGATCCACGGCAAGATGCAGAGCAGGATGAAGAGGAGAAGAGACCAAGACAAGACCAGTTAGTTATTCAATTAGAGACTCCTAACACAGGAAGAAAGAAAGCCAAGTGGGCCGAGACGTCGATTCAAGAGGCCCAAGAGTAGGTTGAAGCTCCTAGCACCATGTTCAGGCGGGGCAAGCAACCACAAAGGTACATAGGATATATGGCACTGATGACAGAGGTGGTGAACACTGAGCCCTCTATTTATAAGGAGGCAGCTTCTCAGTAGGTTTGGCAAGATGCCATGGTGGAGGAATATTCCTCCATCATGAAGAACGATGTCTAAGAGATTGTGCCACAACCTGAGGACAAATCAATAGTTGGCTCACACTAGGTGTACAAGGTAAAGCATGGAGTAGATGGGAGTGTGGAGAAGTACAAGGCCAGGTTTGTGGCCAAAGGCTTCTCACAGATTGAGAGCATAGACTATGATGAGACCTTTACCCTAGTATTCATCCATCAGGACTACTCTGGCACTTGCAACACAAATGGGGTGGAAGATCCTCCAGATGGACGTGAAGGCAGCATTCCTCAACAGAGTGGTTGAGGAGGATATTTATATGGAGCAGCCAGAGGGGTTTGAGCAGTCCTACAGAGACACACATGGGTGCAAGCTGAAGAGGGCTAAAGCAGGTTTTGAGAGCATGGTACACTCATATTAACAACTACCTTTGAGGATTGGGCTTCACTAAGATTGAGGCGGATGCCAATCTGTACTACATCATGTTGGAGGGCTTCCGCTCATTCTAGTGCTCTATGTTGATGACCTTATATTGACTGGAGCAGATAGCTTGATCTAGGACTACAAGGAGGACCTCGCAAGGGAGTTTGAGATGAAGGATATGGGGCTTATGCACTACTTCCTTGGCTTGGAGGATTGGCAAGGTGATGGAGAGATCTTCGTGGGACAAGGGAAGTACACTACATAGATTCTCTAGAGATTTCATATGCAAGACTGCAGGCCCATGGCCACGCCTCTTGTCACAAACTGGAGGAAGGTGGATGCTAGTAGAGCAAAGCGAGTGGAAGCGAGTGGATGCTACAAGCAACTCATCGAGTCATTGATGTACTTGGTCAACACACCACCTGATATTTGTTTTGCAGTCAACCAGTTGAGTCAACCGACCAAAGTTCATTGGGTTGTTGCAGAACATCTTTTGAGGTATCTCAGAGGCACAACGAATTATGGATTATGGTGCAAGCAAGTTGATGGAGTGAGGCTTAAGGGCTTCACAGACGCAGATTAGGCAGGGTACTCCACAAATCAGAAGAGTACTTTAGGTGGTGTCTTCAGCATTGGGTCAATAGTTGTTCCCTAGTACAACAGGAAGCAAAGATTAGTTGCACTTAGTTCAGTAGAGATCGAGTACATGGCTGCTAGTTTGGCAACATGCGAGGCTATTTGGATGAGGAAGTTGCTTGTAGGACTTTTCACACAAAGGATGGAGCCTACTGTGATACACAGTGATGGACTTTTCAGAGTTGCATCAAGCTCTCTAAGAGCCCAGTGTTTCATGATCGCTCAAAGCATATCGAGATTCAAGTATCATCATCTCAGAGATTGTGTGCCAAAAGGGATAGTGAACCTACCGTGCATTTCAACAAAGAAGCAGACAGCAAATATTTTGACCAAGGCATTGGCAAGAAGCAGTTTTGCTCACTTCAGAGATAAGTTGGGAGTTGTACAGAATCCCTTCCTCGCTAAGAGGGAGTGTTGAAAATAGTAGCGAGAAAGGTCTCCTTGACTTGTGCCTTAGTCAAGAAAGACCACAAACAATCCTTCCTTTAGCATGCACGAGTTCCTGGTGACAATTTGACTCATGCGCGGGGTTGGAGAAGCAGTTGAGTCGATCTCCAAGTGCGAGTTCAAGTTTGGAAGTGGACAAGTTAGAGAGCTTCAGTTTCAAATTGAGGCAAGACAAGTTAGAAGAGTCAATTCGACTCAATTAACAAATCAATCACAAGTCTGAGTTCTAAATTTACACTCGCCAGTTTTAGCATGATCAAATTGCATAAAAGGAGGAGGAAGGCACCCTTGTAATCATTATTGTTGAGCAAGAGTTTTATGTGACAGCTTGTTGTGGGAATAGTGTAACAAGGAGCAGCCTATACAGAGATTTGAGACAGAATTTCCTTGTGGAAGTGAGCTAGAAATTAGGAGAAATTCTTAGGAAATAGCCTAATAGGATATTTCTAGTGCAAGGAAACAAGGGTTGGACAGCACAAGGATTTAGGAGCTGGGTCGGGTTTCTTGCAGGGAGGTTTCAAGCTTATTCCAAGCAGTGACATAAGTGTATTCTCTATCGAAACAGATTGCCTGGTAAAGAAATAGATTTGCCCAATTTCTGTCAATAAAATTCTACAGCAAAGCAGAGGGTTTTCCCAGTTGGGTTCCCTAGAAAAATTACTGTGTTATTGTGCGTGCTTGTTTCTTTATTTCTGGTTCTATTCCGCTACAAATTTTATTAGGGAAATTCTGTGTCTTAGTGCAATGAAATTGTTTTCATATTTGTCATTCAAGCAGTTACAGAATTTCAAGGAAATTCTACAGCCCATATCATTATTTTCAAGGAAGTATCAATTGAATCTCAGAATCAGCTTATGAAAGGTTCATTGACATATTATACATAACATCATACAATAGTATATGATATGGGTGTCATTTTAGTTAATAAACTGAAATTTAAGTATCAGGTCTAGACAAGTAACTTCGGTAGAGCCTCTAAAACAGCACTATTATCATTTTCTAATCCTATCTATCCAATAGGACTCTGGCTTTAGTGGAATCATAACAGCAAAAGCAAACGACAGAGAAAAGGATGGAGATAACTGCAAGAAGGATCCAGGGGCAATCTGAAACGAGATAAGGAAATCACATGGGAGATATTTGAGACGAAAAGTAAAAGAACCCACATCTGCCTATCAATTATGTTATGAACAGGGTAAGTAAGAACCTTGGGAACATGTAATATTAGGAATTTTAAAAATACTAGAGAGCTGAGTATCGTTTACTATAAAATGTTTGTGCAAATTTAAAAGGATCAGATACAAGAAAAATAATAGAATAGCCTGACTGAAACAGATTAAGGGGATAACGTTCTGCCCTTATTTCCCCATACAGTTTTCAAATTCAAGCTTTCGACAAACAGAAGAAAACCCTTTAACTTTTGAATATGATCTGCGGCCTAATTTTCTTGGAGCTCCCACACAGACATTATTCACATTCCTAATGATCTGTTTTGCAGGGGTGCATAGTACATTTTGCTCAAACTCACTACATGAATCATTCTCAATTTTGCTATAGTTAAAATTTAAGTTGCCTTCTTCATGTTGCTCTGGAATTATTACATTACCTCCGTACATTACCTCCTCATGCAAAACACTCAAAATCCTATTATTACTGTCACCTGAATCAATTTTTAACTGCACATCTGCAGAAAGGGAAGACACGATACATGCAACTCTGAGATTGAAGGAAGAACTGAGATAATAAAAGAAAGATTATGACCACTTTGGCATGTACCAGCGGAAACAGGAAAAATTTGAGTATGACAGGACTGCTTACCCACAGAAGACCGTCCACTGTTGGAATTGCAATGGGGACTTCTAGTAGCGGTTGCAACGCAATCTCGACTCCTGAACAATTGTCTTTTACTTACTTTCTTTGGAGTCGTACTGATATCTTTAGGCATGTGAGGTTGCGGTAAACGATGTGCACATGTCAGAGGGGAAGGTGTATGAGAACCTGTTGATTCTGATCCATCCGAGGAAAGCCCTCTATGGACAAAACCCATAAGATGGCTGCTGGTGTCGATGCTCATATTCGTTTCAGTAGCAGTTGTCATAATATTTGAACAAGGGTTCACAAATGTACTTGTAAGCCCGAGTGTGGTTTCCTGCTTCAGGGTTGAAGAAGTGATCAATTTATTATCCATAGATTCACTTCTGATGCTGCTATTTGAATGAGGACATAAAGCAGGAGTTGGAGATCCCATAGATATCTTCCTTAGGAACCTGGCAATGGAATCACTATTCAATCGTCCGATAAGAGTTACAAATATAAACAAATCTATATACAAATTTCTTATAAACATGCTTCTACAAAATGCAAGCACTACGCTTTTCTTAACAGACCTATATTACCAGAAACAGGAAACAGAAAACGGAATGGGAAACTGGAACAAAACATGAAACGGGACTTGAGAGTTTCCAGGGATAAGAAGTGGGAAGCCACAGGCTCTCCCAACGTATATTATAGATACAAAATTGATTATCTACAGGAATGGAAACAGACAAGAAAACAAAAGCAATCCCCTTTCGTTCATTCATTTTTAAAACGTTACAATTTAGAATACATTATAGACATGAACAAGAATATGATTCCACAATCCTACATGCAGAATTCAAACACTATTTATTTGAACATGTATTGAGAAATTAACCCAATGTCTTAAGAAACCCATATTAATTTCAGACAGGGTATAGTTAACCAAGTTACATTTACAGAAGACAAACAAATTCTAGTTCGTAAATTAACAAGTTTAGACCATAAATACCTCTGTAATACTCTCGGGCTGCCTAACTATAGGAATGGAAACAGTTGCCAAGAACAAGAATTGAAATCGCCTTAAAATCATATGAAAACAGAACAAAATTGTTTCGCTTAGCAACTAACAGTGCTAGAATATAAAGCTTTTAAGAGACGATTTGCATCGCAAATGTCCGAATTATATAATTTGAAGGATCTGGACGAGCCCGAAAATGTGAAAACTCCGTGTAATAATTGCACGGGTATAGCGGGCTCCTAAACCCTCGTCCTGCACTTTCATTGATAAACAGATAACAGAGGGTTTTAGGGATCATTCAAATATTTCTTTAATGTTTTCAACGGATACATTTTCGTAACGGTAATAGAGTATGTAACGTCAACTGTTTTCCATGGTATCCAAGAATAAGTGCCATGTGAGCTGTTTCATTGTGATTAAACAAATTGAGACCGAAGACGATGGCAAATAAGATGGCAGTAAAATTTGAAAGTTGTTAGATCTAAGACTTTTGTGATTTATAGATGACTGTCTTTTAGATTAATCACATTAATGATGTGATTAATTTGAAAGACATTCATCTAATTTACTTACTATTTGATGGTTAGAATATAGAAATTTGAATATAGTTTTGAAATTTGAGGTTGGTGGATGTTTATGGGTATATTTATTGGTATAAGTTTAAGTGGTTATTTGGGTTTAGGTGTTTGTCTAATTGTGTTAGAGGCACTCTCGTATAGAAGATGTAAAATATGTTGTAATGTTTTGTTATTTGATTTGGTCAAATTACATAAAAATTAAATTAATGATTATAATTATTAACTAAAATATTTATACTTGCTGAAATTATATAATAAAAATTTTAAAAATTAATAATTAATAATTATAAGTATTAATTATTAATAATTAATCATTAAATCAATGTAGATTCATTTTAACTCGAGATTTATTAAGCCTCTAGAGGGATTAAATCTCTCGAATTGCAAACATTTCCTTAAGTTTTGCACTCAAAAAAAGACTAGCACCTTTAGAAATTTGATCTCTCAAAGCTTGATAGATCCAAAGTTAAGATGGATCTACAATGATATTTAATAACATATCAATGTTTTCAATAAAAAGAAATAAGTTATATGCGTAGTTTCAATATAAACTATAGAAGATCTAATTACGTCGTAAGGCATTCCCCTTTGAGAAGAACTCTCACAACTACCACTTTGCACTCATTTGCATCGTCAGTTCCATTGTTAGATGATTGAGATTTCTTCCATTGTTAGATTTCACTATTTTAAACTGTCAACCGAATCTTGATTTGTGCAACAGTTCAACACGTGGAAGAAGAATGCACCTTGCCCCCTTTGCGATGATACAAATTCTTCATAACCCTACCTGGACTCCTCCATGTTCTGCTCTGCAACACACATCTTCTTCTGCCACATTAGTTTCGCTTCCTTGCAATTCAAATACTCTATCTTCGTCATATTATTAGATTTGTTATTATTTTAGTAAACCAGATAGTAGATATCAGAACTCGCATTCAATCATTCCAATTTGGAAATAAATCGAATATTTCAAGGTATATCGAACTTGGGTGGCCACGTTGGTGGGAAGTACAGAGAAGGTTGTTGTGTTGTTGAATATAACAATGGCATTTATCAGCATTAGCACTAACCAATTTGTCCATCGCACTTTACAGTTTCCTAATATATAAATTTTCTATTGCACACATTGTCTGCATATATTGATATTTTAATGCATTCACTCAAATCTCTCTAATCCCCAAAAGTCGCAAGCAAATGATCAATATATTTTTATTGGAATTATTGTTGCACGTGTTGTGTGGTTTGTATATTTTTATTGAAATGTATTTTTTTATTGAAATTACTATTGGAGGAGTTGTATGGTTTGGATGTGCATAGAATTGGGATAAGAAACCTTCTGCCTTTAGGTTGTCTACCATTTGTAAAAGATCTGTGAATCAAACTAGGAGGAGAGTGTGCAGGGGAGGTAAATGAGATCGTACTTTCGATGATAATCTTGTCCTGATGATGAACCACACTAGCTGGTTTGAAACGCGTCGACAAAATATTTTTGGATGTGATTATCACTGAAAGATTTTTTATACATTTATGGATCATAGAAGAAAAAATCCTAATAGAATGAGAGCACTGAAAATTGTTTCTCTGGTTTTTTTCTACCCAAATTGATTTGTCTTGGGTAAGAGAAGAGTGATTATCAATTTCTTTTTATTCAAATATTTTGGGAACATTTTAAATCATTAAAGTTTTTTGCAGCTATCTTATCAAGTGCAATGATATCTCCAGCAAGTTTTTTCAATTTGTCTTGTGTGTGGATTTCAACAATTTGCTTTAGTTTGTGAAAATTTCTTAACCTAAGTTACAAAAACCCTACTGCATTTTTCTGATTTATTTATCCTATTTGTTATGTTTAATTAACAAATTATTTTTCTTGAATTATTCAGCAAAAACATCAAAGTAAATACTACTGCAGCCTACACATACATACAGATCATTTACTGAAGCATAACGCACACATGACAAAGGACACAGTATTTTTTGGACAATGTCCCTAGAAAAACCCAATGTGGGAAAACTGGTGCAGCAGCTCTTAGAGGGTTTGTTTATTAAGCAGAATAACTAAATACAATCAAGGGCACCAGCAGTGGTTTTCCCAACAGAGAAATCACATCAAATGTACCTCTATCACTCGGAGACAAAAAATATGGCCGATTCAGCTAAGGCTTCACAGCTTTAGAAAAATGTTGAATACGAGCCCTTTCTGGCCCACTAGAAATCTCGGTGTTGCCTCTCTCAGCACTACGTCGACTCTGCGTAGCTGCTAGAGCCTTTGCGCAGCTACTAGAACCTCTACGCAGCATAGGCTGCTCCTACGTCACCCCTCTAGGCTCAGCGCTGCCTCTGTGTCACCCTAAAGGCCCTATGGTAGCCTCTGTGTGAGCCTGGCTAGGTTGCGTCCCTCCTA
Source organism: Pinus albicaulis (assembly GCA_034641835.2). Taxonomy (NCBI): domain Eukaryota; kingdom Viridiplantae; phylum Streptophyta; class Pinopsida; order Pinales; family Pinaceae; genus Pinus; species Pinus albicaulis. The sequence continues at coordinate 652,498,173 of CM076573.1, read as the reverse complement.
CTAGGTATTTGCGCTGCCTGGTACGAATCTGCCACTTTTCCTATGTATTCTCGACCTCGGATATGAATATCCCTCGCCAATATGCCCCTCACTATCACTGCAAGCTTATTCAAAAATTCTCAGCAAACTGCGCCCCAGAATTTCGACTTAGCTCAAGTGCTATCGCTCTGTGTGTGTTCTCCAATTGACCCCAAGCCTTCTTTTAATACTTTTCTCGTTGAAAAATCAACGACCATGATCTAATCTCTAATCAACTACTAAGATTAGAAAATACTTGATCCATGTTACTTAGAACATTCTAACCCACGTGTTTAAATTAATTCCCTTTTAAGTATTTTATTTCCCTAAGTCAGACTTAGGGTCTCCATTAAAAATAATTAATTTATTGAATAACTTTCACACCGAGTGGAATTTCTCCAAACGATTTCTGGGTCTTGGAGATCTCATATGTTCTAGCCCCTCCATAATGTTTTGGAGCTAGAGCACATCCAATGTTACCCAAAATATCAAGCGTTACTCTGAGGAATGTGCTCTAGCAATACTTTACTCTAGAAGCTTTACTCTGATCTCTGGAATCGGTCCCCTGCATCACTGATGCTTGGCCTGCTTCCCTACATCCACTGCGTTTCTACTTTCTGTACTGCTGCCCATGTCACTAGCACATCTATACTGCAACTCCTTCTCAAATGTTGCATCATGTTGTCCATAGCACTGCCACTGCTAACTACTACACTGCAACTCAGTTTTTGAGAAGTAAGCAACTTAAGGACATCACCCAACAACTGGCAGACAATACAGTCTGGTTGCATCTCATCACTGAAGCAGCCTCTGCTATTGTTCTACGTTGTATCTCTAGAGCCTCTACTTTGCACTGCGTAAGCATTGCCCCTTTGCGCTGCTGAAGTCCCATCAGCCTCTACATTGCTGCTGCCACTGCAGTGCGCTACTCCAATCTTCAGCATTCAAGAATTGCCTTGTGCCTTTCCATGATCCTCTGCATCCACTAACTCCAATCTTTAAAGGCTCTTGTAGCTCGTATGTGATCCAAGAGTTTGGGCACCTCAAGGATCCTATCGCCAACCTCTGTAGCTCAATCTATAGATCTATGTCGCCCCACCTCTGCTCTCGAGGCACGTGAGCACTCACAGAAACATCGTCATCACTGCCACTATCCCCTTTAGTTGACGTAGGCTTGGACTCATAATATTGCTTGCCCTTCTTCTTAGGAAAAGTATTGGCGAAGTGTCCCAATTCGCCACATCTGAGCACCGGACCTTTGAGAGGTCCTTCTTCTTCTTCCCTTATTGCTACCTCTGTCCCTTCAATGCAAGAGCTGCATCTTCCTCCCCCTCTTTATTTATCTTGGCTCCTCTATTGCTGCTTCCCCTCTTGGTTATTCTCCTAATTTATTCATGACGTATGATTGCCCACATGTCCTCCCAGTTTGGAAGTTGTACTTTGCCCAAGATACTTTGGACAAAGGTCTCTCAATCATCGATGATTGCATTTAGGGCAGTCCTCACCAAGAGATCATCATCGGGAGTTGCCCCCATTGCAACTAATTGATTTCGAATAGCCTTCAATCTAAAGAGGAAGGGATCGATCTCCTCTCCCTTGTGCATCGCAAACAGTGGCATTTGATTCTTTAGAAGCACCTTCCTCTAGATGGAGCTACCTTGATATATCTTTTCTAGTGTCTGCCACATTTCATTTTCCATTTTTTTCTCGGTAATATGTGGGACCACATGATCCTTTACCCCATCCATGATCAAGCACTTAGTCAGTGCCTCATTTTCCTCGTACTTCTTTAAAGGATCAGCATCGACCGGAATGGCCACAACTCTCACGGCATGTTCTCTGATACGATACTTGTCAAGGACTGACAATATCCTGGCTTTCCATATGACAAAGTTAGGCACACCGTCCAACCTATCCTGATCTCTCAATCCGTGCGAGGCCATCTCTGCTAAAAAAATGTCGAACCAAAAAGGCTCTTCTCCCTTCTACTACTTCTACTTTCAGCAAGAGATTGGATATGGGTTTCTTGGTGATAGAAACCCTCTAGAGACTATTCTCCCTCTTAGTAGTGATTTCCCTCCAAGAAATCCTCCACCAACTCTTTCGAATCAACCCTCTACGATCCCTTCATCGATCAAATCTCAGATTTCTTGGCTAGAAAATTTGTTGAGGAAATGTTCCACCTTTATTTGTCAACATTGTTAGACATTGTTCTGCACTGGCAGAAACAATTCCCCACCAGCAACTTCGAATATTACAAAACTTCACTTCCAGCCACGGAAACTAGCACAACGTGACTCCCTCCTAGACCGTGTCACCCTCTTGGGTCTGCGTTAGCTCAGCGTGAGCTTGACAGGCTCTACGTCACCCTTATGGGCTTGCATCAGCTCTGCATGAGCAGACAGGCTCTGTGTCACCCCTGCTGGGTCTGCGCTCTCCCTCTGGTGTTGCACTTCCTTTTTTTTGTATCGGTGAGCTTCAGCTGCCCTCTTGCAACAAAATCTTCGGCTCTTTTCTGATGGCTTCAGCTTGATTTGAAATATCTCTGAAACCATGTGAAAATTTCTGAACCTAAGTTACAAAAACCCTACTGCAGTTTTCTGATTTACTTCTCCTAAGTTTTGTTTAATTAACAAATTATTTTTTTGAATTATTCAGCAAAAACATCAAAGTAAATATTACTACAGTTTGCACATACACACAGATCATTTACTGAAGCATAACGCACACATGACAAAGGTCACAATCTCTTTTGGACAATGTCCCTAGAAAAACCCAATGCGGGAAAACTGGTGCAGCAGCTCTTAGAGGGTTTGTTTATTAAGCAGAATATCTGAATACAATCAAGGGCACCAACAGTCGTTTTCCCAACAGAGAAATCACAGCAAATGTACCTCTATCGCTTGGAGACAAAAAATATGGTTACTTCAGCTGAGGCTTCACACCTTAATGCTGAATACAATCCCTTTCTGGCCCACTAGAAATCCCAGCGTTGCCTCTCACACCACTGTGTCAGCTCTGCGTAGCTGCTAGAGCCTCTACGAAGCACATTCTGCTCATGTCTCATCCTTCTGGGCTCAGTGTTGCCTCTGTGTCACCCTGAAGGGCCTGCATCAGCCTGGCTGGGATGCGTCCCTCCTGATGGTCTATGTGCTGCCTGGTACGAATATGCCTCTTTACCTATGTATTCTCTGCCTCGTATATGAATATACCTTGTTGATATGCCCCTCACAAGCACTGCAAGCTTATTTGAAAATTCTTAGCAAATTGCACCCTAGAATTTCGACTTAGCTCAAGTTCTACCGCTTTGTCTATGTTCTCCAACTAACCCCAAGCCTTCCTTTAATACTTTTCTCATTGAAAAATAAACAGTCATGATCTAATCTCTAATCAATGGCTAAGATTAGAAAATACTTGATCTGTGTTACTTAAAACATTCTCACCCACATGTTTAAATTAATTCCCTTTAATTATTTTATTTCCCTAAGTTAGACTTAGGGTCTCCATTAAAAATAATTAATTTATTGAATAACTTTCACACCAGGTGGAATTTCTCCAAATGATTTCTGGGTCTTGGAGATCTCATGTGTTCTAACCCCTCCACAAAGTTTCGGAGCTATAGCACATCAGATGCTACCCAAAATCTCAACATAGGCAAGGCCACATGAATTTTTTATCCTTTTTAAAATGATTTTTATAATAGTACTGATTCAATTTTGAAATTTGCCATATATATTTAGTCAGTGAATGTCTTTCGAGGGTTTTGTTAGTGCTCGCAACTCTATTTTTGTTTCCTTTTCCATTTTTGAATCAAACTTCTATCAAAACTCTGTTATTTACTCTTTTTTCCTTGTCAAGTTTCTTGACCTCAGGTTTCAGGTCTAAATTTTGTTATGTTTGTTATAAATATTCCCGTGATTAGGTCAGTGTAGGATGTAATTGCATGGTTCCTTTATGTTTGTTGCATGCTATTTTTCCTTGATTTTCTTGCATATTGATTATTTTCTTGAATCTTTATTAGTTCTTACTCCTCATCGAATTAAGCATGTAACTTTATTCTACTAGGATTAGTTTCTACTTTGAGAAATATCCCATTTCTAGTTGCTCAATTGCTACAACATAAGGCTATTACCCACAACATAGCAGTTGCCAAAGGATTAGGATATTGTATTCTTCTATCAGTTTGTTATCTTTCTCTTTGTAGGTAGTTTTTTCAGTATTACTCGGTAGCTTTTCAGTATTACATAAAATCACATGGTACAACCATAGAATCCCAATATTTTTACCCATTATAAATGTAATGCTTTCCATCAGCAACATGTTTCACAAAACCAACAAAAGCACAAAATGTAAGGCCAAAAATCCATTTAAACACAAAAAGAAATCAAAAACAGAAAATCATGCCCCGTATATGTTTATACAATAAAGAAAAATTGCAATTGAATCTGCACCATTCTTCAATGAAACCTTTCTCTCTTCTCTGCTCAATTTTTATAGGCCTGGATGCTTGAGTGTATTGGAAAGTAGGATCTTGTGTGAGATACCATGATAATAGCATAAAAGACAGTTTAATGTAAAAAAAAAGTTATCTGTGATCATCATAATGTAAATGAAATAATTGATAAGATTAAAGGTTCACAAGGACAAGATATCTTCAGGGTAGCCTGCAGGTGTTGTTGAAAACTTTTTTCTAAACATAGTTGCTTCAAATTTGATTCAATTCATGGATATGAAGGCATGAAGAGCGATAATGGCAAGACTCATTGTGTGATATGATGGTTTAGAATGGATGTTATATGTAAAAATAAATGAATAATAAAGGTGATTTTTCTCCGCACTCACCTGTAAAAAAAATCAACCCTCTTAAACATGTAATAAAGACATAACATAAAAACCCGAATTTTTTTTGAGCTTCCTCTCCCCAAAACTACAAATAGCTCATAACATAAGAAGCAGGTGACCTTTTAAAATTTAATGGATTTGGTAATGTGTATCATAGTCTAATTTGAGCCATCCCTAAATCACCCTAAAAAATTACAAATATTAATGAAAATGAATTTTCTCTTCCCTCATCTGCAAAATAAATTTGTTTCCTTTACCATGTAATAGTTAGAAACATAAGAAACTAAGTTTGCCCCTAACACCTTTTTCCTAGAATTACAAACAATTCATAACATAACAAAGAGAAAATAACTTGTACAAATTTTAATAAATTTGGTAATATGTACCATAGTCAAATTTTGACATTGTCCAAATTAAGAATTCATTGCGATTAAAAAGAAATGTGTGCCATAGCCGACATCCTTGGTCTTATTCGTATCACAAGTTCACATACACTGCAATTTGATCTAGCACATCCTCTCATACATTTTTGACAAACTAAGTAATTCGCGTGATTACCATTTATATTCTTCCATAAAATATAGTCGATACAAATAGATTCTTTAACAATCAAATCAATAAAAAAAAAATTATTGGTTGCTTCCATCAGTGCAAGTATTTGTGGACTCAATGATTCCCATTATGCATATCTAGTCAGCTAAAACTAAAACTAAAACTATATATATATATATATATATATATATAATTGTACAAACAAAACCATTACTAATATAAAACTGTATCATTGATTACTTCCAATAAACATCATTAATGATGCTTATAGAATAGATGAGAAAAATAGTATGTTCCATATATTTCATTCAAATTAGCTTAAGAATGGATCTCTTTGTCTTCTAGCTGAAAAAGTGGTTTCATACCAACATATTTTAGACAAATCTTACAATTGATTGAAGAATGTTTTTATGTTCCACAAGATTTCATTATAGAATCAACATAAAACCAAAGTAGATGCATTTTTCCTTGTATGAAACTTTTAGTGCATGATGCATTATGGTAGGGGGAGAAAAAAAGGGGATTCATTGATGGGTGTTGGTAAAGGAATGGTAGAAAAATTCATATAGATTCACGGGGATTGCACCTATCATTATAATATACTTTTGATTTGTACAAATTTTTACCAAAATATTAATTGTGTTTCACAGCATGTGGGAACATCTATCAACAATATTGGTTACGAACTCGAGAATAAAATTCAATGGGTGCTTCATTGAGCAAGAGCATCTCATCACTTTTTACTAAACGAAAGTTGACTGCCACGAAGAAAATGAATAAGCATTATTAAATGTCAAATGCAATTCCTAGGACAAAATAGTTCCCAATTGAAATCGTTAGTAAACCAGACGAAACATAACCTTAAACCACTTCAAAATGCTTCTTAAAGTGCAACAATTGGTATAGTACTAAGCAACAGTGTATCGTGTAGGTGTCTTGGCTACTTTTTCCTTTCCCTATCTTTTTGCCCAACTGTAACAACAATAACAAGAAAGAACTCATGAACTACTTTTGTTTTTGTTTTGTCATGTATGGCGCAATTGAAAAGGTTCTCAATGGACAGGAAACCTGAAACCTTTATTGCGTAACTCATCCTTATCCATTTAGTAGGAAAAATAATTTTAGACAAGTGGGACGGTCTCTTTTTTGTTTTTAGAGCACTTAGATAATCCCTTGTTGGGTTTTGGAAATCACCTTAAGGTTTTTACTTGACCTTGTCCAAAACCATTTTCGTTACCAACTCCCTTTCATATATGCTCATGCCATTTGAATGGATATCCAGAAAGCACATTCTCTAATGCTTTGTTTAAGCGTGGTCATTTTCCTACTTCAATATTAGTTCATGGGAAGTTTAGCAACAAAAAATCATGAGAATTAACATATTATCGCAGTGGTGAACTTTAAATGGAAAGATATGCAAGGATCTGCCAAATTTCAGCTGATTTTCATATACTTCTTAGATAATTCCTTTAGAAGTCACTAACCATTCCCATTGCTGACTTGTTTTTGTATCTACTTCAGTCCATCTCAATGTGTAGCCACAACATATTCTCTATTATTTTGTTTAAATGTGGTATTTGTTATGCTTCAATGGAGCTCATTTTGGGCATTTTTGAATCCCTAGACTAGAGAACTACCATACTATCCCAATTGAAAACATCAAATGGAAATATCCACGTGTATTTTCCAAAATCCCATCTTAGTTTTTAGGTGAGTTGATATCTTTAGGGGAAAATAAATACCTTTTAGACTATTCTTTTAGCTAAGTTGTTGAAGTCGTTGGAAACTTGCACCCAGTCTAATTAGCATCCAATCTGAAAACTTGGAGAATTGCAGAGTTTTCCTTTTTATCAGGGAATATCCCCTCATTTAATCGTTTGTCTTGAAATCAAATTATATTTTCCCAAACTAGTATGTAGACATGAGCTTCAATCTCATGAACACTTACATCACGCTATTGTTATTGATATATGAGTTAGTTTCATTAATTCGTAATTTCTTATGAAGGGTTTTTTTTTTTTACTGGAATGAATTTCTTAATGGTTCTTTTGTCATGGTTTCGACATGTTCCTATTATAGTAGTGTGGCTCTTTTATAAATGAAATTTTCCATGAATTTTGTTAATCCATTTTTCTAAATTTATCAATCTCTCTCACTTACTTATGCTCAATACCTAGGGATATTAACTACACATTCATGCCTACCTGGTTCTCTCTTGCTTTCTGCTTGCTAGATTTTCTTTTTAAACCCCGAACAATACAGATGGACCCCTGGTTTCAATACTTACCTGAATGAGATGGACCCTATGAAGTTGTACGTACGAAACCATAGTTACACAACACTTACCCCGACATAACCATAGTTCATACAACGCCCCACATAAAGCATCACACATAACAGACTCACACAATAAGAAGCACTAGCCAGAGCCGAGTAATGATCATTGACAGACAATCCTAATTTCCAATCATTATCAAAATCCAATAAACAATCATTGCCATACTCATTAGACTGCTTCCACGTTTTTATTTTTTTTATCATTTTTTGTTGAGTAGTTCATGTAAATTTGAAATAAAGGTCAGGTTATAGGTGGTTGGTGGTTTATTGGATTGTGTGAATAATCAATGTTTTCAACCATGTAGAGGGTTCTTCACCATGTAAACTGTTACAATGGTTTGTTGTAATTGCCAATATAAATCGATGATATATACTAGAAGTTATAATATAGATTAGAATTTTGGCCACCAAGATATGTAAACCTTATACTATCGAGGGGGGAATGAAAAATACTGAAATAGTTTGTTGTTATTGTTAGTGCAATTCAAATTGTTTATTTACAATTTTAGAGATGATGTTCTTAGAGGAAACATTGGAGATATTGAACATCATCAAGTGCACTACACTAGAGTTTCCCATCAAAGTTGTAGATTTTACGCCAAAAGTTACAAATAATTGGGAGTTGATGTCTGGTTCATTTTCATCTAATACGTGATGAAATTTGAAACTTGTGAGGTTGACATGATGCAAATTTAGATTCAGAAAGATAGTCATCTTATTGTTCATGAATTAATATTATTTTATTTATCTCATCTCATCTACTACCTGTATTTTTTCAAAATCTATTATATATTTGTTATTGTAACTTGAAATACCATCTTCAAAGATTAAGAGGAAATCTATGTTGGAAATGTTATAGAATCTGTCAATTTGGCATAGTTCAAGTGATTTCTCTTTATCTTCTAGATTTGAATGGAATTTTGTTTACTAATTTTTATCTTCATTAATTTTTATATGTCATGATTCCTCTCGAATTTATGTCTTACGACTTTTCCTTTACAACATTTGGTTAATTAAATTGAACTTATAAATAGTAACTAGTGATTAGTTTAAGAGATAAAAAATGCATCACATTTTCATTTGATTTTTTTGGTTTTAGCGGTAAGTAATGTATGGCATGTTCCTTTAATGAATTTGGTAAATTTATGTTTTTGGGTATAACCCGTAATGTAAGGAGGCTACCCTTAACAGTGTAGGAGGCTAACTTTATGTGTATAGGAGGCAGCCACTACCACCACAATGTGAAACAATGGTTTGTTAAATCCTAATCTCTATGTAATTAACCTTCTTTTAATCACATTAATCATAAATTTATGTAGGCAAAAACTTTCTTTAAAGAACTTTATGTTCACTATATTTTCAATCCTAGCTACATATGTTGTCATTAAAATAAATTTTGTTTTGACACCCCATTTTTAACAAGTGTTGCACGACACCTTAGTCCCTGTCACAGAAAAATGAATTCAAATATCGAAACTCTGCTTGGTAGGGCCTTGGTGACCAAAATTCATCATTTTGAAAGGGCATGTTTACGGGTCTCCAAGATGAAATCAGATCTTTCCTTTTTAAAGAGAAGTAGAGATTTTTCCTTCATCATCAAACTAGTTGTTATTCCAACAGCTAATTTGGCCTTCTCTACATATGTATAAGCTTAATGGTTGTATCCAATCTCTCATCTCGTCTTGAAGATGAACCACACTGGTTGGTTCGAAAAGCGTCGAAAAATTTCTGTCTCATGTGATGACAGTGAAAAGATATATAGAAAATTACTATGGATCACAGAAGCAAGAATTCAAATAAAAATATTAAACTTTAAATATATGTTTTTTTTCTAATAAGATATTAAACTTTGATTTTGTATCATTTTATTGGTCTAGAGAAGTAACTCTTTATGATGTAAATGAGTTAATGCAAGTGAATTAAAAATTAGAAAAAACACATAAAAAGATTTAAAAATTGGAAAATACAATTACAATAGAACTCTAATTAATTAACTCATCACAAAATAAATAAATAAATAATAAGAAAAAACTTTAAAATATTTAACGAAGACATAAATTAATAAATAATAAGAAAAAACTTCAAAATATTTAATGAAGACATAAATCTGTATATTTTATAAGATGAAATGAGTCAAACAAACTATAACTAAAATCTTATTATCATTAAAATATATATATATAATTAATCTAATTCTATAAAATAATATTCAAGTTTTTTTTATCTTTTTTAATTTTTAATAAATTTATTTATTTACTCAAACAAACTATAAAAATAATTTTATATTTTAAGTTTATTTAATTAAAAGTGTTTTTTATTTCAGAGTGGAAAAGATGTTGTAATGTTATGTAAACATTTTGACTCAGTTAAATTATAAGCAATTTCCAGCTATCATTTTTGACAAACCCGTGATTTTTCCTATGGTCTTCGTCTCTTATGTAACATATTTAAAGCATAAAATTCCAATGATATTTATATTATTACAGTATATATATAGATATATAGAGAGAGAGAGAGAGAGAGAAAGAGCATATATCCATCTTAACTATAGATCTATAAGGGCCTAGAGGGATCAAATCTCTTGAGGTACAAACATTTCCTCAAGTTTTGCACTCAAAAAAGAGGTTTACACCTTGAGATACTTCATCTGGAGTTAAGATAGATTTAAATTGGCTATTAAAAATATGTGTTTCTTCATAAAAAAATTATAGGTTTAAATCTTGAAAAGTTAGAATATGTATACCTATATAGGTTTTAAAAATCCAATGGTGAGTTCTTTGTCTCCCAAACAAAAAGACCGCATACATAAATTTAATATTTAACTTGACCACAACTTTAAAATTAAATTATTATTTTATCATCTTCATAAAAATATTACTGATATAATTTTATAAAATAAAATCAAAATTCTTTTGTATTTTTTATTTATTTTATTTTTAACAATCAATAAGCACATTATAACCATAATATTATTATCATAAAAATATTATAATTAATATAATTTTGTAAGAAAAAGTCAAAGTTTTCTTTGATATCTTTTAGTGGTTAACAAACTTTCAAAATAATAAAGTCACGGCATAGTAATAAGTATTAAGCACAATATTTTCAATGTTGAGGTGGACTTCAGCCTTACTCCAGCCTCTAGGATATTTAGTGATTACAGAAAAACCCATTGATGTTATTGTGGTGTATGTTGACAACAATTTTCTAAATTGTTGTTGCTATAATCATTTAATTTTGCATGTCTTTTATGTTTTTTTTTAATTGTTTTTTATTAATGGAATGTTATAGTTTTTGATGAACATTTCTAGAAGGTTGTAATTGAATAGCAATTTATATACTTTGATTTCTATGATATAGCAACTGTGTAATTTTTTTTGTGGGAAATAAATAAAAAAATAAGCACAATATTTTAAAAAATAAATGTTTTGGTGGTTTATGCTCTATTGTGAAATTATTGCCTAGAAAAATGATGATTTAATAATGAAAATTTGATTTAATTCAAAAATAATTTCTAATTCTTAACATTAAAACTCGTTTCTTTGTTGGTTTTGTATTTGAAGACGTATTTATCTTCTTCTTTTTCGGGTTAAATATTTATTTACCATTCTATGTTGATACATATAAGTGTTATGGTGTGATAGATGTAAGCGTAAATGAAGAAGTTTTAGTATTATAAAATAAAGGCAAACCACACCACCTAGGTATAGAAGAAAAAAATACACAATAAAAAATGGAGAAGCGCCCAAAAAATGGTGACATTAGTGGAATTTAATAGAGGCTAGGTAAAGGAGCAAACAAGCATGCATGTATGAAGTGTGGCAAAGAATATGCATGAATTTTGTGACAAGACAAGAACAATAAGAAATGACATGACTATGCATTGAAGGACACTAAAAGGTTGTAATGGAGGACTCTCATAAGAAGACACAGTAACTAAGAAGGTGGTGAAGCATTTGTTGAAGGAGTTGAACAATGAGTTGAGATAAATAAAAAAGATTTCAAAGATTAGTAGAGGTTGGGTAGCCATTTGGGAGTTGTTAGAAACTATATTGTAAGTCGAAGCAACAGAGCACCAAAATAATAGAGTGGTATCATGTAATTTACATTTTAAAGAAGGGGCATTTACATGGCATCCACTCAATATCACAATAGTCAATGGGGCAGGTCAACTTATGAGAGGTATATCTACCACATATGAACTTTGTTTGAGGTGATTTTTGGACAATTGGAAAGATTTTAATGTGTAGAAGAATGTGAATTGCTTAGAGCCATACTCACAAATTTTTGACCCCAAAAGGTGTTGTTTGATGCCTCGAACTAATTCTAGAAGTTTTCAAACCCCAAATCACTAAACTAGGACATGTCCCTAAAATGGGCCTTAGAAACCAATTCCTCCAATTTTTCCTCCAAGAAAGTACCAAGATAAATGAAAATTCATATATATCCATGCTAGATCATACCTTCCTATTTAGATAGCATTTTGGTCCCCAAAATCTTGTACTGAATGAGGTGAAGATATTTTTCCTCTACCTTATACTTGGAGTACCCTTTTCCCTTGCTTGGAAGTTTCCCTTATAACCCAACAAACCAAGGTTCATGCTTCCCCTATCTATTAGTTATCAAGTTCTCCTACAAGGTTGTATCTTCTTCCAACTTTGCCTCAAATTCTAGTGCTAACACTTCTAATGGTTGATAGGACTTTCTCATCATTTTTTTGATCCAACATGGAAGGTTCATAGAGTTTCAAATTTTCAACATTCACTGTTGAGTAAATGTCCATGTACCTAAGTAGACTAAATTTGTAAGCATTATCACCCACCTTCTCCTATACTTCAAAAGGACCATATTGTAGAGCCTTGATATTCTTAGTAGGACCATGTAGCCTTTCTTTGTTCAAATGCAACCAAAAATTTTCTCTCGTCTTGAATGTTTTCTCCATTCTATGTTGATCGTGCCAGGCAGAATACTTTTCCTATGACTTCTTCAATGTCATTTGTACTTAATGTTGTAACCCTTGAGACAATTCTCAGTTGTATGGGAATCAGTGCCGAGGACATTACATCTTCATGAACTAAATTATAGTATAAGTGACTAGGAATAAATTAGGTATATTCCTTCTTGTTGCAAATGTTTCTCTTTTGTGTAACCACCCTCCTCCCACATTTACCCAAGCTAACTCGTCCACCGGGGTAAACATGTGACGAAGAGTTACTATGATATGATTCATATTCCCAATTACATCTAAGGAAGGGGAACCGACAACACAAGACCAATATGACCTTCATCAGAAGCTACAGGACCCCCAGGGGCTAAATAATTAACCACTCCAGGTGCCATACCCCTAAGTAAACTTGCTTTCTTACTAAACTAGACCCCCTGTCGCACTCATAACAAGCCCTCCATGCAACTGAAACCTTCCAGTCGCGCGCACATGGGAATCCATGTGACTGTAGACTTTTCTAAGTAATTTTGTGCCAATGACCCTATATTTTGAGCCACTTTTTCAGGGCTAGGACTCAGGCCTCTGCCTAAAACTTCATGAAACTTCCATAATTCATAAATAACAATGAAAAAAGGTTGTTAACGTAAATAATTGAACAATTCATTGATCTGACCCCTACCAACCATGACATCCATTTCATGAAACATATCTTCAACATGTAATCTATAGGTCATAACAACAAATCTGAACATAGGGATCTCATACTTATATGAGAATCGTCAAGGAGGACTGATGTATCCTCCAAGTAGTTGCATCGTTATATATTAGGTAATTCATTCATTAATATTTCATCTACTAACCAAAACATGACGAGAGCCATACATCAAGATTGTGATAAAAGATGCTTATGACTAGCAAATAACCACATATATATCAATGATGAAACAACCATTAGACCCACATAATGACAATCACATTTACTCATGAAATAATAAAGGAAAAGGAGATCTTACTAACATATGCAAATCCAACCACGTTAGGGACTTCCACATACCACCTGACCATAAATTAGGCTAAAACAAATCTCTCTTTCAATTAATAACCCCCGTGCCATATTCCAATCATGAATGTGGGATCTCATGGAATAAACCAATAACACCAAACCAAGGTTTGCAGAGGAAAAACCACCTCAACCCTCAACCAGTGATTCCACCTCATGGTCTGACATCACTAACCATCACAAGATTGGTCTCTACCCAAGTTTTCCAGGGCTCCAAAGCGTTTGTTCGAACCAAGGATTCCAGGACTAGTAACTCAACCCACAACTATTGTCAGGATCCAGAGCATTTGTCTATCCAAGGTTGTCGGGACTGGTAACTCAACCCACCAATGGCTCTAGAGCGTTTATCCAATCAAGGATTCCAAGACTAGTAATTCAACCCAACTTGTTATAGGGCTTCCAGAGCGTTTGCCCAACCAAGGCTTCCATGAACTAGTAACTCAACCCACAACCAAAGGAACATGAGCACCAATCAGAAAACAAAGATAAAACCCACAACACTGTAACAACCCTAGTTAAAAATCCATCTAAAAAATATAATACGAAGGTTCTCCTATGTATCCTAGTGGGTGTTCATTTAAATTATTATGGATAAAGGAAATTGGCAAAGGCAATGGCAAAGTATTTGGAAAGCCAAGAGCCATTAATTGGCATTTTATTTATGAAAATAATGGAAATTAGGAGAAAGGGAAGGTGAAAGGTCATCGCTTGCATTTTATGAGTAAATTGAAGGAAAACAATGGGAAATGAAGAAAATAAAGGCCTCGTTAATAAAAAATCTTCTGAGGATCAGCTGGCAAGAGCTTGCCTCATAATTTTATTAGTTTAGTCTTGGAGCTCTATATTTATTCTCTCTCTCTCTCTCACTCTTGGACACTTCAATTTTTCTTGTATCATTTCAGCTTTGGATCAAGAAAGGAAAGGAAGGAAAAGAGGAAGCAAAAATCAAGCAAGGAAAAGCGGGATCAAACAACTACAGCGGGTTTACTTGCATGTATTGATTTGTGTGTGTGATTTACTTTCTAGATTTGGGATGCCTTGTTATGCATGTGTGTTCTTGGTTCTCTTGATATCATTGGCATGGTTTTTGCAAAGTGTGACAATGTTTTTTACCCTGGCCTTGCTATTTCCAGATGGCCATGGTGTGATGGGGTTCTCATATTTTAGTTGAGTTGGATTGTTGGATGGATTCGAAACAAAGTGAGGTGGATCTCTTAAAGAAAGAACGCATGGCCCAATGATCCCTGAAACAAATTGTGGATTGCAGTAAAGTCAATGGCCTAGTAACCCCTGAACCGGATTGTGGGTTGCTGTAAAGCCAGGTATTGTGTACCTCGGTGGGCCTGGGAATCCTCGACCGGTGAATGGTGGGATATACGGTATATCCTAGAGGTGGTTTCCCTTGATCAGGCCTAGGAAAACTTGTCGATGAATGGCGGGATATACGGTAAAGCCTGAAGGGTGGTGTCTCGATTATGGCGTAGTGATCCCTGAATTGAACTGTGGATTGCGGTAAAGCCTAGATACTAGGGGACTGGAAAATTCCTCGAGTTGTAGATGGAGAAATCCAATGGCATCCATGCTTGTTTATGGCCTTGTGATCTGGTGAGGATTGCGGTAAAGTCTTGTTCTATTGATAAGGGTGAGATGGTTTAGCCTCGGGAAGCCGTGGTTGATTTGTTTGATTTTGATTCCCACATTCATTCTTGGAATATGGCATGGGGGTGATTGGATGAAGAGAGGTTTGGCTCAACCAATCTATGGTTGAGTGGAATGTGGTAGTCCCATACCGGATTGGCTTTTGCATTCATTAATAAGAGTTCCTTTCCCTGCTATTTTATGTGCAAATGTATTGGTTCATATGTGGCATTTATGGTTGTTGTATCCTTATTATTTATGTTGTTTATATGTTGGTTATAAATATGTTTTACGATAGTGAAAATGTATGGTTCTCATTGTTTTTATTTGTAAATGAATGGGCAATGAATATATGACCTAATAAATGATAATGCAGCTAATTTCATAAGGCATCAATGCTTCTTAGTGATTCTCAGATAAATATAAGACCCCTATGCTCATATTTGTTATTATGACCTGTAGAATACATATTTGTGACATGTTTGATGAAATTGTTTCCATGGCTAGTAGGGGTCCATTCAAGTCTTTGTTCAAGTATTTGAATTTTTATCATTGTTTCTATGTTACTTTTCATTTCTAGAAGTTTCTTAGAGTTCTGGGCATTGACTGTTGGGTCCTAGCCCTGGAAATTAGCCTTAAATATCATAGTTGTTGGCATAACACTGGTAGAAAAAGGCTACATTCGCACTCAGGCAGGCTCATGGGAGCGATTGGAGCTCTCAGTCATATGCATGCCTTGGAAAGGAAGCGACTAGCGGTTTAAGTCCTTGAAATGTTGAGTTCCCTCAAGGGTTGGTCGCTTGGAAGGGTGGGTTAGCTCTCAGAGTTTCTGTAGGATGTGTGGATGGTCATATTTGTTACGTTATGTCAATTACACTTCCTTAAGGTGACATAGGAGTTTGAATCAAATCATAGTAACCTCTCATCACATGTTTACCCCAACAGATCGATTAACTTGGGTAAACGTGGGAGGAGGGTGTTATAGAGTGTTATCGAAGTGATTTTCATTCTCTTTGGGTAATATATGATACTGGAAAGTAGTATAAGAGCATGGTTCACCCCTTATATTGGATGGGTGTTGTGTGTTGGTTGTGCCTTCATGTTGATTGCATATGTGTTCCTTATGCTTGTCGTCTATGTGTTTATTGCATATGCATGGCATTGGTCATATTTGCAATGGTGTTGCCATGTGAAATTTGATGGTGTTGTTGATTGGATGTGGTTGTCATGAGTGTATGCTGGTTATGCATTGGTTATACATGTCAGTGCTTATAGGGTGTTGTGCATGCATTGTTATGCTTATGGTTATGCATGCATAATAGGTTAGATATGCATTGTGAGGTCATTGTATGTAGTTATTTCATCATGATGGTTTTGATAAGATATGATGCTGATATGTTAGCTAAGATAGAGTAGGATATGGATACTATTAGACCGAGGTTGCAACACTAGACTTTGGGGTAACAACAAATCGTCATACAGGTATTGTATGTTTGGCATGCTAGTATGTTACTTAATGGATTGTTATATGCATTAGGGTTATATACATGTATGTTAGTCTATGGCTGTTGTGGTTACATATATGATAGATGTTATTCAATCAGTTTGTTCATATGTACATACGTCGGTTAGTCATGAGGGATAGTAATTTTTTGTTATATGCATTGTGGTCATATACATGATGGTTATGGTCATTGTACCTAGGATCTTGTTGTTATATGTATCATGCTAATTTGGATTGGCCTGTGCAGATGATTATGGTTATGACATTCACATATGAGTTAATATATTGTGATATTATGACATACTAATCTAGACTGACTGTGCATATGTGATTGTTATGCATGAGTGACAATTGTTAATGAGCTTATGATGTGAACATGTTAGCTAGTTACTGTTATGGATATCATGACCTTATTTATGTCTTATTTGATGTGTTGTGGAGTTATATCGTGCTAATCTAGATTAATTGTGTAGACAAGATAGCATCCTCTGAGATACCTTAATGTATGAGTTTGTTTATGTCGCCTACATGGTGTTTGAATGTTTGATTATTTCATATATCTATTGTTTGAATTCTTGATTGATTGCATGATATGGGTATGTGTCTATAAGATTGCATGAAGAAATTATATTGTTTTAAGATGGTTGTACTAACACATTTGTGTTGATATAGTTGATATATGCTTGAGTGTAAGTAGGTGATAGTTGTAGCATTATGTATTATGTGAAACTGCAAAAGTGTCCTCAGACACACAACTTTATTGATCAAGCAAAAATATTACATAGCAAATTACAGGAGTTTACACACGTAAACTCACACTCTCACATTCTCTCATTACACTCTACAATGAAAATAGGAAACTAACCTATTTATAAGCTCTATGTTCTAACTTAATCTAGTTATGGATCACTTGGAAAATAAACAAGTGTCCATTTACAATAAATGAGCTTCTAACCACTCTACTAACTTCACTCCTAACTTAGAGCCTAGGAAACGACTCTTTTCTAGAGTCCTAGTTTTTAATAAAAAATTTCTATTTCTAAATATCTCAAAGATTTATTAAATATTCTAGAATAATAATTATTAATTTAATATCTTATAATTATTTTATTCAAACACTATAACCTATGATAAAATTTATTTTGGATCATCTAACATTATGACTTATGATTGCCATTTGATTGTAGATTATGACATAGATGTTAGACTTGGTAAAGGTTGATTTCGAATTAATAGATATGTTGTCTTGATCCTTGGAACATGTGATTGGTATGTGTGAGCAATTGCACGGGAACCTACTTGGTATTTGCATGACAAGGTAATAGTTGATGTGTTTTTATAAATAACAGTTGGGTGATATGACAGTACATAGTAAGACTCAATTGGAAAAAGGTAAGATAGATGGTATAATGTTATCTTTACTTATGCACTGACTATTATGTGTTTATAACAGTATGATGGAGGGGATTGCATGGCAAGAGAGATTGCCATGAAACATTAAAGGAGGCTTGGGTTGAGTATGGGGATTGAGTCATGGTGTTTGTTTGTATTCTTGTGCTTTTGGTCTTTTGTGATTTGTTGCGCTTGATTTTCAGCTTTGTTTATGTTTGGTGAAAGGCCTTGCCAGTTTGTCTGTGATATAGTATTGCTATTTTTTTTCTTGGTTTTATTCTTGTTTACTTTTGTTCTTTCCTTTTATGTTTTGAGGGTCTTGGGAATTGGTTGGAAAGAATGAAATTTAATGGAGCTTGGGGAGGGCTGAATGAAACCCAACAAGTGATGCAAGACTCAGACGAAGCTCAGTGCATGAGTAAGGATAGTTGAAGGCAAGAGTATGATAGTGAATTGGATTGGTTGGGTCCATTGGTCTAAATGGATGGTGGCAGGACAGTCATGAGAAAGGTAATCAAGTAAGGTAAAGTGAATAGACTTGTGGCCTCAGATGCCTTGGCTATATTGGGAATTTTTGTTCTCAATGTTTTGCATACTGTGCATGCATAAAGGGATTTCTCTTAACCTTGACCTTATAATATTTTTTAATTATGTTGTGATCATGATTATGATAATGTCTATGTATGTATATATGAATGTATGTATGTCGTTGATTGACATGGTTTATATATATATATGTAGTTGTCGGATTGGGTGGTGAGGGATCATGATTGTTTCATGTCGATGTTTATATGTCTATATGTAAGTCATTGTCTAATAGGGTTATTAGGAACCATTCTCATGGAGGAATGATTGATTATGTAGGTGAATGGTATGAAGAAGTTCCTGGTTTATGAGGAATAAATTGGGAAGAGTAGCCTTGACAGATCTACAAGGTTAATATCATGTGGATATGAATTGATATTATATGTTTGTACTATGCCTATGTTTATGTTATGGACAGGTAATGTTCAGGGACACATCAGCAGAATGGAAGCAGTGTGATCGGTGTCATGTTGGAACATCCATGAATAGTGAAAGGACCCTAGAAGAACGGTTGCTTCGTAGAGTGGATGTGTGGTCTATGGATGTGCAATACTACTGTTATGTATATGTTGTACATGTTGTACTTGTGATGTTGTGTACATGCAGTTTTGTGTATATATGATATTGTGTACATGTTGTTTATGCAATATTATGTATAGATGGTGTTCTGTACATGTTGTTTACACAATGCTATGTATAGATGGCGCTGTGTACATGTTATCTATGCAATGTTGGGTATCGATGGTTTTGTGTACATATTGTATTGTGTGCATGTTGGATATGTGGTGTTATGTACATATGATGTTGTGTGCATGTTGGATATGTGGTGCTATGTACATATCGTTCTTTGTGCATGTTGCATATGTGGTGTTGTGTACATATGGTGTGGTGTGCATGTTGTACATATGGCGCTATGTGCATGTGGTGTTGTGTGCAGGTGGTGTTGTTTACATGTCATGCATGTGGTGATGTGTACATGTGGTGTTGTGTACATGTTGTGCATATGGTGTTGTGTACATGTGGTGATGTGTACATGTTGTGCAAGTGGTGTTGTGTACACGTGCAGGTGGTGTTGTTTACAAGTGGTATTATATACATGGTGTACATGTGGTAGTGTGTGCATGTTGTACATGTTATGTTGTGCACATGTGGTATTTTGTGCATGTTTTCCATGTTGTTGGTGTATGAGTGGTACCGTGTATGTGCGTTGCGTAGTCGTGGTATCGTGACATGTGTATTTTTGTGTTGTACTTTGTGTATGTATATATATATTGTGTTTTTTTGTACATCGGGTGTAGGTGTATGCATTGTGTTGATTTATACATCGGATGTAGATGTATGTGTTTTTTTGTGTTGTACATTGGGTGTAGGTGTATGTGTTGTGTCATGCACTGGATACATGTGTTGTGTCATACACTGGATACAAGTGTACGTGTTGTGTTGTACGTCAGGTGTAGGTGCATATGTTGTATGTCAGGCATAGGTGCATATATTATATGGTGTTGTATGTCGTGTGTGGTTGTATGTGTGTGATGCACACACTGTGTATGCGTATGTGGTTGAAGAGATGGCACTGGGTGTTTTTCGGGTGTGGAAATTGATCCAGTGTGCATACGGAAAGAATCGATTAAAGGATAAGTATCAATATTTTATTTCAGTTTTAACTATGCATGTGATCTAAGATTATAGTTTATGATGATTATATGTGATCTATGATTCTGATTTATGATGGTTACATGTGATTTATGATTTTTATTATGAAGGTTGTGTTTCAAGCTAATCGGATGTGATATGATGATTTTATCAAACTGCTAGTTTGACTTGTTGTGACAGGGAGTGAACAGAATTGCAAGTGCACCTTATAGACGAACTACCAATGAGGTATGATGTGAATTTATTTCAATTTATTTTGAATCTAATAGCAGTTATGTGATTGGTATAGGAAGAATGAAAATGTTCGATTGGGTGATTGGAACTGAATGCAAGAATTAGCAGTAGCAACAAAAAGGAATTGGAACAAGTAGCAGTATGTTGGTAAAGCACTTCAGAAATAGGGACATTGTGGGACACTGGTACCCAATAGTATCCATTGATTTCCATGATGACGCAGCCTTGGTTGTGTTTACCCACAATAAGCACATATAAAATGTGTTTCTCATTTTTTTTTTTTAAACCAAGGTAACCCCAAACAGTGTAACCTCTGTTGCAAAAGCTATTTCCTTTTAAAACCATATGGTTTTAAACCATATAAAAAAACCCATTTTGTTTAAAGTTTAAATCTTTGAATTAAAGTTTAAATGGAACCTTTACCCATTCATTTATTTACTATATAAACCCCTCCATTCCGCTCTTTTAATTCCTCTTATAATCTTTATATAATAGAAATCATTCAAACCTTACAAATGACATAATCTTTGTTGACTTACCTTTCCGTCAACATTTATTTCTTTGCACGGACACCAAGGCTAACTCAATGATTCAACAACCATTGATTCAATCTTACTTCTAATCCGATAGATATCACGCCATCTTTCCAGCACTTTATCGATGCCACATCAGTGAACAAACAACTGCCATTGATCCCATTTAAGATCCAACGATCCTTATCATATTGCATTTTAAATTACCCGATCTTTAATGTTTTGAAACTTATGCGAAATAGGCAGTTTCATGGTGTTATGTGTCACTTTTGGAGGTTTATCACACAGTCTCCTTCAATACCATTTACCATTTAAAAGCTATGCGAAAAAACAATTCTGGTTTTGTAAACTTTTTCCGCCATTTTGCTGGAACATCAACACACAGTTCCAAACGGATCAAGCTTTAATAGCATCTAATTTATACTTATGCTGCTCCTTCTCTTCTGATTCTATGCCAAGATACGGGGTTTCAAAATGAATATAACAATGTGATCACGATAACATAATTTCTCCTCTGTTGTACTCTTAAGTATCACTTGCAATTTAAATCTCCTTTCTGGCATAAATTCAAGTTCTCTTACGCAAATATCAATCTGTCTTCAATGTATTCCAAAATAAAACACACTGTACACTGGATATACATTTGAAGGATCACATTTTTTATGTCATCGACCCATTCTGATCAATGATTCCTCGCAATCTACACATAATTCAAACTTTAAAATGAATGTTCAATTTATTAAGAACACACAATCTCAAGGATTCATAAATCATGTAGCTCAGATACATAATTTCGGAGATTCTTGATTCTGTCTATTCCACCTATAACATGTATTATGCAAACATTTGATTCACCTACAAAACTGTCATTCAATGTACACAATATAACCTCAGAAATGAGACATGAACTCAAAAATTTAGTTCTCTTTATTGATACTCAATATTTACATAGGAAATCTTCCTCTGGCCTAATCTTTTGTTGTATCAGTGGCCTTTTATTCCTATAGCCCGTAGGTTTCCAATCCAAACTCTACCTCTCTATATCATGAATCTCTCTTCTCTAATGCCCTTGAGGCTTACAATTTATATAATTAGATTCTAAAACCAATTTTGGTTTAGATCCACTATATTCTCAATCAAATCCTGAATATCTTCTAAATCCTAAAATCCTTCTTTTATCCCTAAGGACTCTCATAAATCCCCAGATTCATGAAACTAATTCTAATTTAGAAAATACAATTAATTCTCAAATCTCTCATATTCACTTTCGAGAATATTTACAAAAATCCTCTCAATATTTAATTAATCCTATGTTAAAATCACTCAACTCCAAACAAATCATTTACATGAGAATCCAATTTCCTAGAAAATACAAGACCCCTATGTCTACTAAATTACAATAAAGTTGATGAGTTGGATGCTCCTGCATCAGACTCCCAAAGTAGAAATTAATCATGATCTCCTGATCATATGCCTCCAACCTTTACCCTCCTGGATCCCATACTCTGTTTTGTTGTTGTCCATAAGCTGCATTATTCTTTAGCTGCACTTTTCCAGGCTTTCATATTTTATTCTGCATCTTCCCACTAGCTATGCTTTCACATTATGTTCTTGTCTTTTCTTTGTTGTTGTTGCTTTGATTCTTTGCTGTTGTCTTCTTTTGAGACACCTTCATCATCAACCTTTTTATATTTTCAATTTCAATTTCCAGTTTATCTTATGTTTGGTAATCACTCTACCTTTTGTTGTTGCTTCCAATTTCTGCTGCAAATATTATTGTAGATATTGCTCTAAATACTATAATAGATATTTCTTCCAATACTGTTTTTGTAGATGTTTCTGCCTCCCAAACTTCCTGAATATCTCTTAAGATATCTCCCTCTGCAACATCCCTCTTCTGCTCACTACCAGCAAATTTATTTTCAAAAAATAAATTATCTTCTGATTCTTTGGCTGTAGCAATATACTCCTTGACTATTCTTTGTATACTAGTAAGCATAATCAATTTTGTCAAACTAGTATCTGCTCCCGCCTCTTCCATAAATTTAGACATTTCTAGCTTATTGTCTACAATTCCTTTCTTTTGTTCAAATGTTTCCAACAAACATTTCAACCATTCCCTTTGTACTTGTTTTATCACAAAAAATTCATCAATATGCTGCAATTCAGTTTCAACATATCCTTCTTCTTCTTCCTTGACAACCTTCAATGATTGTCCTTCACCTTCTTGATTCATTCTGACAATCAATTCAGCTTCTTCAAACTCTATAACTTCATTCTCTATCAGAATAAAATTTTGATTCTTCACCACTGTGGCAGTTCTAAGAGTTTGTCCTACAGTCTTCTCTTGGCCAATTAGACAAGCCAACTTTTCCTTGTCATCAACAGTAACAAGTTCCTTCATATGAGACATGATTGTCGCACCTTCCTTGTAGATGCTCTCCTTTTTAAGTAAGAAATCTATGGTTTCCTTCTGCTACAATAATTCATCTTCATTCAAGACAACTCCAAGAGATGGATTGCCTTCTGCAACACCTATAAACACAGTTAAATTATCAATTTCAAAATCACAATACCCAATGGTCTTATTTGATGATCCAGTCACGAAATCTATTTCTTGTAGTTCTAAGTCTCTTTCATGACTTAGAAAATCTTTATTGCCTTCTTTCCCAGTTTCCAGGGTTATCTCCATTGAGCCAATGACCATGATAGAATGATGATCCTTCACTATGTTTTCAGCTAACATAGTTTCCTTTTCATTAGATTCTGACATTTTCCATTTTTTGTCCTTCTTTGCCTGCATAATTAACACATGAATTATCAATATTAAAAATACAAGGTTTCATTGTCTCTTCCTTCTCTGGCAACATCTCATTATGCTGCTTTGAGTTTTCATTTAACTCCTTTGTCAACACATCAGTATGCTGAATTAAATTCTCCATGAGACTGTTAGCTAGTCTTTCCTTCATATCATTTGTTTCAATAATGTCTCTCTGCTCTTGCTGAATCATTATTACATCCTTGTCCTCTGTTTCTTGACTGTTATTCATGACAATTCCTTTGTCTTTCTCATTCAGCAATTTATCCTAAATATAGATCCTCTTCTTTGAAGATCTAACTTTCTATATAACTCAACAATTCCGTTTGGGGCAAAATTTGGAAACTTTACGCAGTTTTTCACACCTTCACTTGTTTTTGACCAATCATCAGATGGTCCTTATTCCTCTGTTTAAATATTCTGTTGTATATTTCCATGAGACCTTTCTATCTCCTTTTCTTTCTGATATCTTGCTATCTCAACATTAATTTGAACAGATTTTAGATTCAACTCCTTCTCCTTAATAAACTCTAAAGCTTGTTCATCATCATGTGATGTACCTGCAATCATACACAAATCATTAGTTTTAAACCACAAGACCTTTTAGTCTCGTTTGCTTCTTCAAGCACCAATATTTCACAATGTGTTTTCTGGTTTCTAGCAGATCCTATTTGTTGTGACTCAATCCCTTTGAGTTTTTCCTTTTCCAACAAAGAAATATGTATTTGTTCAAGTTCTCTAAACTTGTTCATCAGCTTAGGATTCCATTTATTTTGCAATGGGTTCCATCTAACCCATTTCCTCATTATCCATCCATGTCTTTGGCATTCATTCCCTGTCTCTTGTAGCCACCCCTGTAGTACCTCCAGTTGTACTTTCATCACTGCAATATCTCTTTCTCTATCCTCATCACTTATCTTATCCCTGTGGCATTCTTTAGAACCTCTTCTCTGATCCTCCATGACCATCTTTCTCATGAACTCATTCATGCTCGATTGGTTATCTGCAACATAGCTTCTCTTGTAGCAATCTCCTTTTGCTACTTAGTACCCTATCAAGCTTCCTTTCTGAGCTTAACCTCTTCTTAGGTATTCTTTTGGTTCACTCTCTTGAACCTGCTGTTCCTTTGACTGCTGCACTCAGTCACCTTCCTTCTTTCAGAAATTTTTTTACCAATTCCTCCATCACTGCTTCTTAAGACTTGGACCTTTCTTTGTTTTCATCTTGTCTGCATCTGGAATTCTGCAACCACAATCTTCAAACCAGATTAAAATAAAACACATTATCTCACCTTCAAGATCTCTGCATGACCTTGTCCTCTTCATTCACTTGTACTTTGAATGTATTGTTCTCATGTATTTCTGCAAATGTCAATTCACTTCAACTCGGTGTATCTGCTGTTTATCAGATTTAATATCTGATCTCTTCTTACTATTCCATCACACATGCATTCTAATTTAATTAAAAAAAATCTTTAATCTTCAAAAGAGCTTTTTCCAGCTCTAATACCACTTGACACAGCCTTGGCTGCGTTTACCCACAATAAGCACATATAAAATGTGTTTCTCATTTTTTTTAACCAAGATAACCCCAAACAGTGTAACCTCTGTTGCGGAAGCTATTTCCTTTTAAAACCATATGGTTTTAAACCATATACAAAAACCCATTTTGTTTAAAGTTTAAATCTTTGAATTAAAGTTTAAATGGAACCTTTACCCATTCATTTATTTATTATATAAACCTCTACATTCCGCTCTTTTAATTCCTATTACAATATTTATATAATAGAAATCATACAAACCTTACAATGACATAATACTTGTTGACTTACCTTTCTGTCAACATGTATTTATTTGCACGAACACCAAGGCTAACTCAACGATTCAACAACCGTTGATTCAATCTTACTTCTAATCCGATGGATGTCATGCCATATTTCCAACATTTTATCGATTCCACATAAGCGAACAAACCACTACCATCGATCCCATTTAAGATTTAACGATCCTTATCATATCGCATTTTAAATGACCCGATCTTTAATGTTTTGAAACTTATGCGAAATAGGCAGTTTCATGGTGCTACGTGTCACTTCCGGAGGTTTATCGCACAGTCTCCTTCAATACCATTTACCATTTAAAAGCTATGCGAAAACCAATTATGGTTTTGTAAACCTTTTCCTCCATTTCGCTGGAACATCAACACACAGTTCCAAACGGATCAAGCTTTAATAGCATCTAATTTATACTTATGCCGCTCCTTCTCTTCTGATTCTATGCCAAGATACGAGGTTTCAAAATGAATATAACAATGTGATCACGATAACAAAATTTCTCCTTTGTTGTAATGCCAAAATACGGGTTTTCAAAATGAACCTCCCAATGTGATCACGATAACAAAATTTCTTCTCTATTGTACTCTTAAGTATCACTTGCAATTTAAATCTCCTTTCTCGCATAAATTCAAGTTCTCTTATGCAAATATCAATATGTCTTCAACGTATTCCAAAATAAAACACACTGTACATTGGAAATACATTTGAAGGATTACATTTTTTGTGTCATCGATCCATTCTGGTCGATGATTCCTCACAATCTACACAAAATTCAAACTTTAAAATGAATGTTCAATTTCTTAAGAACACACAATCTCAAGGATTCATAAATCCTGTAGCTCAGATATATAATGTCGAAGATTCCTTGCTTCTGTCTATTCCACCTGCAGCATGTATTATGCAAACCTCTATTTCACCTACAAATCTGTCATTCAATGCACACAATATAACCTCAGAAATGAGACATGAACTCAGAAATTTAGTTCTCTGTATTGATACTCAATATTTACATAGGAATTCTTCCTTTGATCTTCTATTGTATCAGTGGCCTTTTCTTCCCACAGCCCATAGGTTTCCAATCCAAACTCTACCTCTCTATATCCTGAATCTCTCTTCTCTATTTCCCTTAAGACTTACAATTTATACAATTAGATTCTAAAACTAATTTTGGTTTAGATCCACTATATTCTCGATCAAATCCTGAATATCTTCTAAATCCTAAAATCTTTCTTTTATCCCTAAGGACTCTCATAAATCTCCAGATTCATGAAATTAATTCTAATTTAGAAAATACAATTAATTCTCAAATCTCTCATATTCTCTTTCGAGAATATATACAAAAATCCTCTCAATATTTAATTAATCCTATATTAAAATCACTCAACTCCAAACAAATCATTTACATGAGAATCCAATTTCCTAGAAAATACAAGACCCCTATGTCTACTAAATTACAATAAAGTTGTTGAGCCGGATGCTCCTGCATCACATGAGCATGATATGACCATTATGATGGTGTGAGGTAGGTATGTGCCTTGGTTTTTGTGTCTTTTGATGCAAGGAAGCTTTGCCAAGTGGTGGACCACCCGGGATAGGGGATGTCGGGGAACTTGGAAGGTGAGTGACTGCATCGAAGGGGATGACCGGATTTCCGAGGGACTTTGCAGCATAGGAGGGAAGGCCAGGGAATACATTTGTTTTTGGTCATTAGAATTTCTAGATGGAATCATATGCACGTTGGGAGTGTGCCCTGGAACAATGGGTTGGTAATTTTTCACTGAGAGGAAAGCAACGCAGGATTGCAGCGTTGGACATTGGATGAAGATTTGATTTTGATAGTTAATTATGGACTTCCTGAAGGAGGTGAATCCTGGTACTACTTTTGAGGGTGGAGGTGTGAGCCTTTAGATTCCCTTCTTGTTGATACAGGAATCGTATCATTTTATTTGTTGGCTGAGCAAATGTGCATATGTGTATGTGTGTTTCTATTGTAAATATTGTAATGAGTTGTGTTATAAAGCTCCAGTAAATGGTATTATCGTCATGTTTTCAGAAATTTGTTCATTCTAAATATTGCAACGAGTTGTGTTATAAAGCTCAATGGGAAGTACGTTTTTCTCTTAGCGGCCTTGGTGGTTGTAGGTGTCATAAACACCAAGGACGGTTTTCCCCCAAGGGGGAGGGTTACATAATAGCCCTAGTTAAAAATCCATGTAAAAAAATGTAATACCAACATCACGGGACGCATATTGGAAGCTGAATGGTTGGAAAAACATCCTAGTGGGTGTTCATTACAATTATTATAGCTAAAGGAAATTGACAAAGGCTTTAGAAAGGCTACAGGCATTAATTGGAATTTTATTTACGAAAATAATGAAAATTAGGAGAAAACGAAGGTGAAAGTTCACAAGTTGCGCCATGTGAAGAGGAAATTGAAAGAAAATAATGGAAAATGAAGAAAATAGGGGCCTCATTAATAAATGAGTAATGAAGGTGATTTTTCTCCGCACTCACCTGTAAAAGAAATCCACCCTCTTAAACATGTAATAAAGACAGCATAAAAACCCCACTTTTTGTTGAGCTTCCTCTCCAAACTACAAATAGTTCATAACACAAGAAGCAAGTGACCTTTTACAATTTAATGGATTTAGTAATGTGTATCATAGTCAAATTTTAGTCATGCCTAAATCACTCCAACAAGTTACAAATAGTAATGAAAATGATTTTTCTCTTCCCTCATTTGTAAAAGAAATTTGTTTCATTTACGTAACAGTTAGAAATGTAAGAACCTAACTTTTCCCTTAGCACCTTTTTCCTAGAATTACAAACAATTCATAACTTAACAAAGAGAAAATAACTTTATACAAATTTTAACAAATTTGGTAATATGTACCATAGTCAAATTTTGACATTGTCCAAATTACAAATTCATTGCGATTAAAAAGAAATGTGTGCCATAGCTGACAACCTCAGTCTTATCTGTATCACAAGTTCACATACACTACAATTTGATCTGGCACATCTTCTCATACATTTTGAAAAACTAAGTAGTTCGTGTGATTACCATTTATATTCTTCCATAAGATATAGTCGATACAAACAGATTCGTTAACAATCAAATCAATAAAAAAAAATGGTTGATTCAATCAGTGCAAGTATTTGTGGACTGAATGGTTCCCATTATGCATATCTATACAACTAAAACTGAAACTATATATATATATACAAACAAAACCATTACTTATATAAAACTTTATCATTGATTACTTCCAATAAACATCATCAATGATGCTTATAGAATAGATGAGAAAAATATTATGTTCCATATTTCATTCAAATCAGCTTAAGAATGGATGTATTTGTCTTCTAGCTGAAAAAGTGGTTACATACCAGCAGATTTTAGACAAATCTTACAATTGATTGAAGAATGTTTTTCTTTTCCACAAGATTTCGTTAAAGAATCAATATAAAACCAAAGTAGATGCATTTTTCCTTGTATGAAATTTTTAGTGCATGATGCATTATGGTAGGGGGGGGGGGGGAAGGGGATTCATTGATGGGTGTCGGTGAAGGAATGGCAGAAAAATTCATATAGATTCACAGGGATTGCACCTATCATTATAATATACTTTTGATTTGTACAAGTTTTGACCAGAATATTAATTGTGTTTCATAGCCTATGGGAACATCTATCAACAATATTGCCTACGAAATCAAGAATAAAATTCAATGGGTGCTTCATTGAGCAAGAGAATCTCATCACTTTTTACTAAACAAAATTTGACTGCCACGAAGAAAATGAATAAGCATTATTAAATGACGAATGCGATTCCCAGGACAAAAATTTTACCAATTGAAATTGTTAGCAAACCAGAGGAAACATAACCTTAAAACATTTCAAAATGCCTCTTAAAGTGCAACAATTGGTATAGTACTAAGCAATAGTGTATTTCGTAGGTGTCCTGGATGATTTTTCCTTTCCTTGTCTTTTTTCCAAACTATAACAACAATAACAACAAAGAATTCATGAACTAATTTTGTTTTTGTTTTGTCATATATGGTGCAGCTGAAAGGTTCTCAATGAACAAGAAACATGAAACCTTTATTGCATAACTCATCCTTATCCATTTTGAAGGAAAAATAATATTAGACAAGTGGGATGGTCTCCTTTTTGTTTTTAGAGCACTTAGATAATCCCCTGTTGGGTTTTGGAAATCACCTTAAGGTTTTTACTTGACCTTATCCAAAACCATTTCCATTACCAAATCCCTTTCATATATGCTCATGCCATTTGAATAGATATCCAGAAAGCACATTCTCTAATCCTTTGTTTAAGCATGGCCATTTTCTTACTTCTATACAGGTTCATGGGAATTTTAGCAACAACAAATCATGAGAATTAACATATTATCATAGTGGTGAACTTCAAATGGAAAGACATCCAAGGATCTGCTAAATTTCAGCTAATTTTCTTATACTTCTTAGATAATTCCTTTAGAATTCACTAACCATTCCCATTGCTGACTTGTTTTTTTATCTACTTCAGTCCCTCTAAATGTGTAGCCACGACATATTCTCTATTATTTTTGTTTAAGTGTGGTAGTTGTTCTGCTTCAATGGGAGCTCATTCTGGGCATTTTTGAATCCCCGGACTAGAGAACTACCATACTCTCCCAGTTGAAAACATCAAATGGAAAGATATACATGTATTTTCCAAAATCCCATATTAGTTTTTAGGTGAGTTGATCTCTTTATGGGAAAAGAAATACCTTTTAGAAAATTCCTTTAGCTAAGTTGTTGAAGTCGTTGGAAACTTGCACCCAATATAATTAGCATCCAATCTGAAAACTTGGAGAATTGCAAAGTTTTTATTTTTATTGGGGAATATCCCCTCATTTAATCACTTGTCTTGAACTCAAATTATATTTTTCCAAATTAGTATGTAGACCTCAGCTTCAAGCTCATAAACACTTACATCACGCTATTCTTATTGATATATGAGTTAGTTGCATTAATTTGTAATTTCATATGAAGGGTTTTTTTTTTTTTTTTTAATGGAATGAATTTATTAATGGTTCTTTTGTCATGGTTTTGACATGTTCCTTTTACAATAGCGTGGCTCTTTTATAAATGAAATTTTCCATGAAATTTTTTAATCCATTTTTCTAAATTTATCAATCTCTCTCACTTACTTACTTTGAATACATAGGGATGTTAACTACACATTCATGCCTACCTGGTTCTCTCTTCCTTTATGCTTGCTAGCTTTTCTTTTTAAACCTCGAAAAATATCGATGGACTGTTGGTTTCAATACTTTCCTGAATGAGATCGACCCTATGAAGTTGTACATACGGAACCATAGTTACACAATAGTTACCCCGACAGAACCACAGTTCATACAACGCCCCACACAAAACATCACACATAAAAAACTCACACAATAAGAAGCACTAGCTAGAGCCGATTGGCGATCATTGACAAACAATCCCAATTTCCAATCATTGTCAAAATCCAATAGAAAATCATTTCCATACTCATTAGACTGCTTCCAGATTTTTATTTATTGTTATCAATTTTTGTTGAATAGTTTAGGTAAATTTGAAATAAAGGTCAAGTTATAGGTAGTTGTTGGTTTATTGGATTGTGTGAATAATTAATGTTTTCAACCATGTAGTCTAGGGTTCGTCACCATGTAAACCGTTACAATGGTTTGTTGCAATTGTCAATATAAATCGATGATATATACAAGAAGTTATAATACAGATTAGAATTTTGGCCACCAAGAGATGTAAACCTTGTACTGTTGAGGGGGCAATGCAAAATACTAAGATAGTTTGTTGTTACTGTTAGTGAAATTCAAAATGTTTCTTTAAAATTTTAGATATTATGTTCTTAGAGGAAACATTGGAGATATTGAACATCACCAACTGCACTGCACTAGAGTTTCCAATCAAAGTTGCAAATTTTACACCAAAAGTTACGAATAATTGGGAGTTGATGTCTGGCTCATTTTCATCTAATATGTGATGAAATCTGAAACTTTTGAGGTTGACATGAAGCAAACTTAGATTCAGAAATATAGTCATCTTATTGTTCATGAATTAATATTATTTTATTTAGTTCATCTCATCTACTACCTATATTTTTTCGAAATCTCTTAAATATTTGTTATTGGTACTTGAAATACCATCTTCGAAGGTTAAGAGGAAATCTATGTTAGAAATGTTATAGAATATGTCAATTTGGCATTGATTTCTCTTTATCTTCTAGCTTTGAGTGGAATTTTGTTTACTAATTTTTATCTTAAATGTTTTTTTATATGTCATGATTCTTCTCGAATTTATGTCTGACGACTTTTCTTTTGCAACATTTAGTTAATTAAATTGAACTTATAAATAGTAACTAGTGATTAGTTTAAGAGATAAAAAATGCATCACATTTTTGTTTGATTTTTTTTTGTTTAAGCGGTAAGTAATGTATGGCATGTTCCTTTAATGAATTCGGTAAATATATGTTTTTGGGTATAACCCGTAATGTAAGGAGGCTACCCTTAACAGTGTAGGAGGCTAAATTATGAGTATCGGAGGCAACCACTACCACCGCAACGTGACACAATAGTTTGTTAAATCCTAATATCTATGTAATTAACCTTCTTTTAATCACATTAATCATAATTTTATGCAATCTAAAACTTTCTTTAAATAACTTTATATTCACCATATTTTCAATCATAGTTACATATGTTATCATTAAAAGAAAATTTCTTTTAACACCCCATTTTTAACAAGTGTTGCACGACAGCTTAGTCCCTGCCACTTAAGTGGATGCTATGCATTTAGAAAAATTGCAAAATTATATATGAAGTAGAAAAGTTAACTACACACTAAGGGATATGGACTTGCATAAATGTTTGGTGGGTACTAACCACTATTAAGTTGGCACACTTACACTTTTACTCCTATATGTCAAAGCATTGAAGAAAAAAGTTAACTACCTACTAAGGGATATGGACTTGCATATCTTTTTGGTGGGTAGTAACCACTATTAAGTTGGCACATTACACTTTTACTCCTACATGTCAAAGCATTGAAGAAAACATAAGTAATGGTTGGTAGTAACTCCGGTAGGTATATTTATTTTTATCTTATTTCTATTCATTTTTTTATAGAAATACTTGCTTAAATTATGGTGGGTCGTAAATGATGGTAAATATTTTATTTATGTGAGTATGAGTTATTTTCAAGGATTTTAATTATGAAGCTTAACAATGAAAAATCATTGCACAAATATTTAAAAATCATCTCATAAATATTGTAAATAGGTCATTTATGTGAGTATGAGTTATTTTCAAGGATTTTAATTATGAAGCTTAGCAATGAAAAATCATGGCACAAATATTTAAAAACCATCTCATAAATATTGCAACTACATCCATAAATTATGGCAAAAAATATGAGGTAGTTATCCACATGGAACAAAGGCTATACCTTCAAAATTATCGTCTAATCAAATGTTTGAAAAATAACTTAAACATTATAACTTGGATCGGTCAATGCTAAATTAATAGTGGTCATTAGATTGTTATAGTTCAGGGACTAATAAGGAACACCTATCACATAATAAAATAAGGAAAAAGAAAAAAAACTTGTGATTAATGAAAACATAAAGATATTAAATTTCCAGATACCTTTAGGTTGTCATCACATGAGACAGAAATTTGTTAACGTGTTTCTAACCAACTAGTGTGGTTCATCTTTAGGACCAGATGTGAGATCAGATCCATTCATTAAACTTATATATATGTAGAGAAGGCCAGACTAGTTGTTGGAATAATAGCTAGTTTGACTACGAAGCAAAAACATCTCTACATCTCTTTAAAAAGGCAAGATTTGATTTCATCTTGGAGACCCGTAAACGTGCCCGTTCAAAATGATGAATTTTGGTCACCAAGGCCCTACTGAGCAGGGTTTCAATATTTGAATTCATGCTTCGGATCACAGAAGCATGAATTCAAATATTGAAACCCTGCTTGGTTGGGCCTTGCTGACCAAAATTCATCATTTTGAAAGGGCACGTTTACGAGTCTCCAAGATGAAATCCGATCTTTCCTTTTTAAAGAGATGTAGAGATGTTTTCCTTTGTCGTCAAACTAGCTGTTACAGCTAGTTTGGCCTTCTCTACATCTATATAAGCTTAATGACTGTATCCAATCTCTCATCTTGTCCTGAAGATGAACCACATTGGTTGGTTCGAAAAGCATCAAAAAAATTATATCTCATGTGATAACAATTAAAAGATATATGGAAAATTACTATGGATCACAAAAACATAAATTCAAATAAAAACATTAAACTTTAAATATTCAAATAAAGATATTAAACTTTATATATATATATATTCAGTAAAATATTAAATTTTGATTTTGTATTATTTTATTAGTGAAGAAAAGTAAAATCTTTATTATGTAAATGAGTTACTACAAGTAAATTGAAAATAAGAAGAAAAACAATACAATTACAATAAAACTCTAATTAATTAACTCGTGACAAAATAAATAATAAAATAATAAGAAAAAACTTCAAAATATTTAATGAAGACATAAATTAATGTGAGAAAAAAGAGGATCGTATATTTTAAAAGATAAACGAGTCAAACAAACTATAACTAAAATCTTATTATTATTAAAAAAAATGATATAATTAATATAATTTTATAAAATAATATTCAAGTTTTTTTATTTTTTTATTCTTCTCTTATGTAACAGATTTAAAGCATAAAATTTCAATGATATTTATATTATTACAATTTAATTATATATATAAAGAGAGAGAAGAGAGAGAATATGTATACTTATATAGATTTTAAAAGTCCAATGGTGAGTATTTTGTCTCCCAAAACAAAAAGATCACATACATCAATTTAATATTTAACTTGACCACAACTTTAAAATTAAATTATTATTATCATCATTTTCATAAAAATATTAATGATATAATTTTATAAAATAAAATCAAAATTCTTTTGTATTTTTTATTTATTTTATTTTTAACAATGAATAAGCACATTATAACCATAATCTTATTATAATAAGAATATTATAATTAATATAATTTTGTAAGATAAAGTCAAAGTTTTCTTTGATATCTTTTAGTGGTTAACAAACTTTCAAAATATTAAAGTCACAACATGGTAATAAGTATTAAGCACAATATTTTCAATGTTGAGGTGGACTTCAATGTTACTCGAGTATGTAGGACATTTAGTGATTACACACAAAAAAAACTCAGTGATGTCATTATGGTGTATGCCAACAACATTTTCTGAATTGTTGTTGCTATAATCATTGAATCTTGCATGTTTTTATGTTTTCCTTTTAATTGTTCTCAATTAATAGAATGTCATAGCTCTTGATAGATATCTATGGAAGGTTGTAATTGAATAGCAATTTGTGTACTTTGATTTCTATGAAATAGCAACTATGTAATTTTTTTTTCTATGGGAAATAAAACAAGCATAATATTTTAAAAAAAAAAATGTTTTGGTGGTTTATGCCCTATTGTGAAATTATGTCCTAGTATATGGATGATTTAATAATGAAATTTTGATTTAATTCAAAAACAATTTCTAATTCTAAAACTCGTTGCTTTGTTTTTTTTCTTTTCTAATTTAGACTATTTCTATTATATTATACATGGAAAAACATTACATATCTCTTCCTCCAGATTTGGCGAGCCAATTCCGGATGGAAGTATCAGGAGTTTGAAAACAAAATACTGACTGCCCCAGAGGGGGAAACCAGTCCTTAATTAGCAGAGATTAAGAGCTGCCCAAAATGGGAAACCAGCATACTTAGTTTTGAAACTGAAACTAAAACATAACAGAGAAAGATTCCAAAACATGTTCAAAATAGAGAACGGTATTAGAAAACTGAAGTGAGAGAAGAGCACCCAACATTTGAAATTAAGGTGGACCTTCATTCTTCTTGCTGGGTTTGGGGTCTTCCTCCTCGATCCTGCAAACATAAAAAGAGACATCTTCCTCCTTGCTTGGTGCATGGATTGAAGTCTGAAGCCGTGGCGACACCTGACCATCTGGTCGGTTGGAGGTGGCCGCAAGATGATTGGTATCCTCTTCCTTGCCTCCTGCGTTGCTACTTGAACTTCGACCGCCACTGGAACTCGAATTATTGCTGGAGCAATGGCTACTACTGGGGCACTCTGCATGAGCAGAGATTTCATCTTGCGAGGAATGACGGCCAGCTTAGACTGAATAGTGGACTTGCGCGGGTGTTTCTTGGGACGAATGCCAAAGGTAGCAGGTGGGGAAACAGGGAGCTAAAAGGATAATTGAGCAAAAATTTTGACAGGGTCGAGCCTGCTCGGCTCCTCCCAACCCACAGAAAGGTTTAATTCCCTGCCTTTGGCACTCGACAGAGAGGGTCGGGAAGGGAGGTCGCGGCCACCAGCCCTTCGACCCCGCATTCGATGACGCCTAGGCATGACAGGTGATGGAGTAGAGGCGCAGGACAGGGAGGGGATGCTCGACGGAGCAGG
This sequence comes from Pinus albicaulis, assembly GCA_034641835.2. Lineage (NCBI taxonomy): Eukaryota > Viridiplantae > Streptophyta > Pinopsida > Pinales > Pinaceae > Pinus > Pinus albicaulis. The sequence continues at coordinate 652,461,674 of CM076573.1, read as the reverse complement.
AGAGGAGTTGCCACGACCTAAAATCGCCGAGGGATGACTGCAATAGGACAGAGTTAGGGCAAGAGCCGGGGACTAAAATGGGAAGCAGGAGGTGAGCACAGAAAGCTGAAAGGAGAGCCGAATGGAGGCCTGAGGAGCGCGGTGAACAGGCTTAATAGCCATGGTAGCAGAACTGAGAGTTGTTAATGCTATGCAGTGGGAGGACAACTCGAAGAAGCTGGCGGAGAGTGAAATTAAGGATGGCATGCTCATGCATTTAATGTCGGGCGAGCGACCATATGCAGGTGCGTGGGGTTGTCCCACCCCATGGCGCCCAAGTGGCCCATCCTTTCATTGCAAAACACCCGCATCCGGGGAAAACTCGTTGTTTTGTTGGTTTTGTATTTGAAGATGTATTTATCTTTGTTTTTTGGGTTAAATATTTATTTACCATTCTACGTTGATACATATAAGTGTTATGGTGTAATAGATTTAAGTGTAAATGAAGAAATTTGAGTATTACAAAATAAAGGCAAAGCACATAGTCTAGGTATAGAAGAAGGAAATACACTATAAAAAATGGAGAAGCACCCAACAAATGGTGATGTTAGTGGAATTTAATAGAGGCTAAGTAAAGGAGCAGACAAGCATGCATATATGAAGTGTGGCAAAGAATATGCATGAATTTTGTGACAAGACAAGCACAATAGAAATTATATGACCATGCATTAAAGGAAACTAAAAGGTTGTAATGGAGGAATCTCATAATAAGACAAAGTAACTAAGAAGGTGGTGAAGCATTTGTTGAAGGAGTTGAAAAATGAGTTGAGATAAATAAAAAATATTTCAAAGATTAATAGAGGTTGGGTAGTCATTTTGGAGTTGTTAGAAACTATATTGTAAGTTGAAGCAGTAGAGAACCAAAATAATAGAGTGGTATCATGTAATTTACTTTTTAAAGAAGGGGCATTTACACGTCATCCACTCAATATCACAATAGTCAATGGGGAGGTCAACTTATGAGAGGTATAACTACCACATATGAACTTTGATTGAGGTGATTTTTGGACCATTGGAAAGATTATGATGTGTAGAATAATGTGAATCGGTTGGAGCCATACTCACAAAGTTTTGACCCCAAAAGGTATTGTTTGATGCCTCAAACTAATTTTATAAGTATTCAAACCCCAAATCACTAAACTAGGACATGTCCCTAAAATGGGACTTACCAATCAATTCCTCCAATTTTTCCTCCTAGAAAGTGCCAATATAAATGAAAATTTATACATATCCATGCTAGATCATGCCTCCCCATTTAGATAGGATTTTGGTCCCAAAAATCTTGTATTGAATGAGGTGAAGATATTTTTCCTCTACATTATACTTGGAGTGCCCTTTTCCCTTGCTTGGAAGTTTCCCTTACAACTCAACATACCAAAGTTCATGTTTCCCCTATCTATTAGTTATCAAGTTCTCCTACAAAGTTGTATCTTCTTCCAACATTGCCTCAAATTCTAGTGCCAACTCCTCTAATGGTTGATAGGAATTTTTCATCATTTTTTTATCCAACATGGAAGGTTCATAGAGTTTCAAATTTTCAACATTCACTGTTGATTAAATGTCCATGCACCTAAGTAGACTTAATTTGTACACATTATCACCCACCTTCTATATACTTAAAAAGGACCATATTGTAGAGCCTTAATATTCTTAGTAGGATCATGTAGCATTTCTTTGTTCAAATGCAACCAAAAAATTTCTCCCATCTTGAATTTTTTCTAAATTCTATGCAATTTGATAATTGCAAGAAAAAACCATTGTAGCTGTTGATCCTGCTATCCTACTTTTACTTTGCCTCCTTGCTCCAAATCCCAAGTATGCCACACTCCTCCAAGAGTGCTCCAAGAAAATTCCAAGTGTCAAAGAGTATGAGAGATAGAAAATAGAGAAATATCCAAGCTAAAAATGACAAAAAGTTGAACTGACCAAAAGCCAAGCGGAACTGATCCTCAAAATCCTTTTTATCAACGAGGCCTTTGTTTTTTCATTTCCATTATTTTCCTTCAATTTTCTCCTCACATGAAACCTGTGACCTTTCACCTTCCTTTTCTCCTATTTTTTCATTATTTTAATAGATAAAATGCCAATAAATGCCTCATGCCTTTCCAAAGCCTTTGCCATTGCATTTTCTAATTTCCATATCCATTAATTAATCAGAAGTGATCCTCGTCACTATGTTTTTCCCAACACTCATATTCGAGTACATGTCCCATAACCTTGGTTATTTCTTTGCCTTTACTAAATTTATTACATGTGTTTTTTACCTAGGGTTGTTATAGACCCCTCCCCCTTAGGGGAACACCATCCTCGGTGTTCTGACCCCTACAACCAGCAAGACCACTAAAAATAAAAACATACTTCCCATGGAGCTTTATAACTTAGCTTGATGCAGTGTTTATAATGAACAACATGCTTAAAAGAAAACCAACATGACATCCATATTGCTTATTCGAGCTTTATAACACAACTCATTGTGGTATTTACAATATAAACCATATATAAATATGTACATATACCAAAACTGCTTTGCCACAACTCAAAAACAAGGAAGGATAAATAGATCACATATGATCAACCATCTCCCATGTAAATTCATGAGACACAAAGTGCTTCCACTGCACCTTAACCTTCTCGATTTCTTGGTTCTGGAGCATGAGCATCTTTCTATGCAAAATGCAATGAGGTTCCGATTGTAATTATCCTTCTGGTTCCACCTGCAATATATACCAATCAATAACATGATCAACATCTTTCACATATCTTTTAAGCAATGAATGTTATGCAACCATCTCACAAAATAGAATAAAAGATAGATCACGACTTAGAAATCAACCTCCTCGAGGGGGAAACTTCCTTTACATTACATGAATGAACAATTCTTGGATGATAAAAATGAAGAAACCTCCTTTCTATATATAGGATTCCAAGGGGTCACAATAATACCAATAAGGGGGCTACACTAAAAATAATAATAAGGGGATACACTAGTATTATAGGAACCTAGCATGCCCCTCTCCTTCAAAAAAGTGTTGTCATCAACGCTTGAGTAGTTTTGGATGCTTCTATATAAAATTATCATCTTCCCATGTCGAATATTCAGCAGATAAGTTCTTCCAGTTGATGAGATACTATGATATTGATCGATTTCGTAGTTGTCGAGTTCTTGTTTATGTGACTACTTCAGGTTCCAATATGATTTTTCGTTCCTCGTCAAGTTCTGAAAATATTGTTTGAACTAGGATCTTGTCACGTATAACCTTTTTAAGCATAAAACATGAAAACTGGGTGCACTAGGGAAGATGAAGGAAGCTCCAATTTGTATGCCATTAGTACCAATATTTTGCAACACCTTTTAAGGACCATAACACTTTTGTGATAATTTATTATCTTTCTTAGCTTGCATGAGGGACACTTGTTCATGTGGTTGTAGCCATAAAAATACCCAGTCACTTACATCAAAACTTATTTCATTGCGATGTTGATCTGCATGTTGTTTCATTTGATTATGTGCCAAAGTGAGGTTATCCTTTAAGAATTGGAAAAATTGTTGTTGATGTTTGATGTGATCTTCTGCTACTTGAATCTTATATTTTTCTCTTAAATATGATGTGATACGGTGGATGATATCCATAAAGTGCCATAAATGGGGTCATTTTTGCTACAGTATGGAAGGAAGTGTTATACCACCATTCAGCCAGAGGTAACCACTTGAACCATTGTGTATGTTTATCATATATAAAGCAACAAAGATATCCTTCCAAACATGTGTTCACTATCTCATTTTTACCATCATATTGAGGATGATATGATGGGCTATGAGCTAATTGAGTACCCAAACAAGAAAATAATTGCGTCCAAAAAATTCTTGTAAAAATGGGATCTCTGTCGCTTACAATAATATTTGGGTTTCCATGTAGCTTTGGAATTGTTTCCATAAATGCAATAGAAATTGTACTGACTTTAAATGGATGAGATAATGCACAAAAGTGTGCATACTTGGTAAGTTTTTCAACTACCACCATGATGACAAAATTTCCATCGGACTTGGGTAAACCTATGATGAAATCCAGTGAAATCCCCTGCCAACGTTGACTTGGAATGAATAAAGGTTTTAATAGACTTGGGGTCTTAATTCTCTCAACTTTATTGTGTTGGCAAACCAAACATTCTGCCACAAACTTTTGAATATCATATTTAAGGCCATCCCAAAAAAAATTCCTTCTTGACCCGGTGGTAAGAATTTAAAAATCTTGAGTGCCCTCCTAAGGGAGAGGTGTGCAATTCCAAAAGAATATTTTGTCTGAGTTGTGAATTCTTACAAATATATAAGTGATATTTGTACCATAATGAATCATGTTTCCAACTAAATGTTTCAGATGTACTGGGATCTTGCTACAACTTTTGAATGAGTGTCCACACCTCTTCATCATTCTCTCATTCATCCCTTTCTTCGGTTATCCATTCAGGTTGGATAATATACATGACACAAATCAATGCTTCTACATCCTCATCCTTTCTTAAGAGTGCATTTGCAACAACATTTTACTTCCCTTTTTTGTAGTTGATTTCAAAGTCATAACCCAACATCTTTGTGACCCATTTTTGTTTCTCTTCTGAAGATAATCTTTGTTCCAAAAAGTATTTAAGAGTATCATGATCTAGTTTTACCTTGAAGTGTCTTCCCATTAGGTAAAGTCATCATTTCTTTAGTGCATGTAGTATTGCCAATATTTCCTTCTCATAAATAGGTTTTTGTAAATACTTTCCTTTGATTGGAAGACTTTCAAAAGCAATGGGTCATCCTTCTTGCATTAAAACTACACCAATTCCATTTTCTAAGGCATCACATTCCATAATAAAGGTTTTTGTGAATTCTGGCGTAGCTAATACCTGTGTTTACAATTTTCCTCTTTAAGATGTTCAAAGGCCTTAGTTGCTTCCGATGTCCAAGAAAATGCATCTTTCTTCAGTAATGATGTTAGAGGTGTCGATATTATCCCATAATTCTTAACAAACTTGTGATAATACCATGTTAACCCCACAAATCCTCAAATATGCTTTATGGTTGTGGGGATTTTCCATTCCTTAATAGATTTAATTTTGTTAGGGTCTACCTTAACAGCCTCATGAGATATAATATGACCCAAATATTCCACCTCTTGTAATCCAAAGAAACATTTGGAGGTTTTGCATATAATTTTTTATCCCCCAATGGTTTGAGCACCATGTAAACATGTTGAACAGGATCCTTCCAATACTTGTTGTAGATCAGTATATCATCAAAAAACACTAACACAAATTTTCTACGGAAGGGTTTGAAAATGGAATTCATCAAACCTTGAAATGTGGAAGGTGCAATAGTAAGGCCAAAAGGCATGACCAAAAATTCATAATGACCCTCATGAGTTCTAAATGTTGTTTTCAGAATGTCTTCAGTCTTCATTCTAATTTGATGATATCCAAAATGAAGATCCGGCTTGGTGAAGTAAATTGCTCCATGTAATTCGTCCAATAATTCATCAATGACGGGAATGGGAAATTTGTATTTAATAGTGATCTTGTTGAGCTCCCTATAATCTGGACACAAACACCATGATCCATCCTTCTTGTGCACCAATACTACTAGAGCAGAGAAAGAAATTTGACTAGGTTGAATTATACTAGCCCCTATCATTTCTACAACCATACGTTCAATCTCACTTTTTCGAGCACAAGGATATTTTTAAAGCCTGATGTTTGGAGAAACATTTCCCGGAATCAAATGAATATCATGGTCATGATCATGAGTAGGTGGGAGTCCTTTTAGAGTTTCAAACACTTTGGAATGATGGTCCAAGACTTTTTGGAGATCTCAAGAAATATATGATTTGGTGATTGAACCGCTAGTGAGCATAATTGTGCAATTACACCTCGTTGTTCTTTCTTTAGAAGCTTTTTCATGACACTAGAGCTTATTATCTTTCCGAGCTTCCATGTTATACCCCATAATTCAACTTCCTTTCCTTCCCAAAAAAATTTTAAGAAAATTTCTTGAAAATTAAAAGTTATCGTCCCCAAAGATTGTAACCATTGGACTCCTAGTACAACATCAATATCACCCATTCGAATGTGGAGCATTGGACTATTCAATACATATTACCCCATGGTTATATTTATATTATGGCACTTTCCATAGCAATTTATAATTCCTCCATTTTCAACCATCACTTGACACTCTGGTGTTGGTTATAGGAAGCAATTCGATTCCCTGGCTACCTTACAATGAATAAAATTATGGGTACAACCTCAATCAATCAGCACTATCACATTTTTCTTCTTGATATGTCCTTCTATCTTGAGAGTTTTAGGAGTGTTAATTCCTGCCAATGCATTACAAGATGTGGTTAGATTCATTTCGTCTTTATCTAGGGTTGGTTCATGGTGTATATCCTCTTCTTTTGAAGTTTCGTGTTCATTTTCTTCATCCTCTTCCAATCTATGTAAAATAATTTCTTCTCAACACACTTATGACCTTTAGTGTATTTTCTATCCCAACTTTAGCAAAGCCATTTTTCTCTTTTTCCTTCCAATTTCTGTGGTGTCAACCTCTTAGGTTTTGGAAGTCTAGGAGTAGCAACACTTCCATCTTTATAGTTGTGAGTGGTAGGCTTCCTTGTCACCATAATTTTGATTTCAATTTTTCTTGCCAACTTGAATGCCTTCTCCAATGAATCAGGTTCCCAAAGGAGAACCTCATGTTGGATGTTATCCTTTAAAGCCCTATGAAGACATCAATCTTGTGTTCCTCTGGAATATCAATTACCATTATATTCAATTTTGGAAGTCCTCAATGCGCTCCACCATTTAACCCTTTTGTTTGAGATTTATTAATTGGCTAAAGAAGGTGTTGCACTTTGTATCCTCATAATGTGCTATCATTTTCTCTGTAAAAATTAACAAAGTTACAATTTTTTTACAAGATAAAATCCATTGATACCATATAAATCTATTGGGTTATAAATATAAAGTTGCAATGTGTACCTTTTGTGTGTTTTGCACATTATGGAGATCAAAATATTGCTCCATTTGTAGTATCCATGTTACGGGATCCTTGCCATCAACTTCCTCATATCGATCTTTGGAATAGGTGGGTATTTAATCCAAAATTAGAGTCTATGAAATCATGATTAACATTTATTTTGTTCTCATCATGAGTTTCCTTTACTGCCTTTTCGCCATTAGGAAGCTTTTCCTGTAGCAACTTTGTCAAGCATTCCATGTTTCCTTTCAGTTTTGCTTCTATACCTTCCATGTCATTCTTCAACCCATCCATGTCTGATTTTAAACCATTCATATCGCCTTTTATTTCTTCTATGGTTTCTATTTGTGAGAACGAAATTTGTTGCACTTGGTCTCGTAATTTTGCTATATCATACTGCACTTCTTCCTCTTCATGTGCCATATAAGAGTTTAATGAGGGCTTAATGGGTGTGGAATTATTTTTGAGAGGCATTTTAGAATAAAATATTGATATCAATGCTTCAATTTTCCCTTGGAATCACTTCAAATTGAGTTTTCAAACAAAAGTGATGCAATTAAAAAAAAATATTACATACCTTTTCCTTGTTTTTGAGGAGCCCGATATTGAAATTGATGTATCTCTGTGATTTTGGATCCCAAAAATTTTAAATTTGGTCTTGTAGTATCCCTCTTAGTCTTCTTTCCAATGCCACAGGTCTAACCCAATTTGGATTCTCCAAGACAAAGTTATGCCTAATCTTCCAGAATGACCTAATTATGGGTTGGTTCAATAGAGTGAACTTGTACGGCGTGCCACATGTCACTGTTTTGACCTTCGAATCTGAAATTGATATACAAGAAACTAAATTTCGTTCACTTTTGACCAATTTTTACAGAATTCCAATCATATCCGTAAAACGAAAGTTATGACGATTTTCCCTCAATCACTTATTTGAGATAAAATTATGGAGCCTACAAAAACCCTAACTTCCACATATCATATCTCTAAAAATATTACGAACCAAGGTCTGAAATTTTCACACGAAGGTAATCAAGATTTCGGCTCCATGTGGTAAAAATTTCAACTTCTGAAGCCTCGTAGAACTTTTTTTATATCGATAATTCCACGATGGCCTGTTTGAATAAGTGAAACCATAGAATCCCAAGCTCTGATACCAAATGTTATGCAACCAGCTCAAAAAATAGAAGAAAATATATATCACTACTTAGAAATCAGCCTCTTCTAGGGGGAAACATCCTTTATATTACATAAATGAACAATTCTTGGATGATACAAATGACAAACCTCCTTTCTATATATAGGAGTTCAAAGGGTCACAATATAATCGTAGCCGACATAAAAATAAAAATGTAAGGGAACAACAATAACAATGTTGGGCTTCTATGGGGCACAATAATAATAATATGGGGACTACATGGGACAACAATAAAAATAAGGTGGTTTTACTAACAATTAAAAATAGGGGAAACACTAGTATTATAGGGACCTAGCAATGAAACATGGAAAAAATCATGGACTTTCACTATCGGAGGTAGTGCAAGTCAATAGGCCCATTCTCCAATCCTTTCAAGGATCTAAAAAGTTTCACGATATTGAGGTTTCAACTTCACACATGACCCGAACCTCAAGGAGCTCTTCTTGGGCTTGATGCACAAGTACACATATTCACCAACCTGAAGTTACTCCTTAAACAACATGTGTTGATCTGCATAAATTTTATGCCTATCCTGTGCTACCTTTAGATTATTCTTGATAACCTGCATATCCTGTTCCATCTTTGACAACATGTTCAGTCCTATGAATACCCTATTCGCTGGATCACTCCAACTTATGGGAGTATTACAATTCCACCCACAGAGTGCCTCAAACGGACTCATCCTTGGTGACTCCTGATACCCATTGTTGTGAGCAAACTCAACTAGTGGTATATACTCTTCCCACTTTAGTTGTTGATGCATGACATACATTCTCAACATGTCCTCCAAAATCTTTTTGACCCTCTTTGTCTATCCATCGTTCTGTGGATGATAGGTTGTGCTGAAGTCCAAATCCGTATCCAAACCTACAAATAATTATTTCCAAAACCTAGAAGTGAACTTAGTACCCTGTAAAGAGCTTGAAAATCTATGCTCAACATTATAAGGGAGACCACCTGGTCTGAACCTTAAAGCAGTTCCTTTTCCATTTGGAATGGTGGTTCCAACTGGTTTAACTAGTTCCAATTATCTTTTCCCTATTCTTATCAATTTAATATGTGTCTTTAGTTACCAATAGGTAGGGATATTAGTTCGATTATTCTTGTTGATCAGGCAAGAGAGTCATCCTTAAGTTGTTTTAATGACTCAACCAAACCACTCTAAAGTTTTTCATCTTAAACAAGAGGACTTATAGAATGAAAAAGTTATGATAACACATGCAATATCTAAGATGTAGTTAATCTAACCTATCTCGATTGAAGGAAAGCGAAATCATTCTCCCAATCAAGAGAAAATTAACTTAACGGGGAAAAGAAGCTTTAATGAAATTGGAATTAAGATGAAGGAATTAGGTCAAGGAGATAACTCACAAGACCTGATTCCTTATTAACACAAATACTCACAATTGAAAATATATCCAATTCCTTGCATAAGAACTAAAAATATTCATAATGAATTATTGAATTAGTCTGAATAGGAGATCATGTATGCAAGTAAACAATTACTATCCTAAATCGTAAGATAACTTTCCAATCTAAGATTGTAACTATTTGTTCCTATGCAATCTTCAATTTTCATATTATATCTAAAATTAAGCATGTAGAATAGTCTAAGCAGAATTTTAAATGAATCAACGCTCAAGATTCAACAATAGTGCTTGAATTCGATTATTAACTCATACATTTGAAATATAAATTGAAAGACTGAAATAAGAATTAATTTCAATTAAATTATGTAAATAATGGTGTTAAATATCATTAACTGAAATAAACCTTAATTAATAAATGAAATCAAATTTAGATCATCACACTACAACAGTAGTGCGCAATCCTATGGGCCTGCAATTGATCGCTACTTGCAGAAATAGCCTCCTCCTTACATCAATAATGCATGATAAACAAGAGTTTCTCTACAAACAGATAGAGTACAACAATATGGAGCCTTCTTCCCCCAGGATTTGAATCCCCACTCTTCCTTCAACTCTAAATCCTTTATTACAATAGTGTTTTTCAAGAATTCTAGAACTGCAGAGAAGAGAAGCCTGCTCTACATTCTACAATCTGTTTTTTATAATATTTACAAAAGAATTCAAAATAAGAAAGTTGTTGAAGAGTAGTTCTGCTCCATCAATTTTCATTGGCCTAAAATTGTATTCTTCAATTATTGAAACACTCTCATTGATTGATATCTTCTTCTTCTCATCTCTTCAACCATTTTTCTGCAAAAACAAATCAAAAATTAAATTAAAATACAAAAATAAAATCAAAATACTAAATCTAGAATTAACACATATTAAATCAAAATTTAATTACTTAATTAAATAAAAAATAAAAAAAATTGAGCTTTCTATTGATGCCTGCGAAGATTTAATTGGTCAAGGTGAACATAGACGAACGGATCTACACTCAGTAGAAGTTGTGCGCAAATGAGAATGCAGAAAATTGCTTTTAATTAAAATTTTGAAATTTTATCTTTTCCTAGATTTTAGACCTATTAAATGATGAAATCTGGTAATTAAACCATTTTATAAATGTTTTCCATGATTTTATCTATCCAACGAGTTGTCTTGGGCCTCATTTGGCCAAGTGTAACTCAATTTATGAGCTTCCAAAGTTCGTGTATTAAAACTGACAAATTTCTAAAATTTATGTTACCTAGGTTAAAAATGAATTTTTTAATTAAAATTAAATCCTAAATTAGATTATAACTATTAGTTAATTAGTTATAATTACAAAGTTAAGTTAAGATAATTACTAATTAGTTATAACCAAAATTAAATTTAATAGAAAAATATAAATTAAAATTAATTAATAGTTATTATTATATTAATATGGTAATTGTATCATATATATATATATATATATATATATATAATTCAAAGTTTATATATAATCCATCTATTTGTGAGGAGGAGTGTTAACGGAGATTTACGTGAGGTGAGCAGAGGTGGAGAGATAAGGAGATGAGGGTGAGGTGAGGATGAAGTAGGCCTCGGGAGGGAGTGGGAGTCATAATAAGGTCTTGATTGAAATTATAATGACGAGAAATAGACGTGACATAAAATTTATCGCAAATCGTAATAATAATTTTAAATGAGTGTAATAATTTTGCGATATGCGGTATTGCGATATCGCAAAATTTATCGCATTGAAATTTTTATATCGTATCGCAAGTTTTATTTCGACATTTTTTATTTTGTATTTTTTATTTCGCCTTGATTTAAATTAGGATTTTGGAAAGGAAGAGGTGATGTAAAGTAGGGTCCATGTGGAATTAAAAATTCAACAAAATGAACTACAACCACTTTGCAATTTTGAGATTTTGGGTTTGGCTATTTGTTTTTAAATAGGAAATTGGAATAAATTATCGAGATCCCAAAAAACGCGTTTTTTAATTGTTCTACAATTTGGCTGGGTCATTTTGTAAGACCGATAGTGAAAAATTAAAAAATAATAAAAATGAACTAAGAGTTAATATTGACAACAAAAGACTATTTTAATTGCGAAAATTAAAATAGTATACACTTTATACATTTTCTTAACCGCGACGACAAAAAATGGTAAATTTCAAAGGAGTGTCATTTACAAACTGGTTGACCAAATGAGGTGAAGCAAGTATCGATGGAAAGCTTCCTAAAAAACGAATTTAATGTGATGATCAAAATGAAAATCTGATGAAAAAAAAAAAGACAAAATTGTAGGACAATTAACTTAATGTAAAGCACAAAAGGTAATTAGCCAAAAATCAATAGAAAGGGCCCCCATTTTTTGAAGTAAATGAGTAAAAATTGGAGGGTGTTGGGTTTTCCCTACAACACATCCCTGTCTCACATAATCTTCTTCGATATACCATGCAACCTCACTATATCTCTTCTGAAGACTTGTGCTACGTCAATAGTTGAATAAGTAGACTTCACTAAAATGAAGTGCCCTACCTTTGTCAACCTATCAACCACAACCATGATAGAATCATGTTGTCTAGATGTCCTTGACAAACCTGTAATGAAATCCATGGAAATGACCTCCCATTTCCAATATGGAATCGGAATGGGCTGTAGTAACCACCTAGATTCTTACACTGCTTTTACCTATTGAAAATCCAAGCACCTAGCCACTCCCTTCTTCAAATTCAGCCAATAATAGAACTTCTTCACCGTTGTCAATGTATTTTGAGATCCAGGGTGACCTAAATATGACTTAGCATGAAATTCTCTCAATATAAACTTCTTGAGCTCATTGTTGTCCAACACATAGATCTTGTCCCTAAATCTAACCAAACCATTCGTTGTGAGATGATAGTACACATCCTGATCACATGTATCCTATTGTAGAATGTGCCCAAGATCTTTATACCTGTCATCCTGCTAAAATGCTTGAAAGATCCAATTTTGTAAGTCTGTCCCACAAGAAATCAAAGTTGCAATGTGATTTACTTGTATTTGCCTTTTAAGTGCATCTGCAACCCTATTCTCTTTACCTTTAATGTACTTGATCTCAAAGTCAAAATCATTGATCGTGGTCAACCATCTAGCTTGCTTGACATTCATATTCGGTTGGTCAAATAAGTATTTGAATCTAGTGTGATCGTTCATCAATACAAACCTCCTACCAAGAAGATAGTGCCTCCACATTTTTAAAATGGATGACCTTTGTCAACTCAAGATCATGTGTATCATAATTTTGCTCGTTCTCATTATATTTCCTTGATTAGTAACATACCACCAATCCCTCTTGCATCAATACTCCACGAATTCCTCTCATTAGGTGAATTTTGGGGTCTAAAATGGGCCTCCTAAGGAAATTATAAAATAATAGTGGAAATAATAAAATAAGATTACATTACATCATCAAATTTTAGAAGGGAAAAAAAGAAGAAGAAGAAGAAGAAGAAGAAGATTTTTTCAACTCGTATTGTCAACTTATCTCCCTATGGGTTTACTCAAATTTCAAGTAGAAATACTCGTTGGATGAAAAAATTTATTTCTCATTCAAGGAGTACCCATGTTGCATACTTTGGTTGGACCGTGCTACAAGAAAAATGAAAAATACATAAAAATGTGGTTACAATCATTTTTTTTCATGTATTTCTCATTTTTTGTATAGAAGAGTCCATTAAAAGTATGCAACATGGGTACTCATTGGATGAGGAATTAAATTTTGCATTCAACGAGTATTCTCACATGAAATTTGAGTAAACATTTAGGGAGATAAGTTGAAAATACGAATTGAAAAAGTAGTTTTATTATTTATTTTTATTTTTTTTACTCCAAAAATGGTGAATCATCCCCCATGGTTGGCATCATCATCTTGAATCCTATTAGTTATTATAAAGTTTATTTTGGTTGTACGTTTTTCTTAGGAGGCCCATTTTAGACCTCAAAATTTCCCTAATGCTTGCAAGCATCTGTAGACACTACCAACTCTTTATCCAGATTTTCAATCTTCAGAACTAGAGCATTTGTCAACAACTGCTTCAAGTGCTCAAAACTAGTTGCACATTACTCTATCCAATCAAATTTCTTACCTTTTCATTGCAACGATGTAATAGGATAAGAAATATGTGAGAATTTCCTGATGAACCTCCTGTAGTAACCTGCTAACCCCACAATTGACCTTACCTCATTCACATTCCTAGGAGCTACCCATTCCCAAGTAATGTACCTTTGTCTGAAATAAATTGCATTTGCTAAGCTTGGTATAAAACTGATGCTTTCTTAGCAATCTCAACATTGTTGCTAAATGTTTGGCATGTTCTTCCTCGTCCTTATAATATATCAATATATCATCAATGAACACAATAACAATCTTGTTTGGATAAGGACGCAACACATTATTTATCAAGCACATAAAAGTAGCTCGAGCATTAGTCAAACCAAAAGGAACTACAACAAACTCATAATGCCCATACATGGTCCGGAAAGTAGACTTGTAGATGTCCTCTTCTTTAATGCATATATGATGGTATCCTAATATCAGATCAATCTTTGAGAACGTTGATGCTCTCTTCAATTGATTAAAGAAATCATCAATCCTCGACAATGTATACATTTTCTTAATGGTTACCTTGTTCAATTGTTTGTAGTCAATACACAACCGAAGAGTACCATCCTTCTTCTTCACAAACAATATTGATGCACCCCAAGGCGACACACTTGGCCTAATATATCCCTTTTTAAGCATTTCCTTCAACTGCAACTTCAATTCCGCTAACTCAGGTGTGTTCATATTGTATGGTACGTTTGATGTTGGTGTTTCCCCTAGTACCAACTCAATAGAAAATTCCACTTCCTTGTGAGGCGACAACTCTGAAATCTATGTGGGAAATACATCCTAAAATTGTTGTAAAATCGGGTACCTGCTCAATACCTCTGCATCCACCACATCCTTACCTTTATTACTAGAAATATTTACTGTAAAAAACACACACCCTTTCTTGCGACTACGCTTTGCCTGCATAGTTGTAACCATTTTAAATGATGTTGCCTTCTTCTTCCCCTGCAAGATCCTTTTTTCTCCATTGTCATCCAAGAACTCAATATCCTTGTCATAAAAATCCACCTTGGTTTTGTTAATATATAGCCAATCCATTCCCAAAAACATATTGTATAATGCTAATGGAAGTACATTTAGATGTGCTGATGTAGGCATACCATTTAACTCAAATGCACAAGCTCTTACCCAGTGATGAACTCTCTTGTTTGTACCTGTAGCCAACTTCACTAACCAAGATTCTACATGTACTTCTTTATTCAAACCACACTTATCCACCAGGGCAGGATTAACATAACTATAATTAGATTCATGGTCAAACAAAATAGAAACAACTTGATCAAAAATTCTACTATCCATCTCGATAATAGATGCCTGGTGATTCTCCTACATGTTATCTAATGCTGCATAAATCTGAGGAACACTTTATACAACATCCCCCACTGTTTGTGTCTCCTAAGCACTGTAAATATGCGGTCTGCCACCCTGATGTTGTGGAAAATATCTCCAATGATGATCCTTGCCACAAGTCTAACATTGTAATGGCTTTCAGCTCGCACCCTTGTTCTACTCCTCAGATTGATATCCATTTCCTTTGTCAAATGCATTGAACTTATTAGAAAATGTTGCATTCTCTTTGTTACCTGTGTCCTAAGGTCTTGTCCGCTTATTATCACATTTTCCTTTATTCTTCTCATTACCTTTGCAATCCTTCTTAGTCTTAGACCCCCAGTTCGATTGCTCATAACAGTGTTTCAACTTTCTGACGGCTTCCTCTAACGATCTAGGCTCATCAAACTTAATCATGTCCTTTAATGCTACTGAAAACCCACTGATGAATCTATGAATCTTTCCCCCCTTCTCATCCTTGATGTAAGGCACATATATCAGTAATTCCAAAAATCTACTGGTGTACTCCTCATCGGTCATAGATCTCATCTTCATCTCATTGAATTATTTTTCCATGTCATCATAATATCTCTCTGATAGATACATCTTCCTGAAAAGTCTCTCGAACTCACTCCAAGTCAACTCCTCTTCCTGAATTCTTCTGACATTATTTACATATTCACACCAAATGTTTGTTTTTACCTTTAAGACTGAACATAGCTATTATGGCGTTCATATTATCTAGGTAATCATGTAATATGAATAACTTATTCATTCGAAGAAATTGTGATTTTGCATCTTGTGACTTCTTCATTTCTCCATTGAATGTAGGTGGCTTGATTTCTTGAAATCATATGGAAAATATCCCTTATGATTCCTCTTATAAGGATGATAGCGATGATGACCATGATACCTATGGGAACCAGAACTAGAGTAAATCCCATGTCCACTTCCTTTTTTATTCGGTGTATCCAAGAACCTTCCATTTATAACCGTGTCATCTCTATTTGATGTGTGCCTACCATGAGACCTGCTACCATATGCTCCATTAGTCCCGTCCTCCTGTCCATGACTAATCCTAAGTGGTCCCTGTCTCTGCAAGTCTGACAAGCTTTGAAGGATGAATGCATTGACCTCTACTTGTTTCTCCTGTTCCTGAATGATCTTGTCATTATCTTCTTTGCAACTTCTTATTTCTTCCTTCAAACTTATCAATGTTTTTTTTTTTTTAGGAGAGCACCCATCACCATGTTGCTCATTTTTATCTATAGGGAGAGTCTTGTGAACTATAGTCTACCATTTTTCTAGTCATATTTGATCTTCTTCCTACAAGTATATTATGTCAGCTAAACCAAAATGTAAACATAATCAACATACCTCAGTATAGTTTAGGGGATGATATCTCTACAAGATCAACCAAATTAGCACAATACATGTGTAAACATAATCATAGCAGTATATAAACATCGTATATCAATCATCATCCAATTACCATGCATGACAATACCAACTACACGCCAAATAGACACAATGCATGCACAACAACATATATACACTAACATGCATAACCAATGCATATACAACTAACATTCATTCACGACAATACATCCCAACAACAATGTCATCAACTTATGCATGACAATATGACAACAATAATGCCCCTTACCATGCATACATAACAAACACATAGATCACAAGCAATAATGGATGTATATGTAATTGACATGTATGTATGACAAACACATTTCGCCCATCCCAATCCAAGGGTTGAACCATGCTTTGATACCACTCTATAACCATCCTCCTCCCACATTTACCCAATCTAACTGGTCCATTAGAATAAACATGTGATGAATAATTACTATGATATGATTCATCTTCCCAATTACAATTAAGGAAGAGGAGCCGATAAGACAAGACTAATCTTACCTTCTTTAGAAGCTACAGGACCCCCAGGGGCTAACTAACCACTCTAGGTGCCAACCCCTGATTTAACCTGCTTTCTGACTGAGCTATACCCCAAGTCACAATCATAACAAGCCCTCCATTAAAACTTTCCATTCGCATGCATATCATGGGAATCCATGCAACTGCATAATTTTCCTGGTAGTTTTGTGCCAGCGACCCTGAGTTCTAAGCCACTTTTTTAGGGTTGGGACTCGAGCCTCTACCTAAGACTTAACATGACCCCTACCATCCATGACAGGAATTTCGTCAAACATATTGTAAATATGTAATCTATAGGTCATCACAACAAATCTGAACATAGGGATCACATACTTATCTGAGAATTGTTAAGGAGGATTGATGTCTCCTCCTAATAATTTATTTTTTATCTATTAGGTCATTCATTCATTAACATTTCATCTACTAACCAAAACATGATGAGATCCATAAATCAAGATTTCCATAAAACATGCTTATAACCAACAAATAAACAGAGATATATCAAAGATGAAACAACCATTAGAGCCACATAATGAAAAGCCCATTTACTCATGAAATACCATGGGAATAGGAGCCCTTATTAAAATATGAAAATCCAACCAAGTCAGGGACTTCCACGTACCACCAAACTATAGATTGGTTTGAACCGAATCTCTCTTTCACCCAATCACCTTGCGCCATATTTCAAGCATGAATGTGGGATCTCATGGAATAAACTAATAACAAAAAACCAAGGCTTCCAGAGGTCAAATCACCTCAAACCTCGACCAATGATTCCACCTCATGGTCGGACACCATTAAAAATCATTGGATCAGTCTCTACACAAGTTGTCCAGGACTCCAAAGCATTTGTTCCAATCAAGGCTTCCAGAACTAGTAACTCAACCCACAGTTGTTGTCAAGATCTAGAGCATTTTTCCAACCAAGGCTTCCAGCACTAGTAACTCAACACACTAAGGGCTCTAGAGCGTTTTTCCAGCTAAGGCTTCTAGGAATAGTAACTCAACACAAGCTATTACAGGGATTCCAGAGCGTTTTTCCAACCAAGGCTTTTAGGAACTAGTAACTCAACCCACAGCCAAAGGAACATGGGCACCAACCAAAAAACAAAGATAAAACCCATAAATCCAGGAAATGGAAAGGCTAGGCAAAACCATTGTCAATCCAGGAAATCCTCGATGCCAATGATAGATCATAACCAAGAAACCACATGCATGCCAAAATAAGCGAGGAAATCATACATGCAATTCGATCCCTACAAGAAAAACCCCTTGTAGTTATTGATCTCGTTGTCCTCTTGCACTTTCGTGATTTTCCTTTTCCCCCTTGCTCCAAATCCCAAGTATGCGACACTCCTCCAAGAGTGCTCCAAGAAAAATCTAAGTGTCCAAGTTTATGAGAGAGAGAAAATAGAAGAGAGAGCTCCAAGCTAAAACTGATAAAAAAATATTAAAATAATAATAATAATAATAATAATTAATTAATTAAAAAATAATAATAATGATAATAATAATATATATATCTAAACTGACCAAAAGCGAAGCTGATCCTCATAAGCCCTTTTATTAATGAGGCCTCTATTTTTTAACTTTCGATTATTTTCCTTCAATTTCCTCCTCACATGCAACTTGTGACCTTTCGCCTTCATTTTCTCCTATTTTCCATTATTTTCATAAATAAAATGCCAATAAATGTCCCATGTCTTTCCAAAGTATTTTTCATTGCCTTTGTCAATTTTCCATAGCCATTAATTAATCACAAGTGATCCCCGTCACTATGTTTTTCCCAACATTCAACTTGGAATATGTGTCCCATGACCTTGGTTATTGTTTTGCCTTTATTAACTTTAATACATGGAATTTTAACCCAAGGCTGTTACATTTTGACCATTCACCAATGCCAAATCATCATTAGCTTGTAATTTCAAAACTTTAATAATAAATGGAAGAAGATGAAAGGATGAGCATAGTTCAACTCTCTGAACATCTCAACGATGAATTAAAAAGTTAAAATCTGTGATGAAGATGCCTTGAACACTTAATATTTCAAAGGCCATATGTGTGTGTGTGTGTGTGTCATGATTTTCATATTTATAATATATAGTCTTCATCAAGACCTCATATGAATGTTTGGAACAACATGAAATTCCCACTAATATCTCAGTCTTACATTCATCACATGAATTCCTTTTCTATATTTGGTATATTCTGATCATCCTAATTTAATTTGAAAATAAGAAATATATACAAGGAAAAAATATTATTTGAAACACATAAATCACACCAGAAAAAGAAGAAGTCACTGCAATTTATTGAAGCTGGAATCTTTAGATACAGGCCTCCAAAGCTTTAATATTTTCGCCTTCTAAACAAATTACATTTTTCTATCCAATCCCCCTTTAAATTCCTTCTTGTAATATCCCCAATGGAAATAAAAAGCAATACAAGCACATAAACAAAGACATACAACGACTAGAGACAAATCATAAGGGAAACAAACAATATGGATAACGTTGAGCCATTATATTAATACTGAGAAATGGAAATGAGTATAGAGGTGATCAGAATGATGGCACCTCAGCTTGCACTAGGCAAGCATAGAAAGACTCTCGGGAAATGACCCGGAATGGCTCCTCCCCCTAGACTGCGTTATCTCCAAAGCTGCTGGTACTGCTACTATGCTACTGCTACTACTGGAATGAACTAAATCTTTGGGGCTGCTCCCCGCCTTGGAAAATTCTGAAACTTCGAGAATGGCCTCTACTCCCAATACCTAGAAAAGCCCAGAAAGCTTTTTAGAAATGGCCAACCCCTAAAAATGGCTCCCTTGAGGCACTACGCTATTCCTCAAGGAGGGATGCTAGCTCTAAATGATCTGCTCCAAATAATGGCCCCTGACTCCTCCAAAATGCTGGAATAGGGAAGGGCTAGTCCCTTTCCCACTATCCCGAGCTAAATCCACCAACAAAGCCCCAATATGGAACCACCTCCTCTCAAGACTGCGTCCTCCCTCTCATTGACTGCATTGTCTCTCTGAGTGGATGCTCCTCCTGTGGTAGCCGCAACTCTCTTCGGCAAAACAAGGATGAAACTCCTCACCCGAGCAGGCACTCGAAGTCCCCCGAGGCTAAGGTTGGGATCTCCAAACTGAGACACTCGATGTACTGAACAGCGCGTGCAAACTTTGCTAAACAGCAAGTGGGCTTAATGTCAGAAGACAAATCTCAAAGATGCATAATCAGAATGAAAGAGAATGAGGAGACCCTTCCTCCTTTTATGCTTGGTGAGCCTTTCCCTCACCTAGGCCCCACCAATATCTACGCTGTCCCCCTTAGGCCACGCTGTCCAACTCACTCTGTGCTGGCTTGGCCCCACGCTGTCTACGCTGCCACTTGACCACTAGGCCCCACGTTGCCAAATAGACATGTCTCTTAAGTGACTTTAGGAAATACTTTTTATCCTAAGTGTGAGCTAAGTGTCCCCTTCACCCACTTTATTTATATTTTAACTTTATAAAGGAAAAATAGTCAAAATTAATATTTCCAATTAGTTATTTCTAATTGGGAATATTACAATCTCCCCCGGCAAAACATAGCTTGTCCTCAAGCAACTGTAATTATGGATGCTGCAGAATCTTCTCACTCTCCTAAGTGGCATCCTCATCCGGTAAATTCCTCCATCTCACTAGGTACTCCTTGATTGTCCTGCTCTATAGCTGCCTCTCCCTAGTGTCAATAATGGCCTCCAGTTGTAGCACCAAACTCCCCTCATCATCTGTGGGCGGAAGCTCCTCTGTTGTAGTCACCTGCTGCCCCAGTGCCTTCTTCAAGAATGATACATGCAAAAGATTGTGATTCTTTCTACCCTTAGGCAGCTCCAACTCATATGGAACCTGTCCCACTCTGTTTATCACCCTATAAGGTCCATTGAAGCGAGGCTTAAGCTTTTTAGCCTCCTTCTTCTTTAGCATGGACTGCCGATTTGGCTGCAAGCGTAGGTAGACCAAGTCCCCTACCTCAAACTGCCTCTCAACTCATCCCTTGTCAGCGTACAACTTCTGTTGGTTCTGCATTATAGCCATGTTATCCTTGAGAGTTCGGAGTATATCCTGACTCTCTTGGATCCAATCCTTGGCTCTAGGATCCTTGCTAGCACCAAACATCATGTCAGTAAAAGATAAAGCATGATATCCATACAATGCATAAAACGGAGACATACCAATGGAAATATGATGAGTGTTGTTGTATCAGTACTCCCCCAAGTGCAACCATCTCAACCATGCCTTCTGCTGCCCGTTGACATAGTTACGCAAGTAGCCTTACAGCCACTTGTTCACTATCTCGGTCTGTCCATGCGTCTGCGGGTGGTAGCTAGTACTCGGTGTCAACTCAGTGCCCACCAAACGGAAAAGCTCCTGCCAAAATCCGCCCATGAAGTGGCTGTCCCTGTCACTGACAATGGTCTTTGGGAGACCATGCAATCTGAAAACGTCCCTGAAGAGCAACTCTGCTACTTGTGCTGCAGTTTAATGTGCCGATATGGCGAAAAAATGAGCATATTTAGTCAGCCGATCAATGACTACAAATATGTAATCCTTGCCCTGTACCGTGGGCAACCTTGTAATGAAGTCCATCGAAATACTCTCCCATTTCCCCTCAGGGATGGGAAGAGGCTGCAATAATCTTGCTGGATGGTTCATCTCCCCCTTGTTATGTTGGCAAACTTCGCACTCCTTGACATGTTGGAGCATGTCCTCCTTGAGGCTCTTCCAAGAGAACCTCTCCCTCATGGCCCTATAGGTTTTGGTAAACCCATGGTGGCCTTATAATGTAGAATCATGTGAGGCATGCAATATCTTCTTCTTGAGCTGGGAGCCCTCAATCAAGAAGATCATGTCCCTATAATAAATCACCTCATCCATCACTCTGTACCTGTCATATGTCACCTATCCATCCAAAATCTCACAAGAAAAATGGTCCTTGGACTACTCTACCAACAGTTGAGCCTTCCAGTCTGTGTCCAAAATCATCAAGGACAACGCTGCCGGTCTACGGGAAAGTGCATCTACCACAACGTTGTTCTTCCCCTTGAGATACTCGATGTCAAAGTCATAAGCCTGGATCTTTTTGACCCACTTCTATTTCCTCTCCTACAACTGTATCTGCTCTAAAAAGAATCAGAGGCTGTTGTGATACGTCCTCACCCTGAATCTGTTCCCTACCAGGTATTGTCGAAACTTGGCCAATGTATGCATGATGGTCAACATCTCCTTGTAATATATATATATATAACCTCTCATGTGGCAATAGCTTCCGACTCTCAAAAGCTATGGGGTGGCCTCCCTGCATCAAAATTGCGCTGATCCCCTCCCACAATGCATCACACTCCAAGACAAAGGGTTGTGTAAAATCTGGCAATGCTAACACCATACAACTGCTCATCACCTCCTTGAGCCTGTCAAAATCCCTCTGCGTTGTATCCGTCCAACTGAATGCCCCCTTTTTGGTAAGGTCTGTAAGGGGTACAGCAAGCTGGGAAAATCCCTTGATGAACTTCTGGTAGTAGGTGCAGATCCCTACAAATCCTCGAAGTTCCGTCACGTTCTTAGGCTCTGGCCAATCCCTGATTGCCCTGATCTTCTCCTCATGGACCCTCACTCTGTCCAACCCAATGATGTGCCCCAAGTAGCGCATCTCTGTCAACCCAAACTCACATTTGGAGATCTTAGCATAAAATTGTTGCTCTTCCAAAATGCACAATACAACCTCTATATGTAGGAGGTTCTCCTCCCATGTCCTGTTGTAAATCAAAATGTCGTCAAAGAACACTAATACACACTTCCTCAAATGACTGCGGAAGATGTGATTCATGCATGACTGGAAAGTGGCTGGGGCATTGGTTAGCCCAAAAGGCATCACCAAAAACTCAAAATGGCCGTAATGACACCTGAAAGCGGTCTTGGGAATGTCCTGCTCCCTCACGTGAATCTGATGGTACCCAGATCTCAATTCAATCTTTGAGAAGAACTTGGCCCCCCTCAGCTCATCAATCCATGGGATGGGGTACCGGTTCTTCATGGTCTTCTTGTTCAGGGCCCTGTAATCAATGCACATCCTCAACGTGTTGTCCTTCTTTTTCACAAGTACTACTGAAGAATCAAAGGGGCTAGTGATGGGATGGATGTGTCTAAGAGCTAGGAGCTCATGGATAGCCCTTCAATCTCATCCCGATAGGCTTTGGGATGCCTATGGGGTGTAGTGATAATAGCCTAGATTCCATGCTCCAGCTCGATCGTGTGCTCAAACCCCCAATCTGGTGGTTGTCCTGGTGGGATCTCCCCAAATACCGTAGCATACCTATTGAGAATGGATTGTACATCTGGGTGTATGGCTTGCCCTGTAGATCCAGCCTTCGATACACGCAACTCCACCGCCCACTATATATATCCCTTTCGAAAATATGCCTCCATCCGGTGTGTTGAAACTGTCTGTGGTGGATAGGTGTGCAGACCCCGAATCTTCTCATGCCTCCCAATCTTCTTGTCCATCCACTCCATCTCCAAGGTCTCCCAGTCAGTGGTGACTTTCCCCAGTGTGATAAGCCACTGTACCCCAAGTATCACGTTGGTGTTCGGAATGTCCACCATGAAGAAATTATCTGTCAGGGTGTACGTCTCCATCGTCACTGCCAAGGCTGGCACATACTTGGAACATTGCATGGTCCAGTCTCCTGGAATCAGTACCGAAAACCTATTAAAAGTATCCATCTTTATGCCCCTCCGTACTATGCCTCAGACACGCAGAGTCAAGTACTTGGGAACTGCCCGCAAGGCTGTAAGGGCTCCCCCGGTAGGTGCAAAAGCTGCACCTCCTGCTCTAGGTGGTGGAGGTGGCAGATGATCCCCTCTCTGCGATGTACTGTTTCCTCCAACCTCCATCCCCTCATACTCCTCTTCTTCCCCACTACTATCGGAGAATACCTCGATGTAATGTGCCTTCCCCGCGGCACAACGGTGTCCTGGTTCCCATGGCTCCTGGCACGTGAAGCATAACCTCCTCCACTTCAGGTCTCTCCTGACCTCATCATCTCCAAACCCTCTTCCCTAGTTCCCCTTGGCAGGTGGAACCCTCTCGTCCTTTCCTTTCGGCTGGAATGCTGGTCTCTGGGGAAAAGGAGCTCTAGTCCTAGGAAGTGCATCCTGCAAATCCCGAGTCCTCTCAACTGCATCATGGAGTGTCGTGGGCCTCGTTGATCTAACTAATCCTAGTAGAGGTTCTACCAATCCATCTATGAACATATAGATCATCCGAGCTGTGGATAAATCAGGTACCATCACAGAGAGTCTCAAAAACTCGGAGATGCACGTGTCCGGCTGTAGAAATTTGAATAATTGTTAAATTATTCACCGAGATTATCCTAATCACACACTATTTGAGCTTCATGCATAATACATAACCTCTTCTACCATTGATCATTAATTTCGGAAATATAAACAATCGCATGCGCACATTAAAACCATAAACAATCACACATATAAACACAGTATTTATGGGAAAGCTTAAAGATGAAAACCCACAACTATCTGTATATTATAATGATAGAGATCATGTAACAATCATTGTACAAACTCCTCACAAGCTCTTGGTACAATCTCCAATTGTTACACACTACACAAGCTCAGATCTAGCAAAACACATGCTCCAATCTGCTCCACCTATTAGCCTGCCTCTACTGCGCAATCCAATATGGATAATACCGAGATCCAGGTTCGAATCCCACTAGTATGTACTGCGCAATCCTCATTGGCATCTCCATCAATGTTTGTGCAAATCTCATGCACCAGTATAGTCACAACTGATAGTCACACTTGCTCTTTCACCTACCTCTCCACTGGTCTCCACTGAAACTATCCATGCACTGCAGTTAACAGATGTATTCTTTAGTTGATTTATGAGTTAATAATTATTGAATTAATTAATAATTAATTCACACCACTCTCACTAATTGTATCAATCAGTTAGACTAGATACAACTAGCTCAACTAAGTTAAATTGAACACAACTCCATTAACTATCTCATCAACTCCACCAAACTCTGTCACATTAGTTCTAACTGAAGTCAACCATGCAATAGCTCCACTAAACCCTAGGAATAGCGTAATTCCTTCTGTCAGCTGCATGTGCCACATCCGTGACTCGAACTGAAGTGCTCCAAGAGGATAAGATAATGTTTAGAGTCCAAATATTATTAAGAGCTAATAATATTCGACATATCTATTTTTAGACTGGCAATCTAAAAATAGATTCCGCCCAGTATGTCTAAAAATAGAAGTCCATCTATTTTTTCTGACTTGACTAACCATCCACAAATAGCATCCTGCAACTCATAGAACATGATCCATATGTCTAAAAATAGACATAGTCTAAAAATAGACTTTGCGCCAAAAATAGCCTGCGGGCCCACTTAGTGAAGGCGACTTCTTTCCACTAAGCTCCTCATCTTGTTGCAATCTCAACACCGGCCTCCCGATCTGCTTGAGCTTGGTTAGCTCAACAAAATTCTCCTCTGGATCCCTACGATCAAAACACTCCACCAGCCTCTGCGTAAACTCGGCATATGTTGTCACTCTCGAGTGTCCCAGCGTAACCATCCCGTGAAACCACCAATCTTGGGCCTCACCCTCTAGGTGAAGCACTACCACTTTGATGGCCTCTAGCTCTGCCATTTGATTAAGATGGAAATATATATCCAACTTCTCCACCCAATCTTTTTTTGAACACTTGGATGACCCATGAAATGTCGGTAAATGGAATCTTCCCACCATGCGCTGTAATTCCCCGTCATGTGAGTGCATGTTCCCTCTGTGATGGTTGCGAGGTTTGCTGTCCCACTTGAGCTGAACGAAATCATGGAAAGTGAGGGCATCTCTGAACTCTTGGCTGTATGACTGGTACTCAACAAAGTAATCTCCCATGTGTGTCGGTTCCTGCTCCTGCTGTGCCTCTGCCCAATGTCTGCGGCAATAAATGTATGCATCGTGGAATGGGGAGGTGTGTGTGATGCCATCTGTTGTGCTGTTAGGTGCTCCTGTAAATGATGAGACGTGGCTGAGCCCTCTCCAACGTGAAAACCCCTTGGGGTCTCGCGCTGTCTAGATTCTGCCGTGAACCTTTGCCCCATCTCTTCTATCCATCTCGACAAATCCTGTACTGATTTGAGGAGGAGTTCCCCAAACTCCTTCCCGGCATCCTTTTCCTTCACCATCAATTATTCTTCCTCTGCGTCCACTACTGGAACACTGTCACCTTTCTCGAAAGTGAGCTCTAACCTTTGTTCTTGGTCTTTATACTTTCTTCCCCTGTAGGTGATGTATGGTTTTCCTGTTGGTGTCATGACAATCTGCTCCACAGGTTGAGCCAAGTCTATGAGCTCCGATACCACTGTAATATCCCCAATGGAAATAAACAACAATACAAGCACATAAACAAAGACATACAACAACTAGAGCCAAATCATAAGTGAAACAAACAATATGGAGAACACTGAGCCATTTTATTAATACTAAGAAATGGAAATGAGTACAGAGGTGATCAAAATGATTGCACCTCAGCTTGCACTAGGCAAGCGTAGAAATACTCTCAGGAAATGACCCGTAATGGCTCCTCCCTCTAGACTGCGTTATCTCTAAAGCTGCTGGTACTGCAATTATGTTGCTGCTATTGCTAGAATGAACAGAATCTTTGGGGCTACTCCCCACCTCAGAAAATTCGGGAATGGCCTCTACTCCCAATACCCAGAAAAGCCTAGAAATATTTTCAGAAATGGCCAACCCCCAAAAATGGCTCCCTTGAGGCACTACGTTATTCCTCAAGGAGGGACGCTGGCTCTGAATGATCTGCTCCAAATAATGGTCCCTGACTCCTCCAAAATGTTGGAATAGGGAAGGGTTGGTCCCTTTCCCACTATCTCGGGCTAAATCCACCAACAAACCCCCAATCCGGAACCACCTCCTCTCAAGACTGCGTCCTTCCTCTCACTGACTACGTTGTCTCTCTGAGTGGATGCTCCTCCTGTGGTAGCTGCAACTCTCTCCGGAAAAACAAGGATGAAACTCCTCACTCGAGCAGGCACTCGAATTCCCCCAGGGCTGAGGATGGGATCTCTGAACGGAGACACCCGATGTACTGAACAGTACGTGCAGACTTTGCTAAATAGAAAGTGTGCTCAATGTCAGAAGACAAATCTCAAATATGCACAATCAAAATGAATGAGAATGAGGAGACCCTTCCTCCTTTTATGCTTGGTGAGCCTTTCCCTCACCTAGGCCCCACCAATCTCTGCGTTGTCCCCCTTGGCCCACACTGTACAAATCACTCTGCGTTGGCTTGGCCCCATGCTGTCTATTCTGCCACTTGACCACTAGGCCCCACGTTTCCAAATAGACATGTCTCTTAAGTGACTTTAGGAAATATTTTCTATCCTAATTGTGAGCTAAGTGTCGCCTTCACCCACTTTATTTATATTTTAACTTTATAAAGGCAAAATAGTCAAAATTAATATTTCCAATTAGCTATTGCTAATTGGGAATATTACACTTCTTCTCCCATTTTGTCACTATTGGAAACATAACTTCGAGTCAGTTATGGAATTTTTCTTCAAATGATTCGAGGTTAAAATTAATTAACCTTTAAGTATTTTACAAACTTTGCTAAATAAAATCCCCTTTTCTATCCAATAATAAAACAATAACTAAATTTTCCACTTGCCCAATCTACTACGTTTAGAATCTCCGATCATTTATGGGCAAACTGATTACTGTTGTTTCTTTTATGCATATAATGGTAGTAGTCCTCTCTCTTTTATAGATTCTTCAAATTCCATTATTGTTATTTTGTACTCTCAAGTTAATGATCAAATTCCACTTACCATATGTGGAGCTTCAAACCTTGTGCACCCAAAAACAAACCAAGTTACACATATAATATCATGTGATTAATCTCCCAATGAATGAAACTTGTGAATGAATTATTCTATATTGGAGGCACAACCATAAACTGTCAGCCTAGAGGGATTGAACTCATTACCACCAAATTTACAAATGCCCCATATTCAAGTTTATTATATTGTTGACTTGGACAATTTATTGATTTCTTGGTCTATTGTGATCCTCTAGCATCACATCAAATAAACCACTCATTTGAAAATAGTGGAATACGAACCCCCGCCCCCTTGATGGTTTTGAAATGAGGGGGGAGGGGGTTGTGTAATTCATCTCAATTGTCCATTTTGAGGAGGCAATATAGGCTCAGATCCCTACTGTCCCCCCTTGTCGTTAAATGTCGAAACACTGGGTGGTTCGCATTTAATATTGTATGTCCACATGTAGTATAAAAGATTACTCTCACATATTGTAGCCTTTGACTCTTTCATATGACTTATCAGTGACATCCTATTGTAGTTTCACCAAAGTAGTGTATACTCCATTGGGTTTATATATTTTATCTTCATGTGATCCTGACTCGATCACCTTAATCACTTGCACAATCAAAGTATCTTTTACCAAATATCCTTTTGTGGGTTCATAAATATCAAGTAGAGGTATGAATGGTGTGAATTCCCAATCACTCGCTTAAGCATTGAACTAGTGTTGTGTTTCTGTCTTGACAGTGAATTTTTTATGAATCTGATTGAAAATATCCCAACTGAAAAAAGCATATATGCTCCAACAATAAGGTAATGTAGCAGAATCTTCCATGTCTAAGAAAATGGACAAGTGGTATGTGTTGATCCCTTTAGGTAATATCAACACATGTGATTCATAACCCCTTCCTATGAAAACATTTGAGTAACACTTCTTAGCATTCAAACTGGACATGCTCAATCGTCCAAGTGAGTTTATAAAGTGGGGGCTCCTCCATGGAATGATTATATATTGTACTCATCAACTCACTTTGTGTTGGTTCCATTGAATCAATATCATCTATGTAATCGAAGTTCGACAACAACATTTATTTGTCCTCATCCAGAGGAGGAAGGGGTGTCATCATGGTCATTCTAGAACCAATATCCTGTAGAAATTTAATACAGATTATGTATTGCCCGGATTCTCCTTATATAACAATTATATGCCACTGTTAAATACAAAATCGCTTCTACAAAAAAATTTGCGGAAATTTAAAACTCGATCTCCAATTGCAATATCAAGAAGAAAGATCAATCACACAGAACACAAATGTTTTTACTGGGAAAGCATAAAGCTAAAAACCCCACTATCATATATTATGTATATATCATGGATCATGAAACAATGTCATACAAAAATCTAATCCAAGAGATCTCTGTACAATATACAATCATCTCACATTGTCATACAAAAATTGCCAAATACATGCGCCAATTTACTGCCTCCAGACAGCCTGCCTCCACTGTGCAATCCCTGATGGTCAAGAACCTCTGAATGAATAATTATAGCCTGCCTTGACTATGCAATACTCATAGGCACATCCAATGTGTGTGTGGTTGCATAAGTGTACCCCCTAATGTCACAACTTATAGTCAAATTGTCCCTTTCACCTACATCTCAACTGGGTCTCCATTGAATCTGACATGCATGTAGTTAATAGTAGTAAATCTTTAGTTGCATGTGAGACCACTGATTATGAATTAATTCACTGATCTCTCACTAGTGTATCTTTAGTTACAACTAGTACAACTGAGTTAAACTACTTTACAACTCACATAACTACACATCCAACTCTGTTACAACTTCGAATCACTCAGTTACAACTAAGTCCACTTGCATGACCCACCAACCAACCTTTTAACTTGACTTTCATATAGCTAACTGATTTTCCACTTTAGTTAACTATTTCCAAGTGCTCATTGAGAATAGATTAATGTTTATTGTCCAACTATTATTAAGAGATAATAATAGTCGACATGCATCTATAAATAGACATGTGATCTATAAATAGAATTGTCTCACCATATGTAAATAGACATCATCTATAAACAGAATTTGCTCATGCATATATAAATAGACATCCACCTAAAAATAGCCTGTGTGGGCCCCACCTAGTGTAGGTGATTAATTTTCACTAGGATCAAGGATGTTGTTTCCGAATGCCAATTTCACTGTTTCTTGTTGCAACCTTCAAGACTCCCTCTCAACAAGAAAGGAATGTCTTTGCATGCGCCATGCAATTCCATGCATGCACCTTGCACCTTTGTATGCGCCATGTAACAACATGCATGTGCCCTGCAACTCTTGTATGCAACACTTTTCTAGTGTTTCTCGCACATGCAACATTTGCATCCAAAACTTTCGAAACTGAATAGCCTCCAAACAATTGAATCAGTATAATGCATCTGTCATCAATTTTTTTTTACTTCTACTGGTACCAACTGCACATGTCTTTTGGATCCACTGTGTTGTTGACCTCTGAATCCATGCGCTCTGCACTTGTTGTCAACTTTGATCCGCACTCCAGTATCCAACACTGTCACTTTGATTTCATGTCCTCACGACATCTGACTGCATCAATCCAACTGGTCCTTCTACTGTTGTACTATGGGCTCCTCGTAGCTAGGTTCGACTCATGAGATCCACACCATCTCAATGAATCCTGCCTAGAAATTTCTTCTTGGGATTACTCATGCATATTTCCCAACCTCTCACCTGGTGGTATAACCGCATGCACTCCCTCTGCCCATCTAGCACGAAATTTATTTGCATGAGTGGTTGCTCCCACTCCATGATCCTCATCTTGTGGTTGCTCCACATCCTGAGGTTCACTCTGACCTGCATGCAAATCCAGCTCTCTCTCAAGGGTCAATTGCATGGCTTTCTCACACTTCCCAATAGTAGGAAGCTCTATAGAAATCCCATCTACATCAAGTCTATAGATATTCTTAACTTGAATCCCAACCTTCTTGGCTTGCCCTATTGCTTTGTGTTGCAGGAAAAATTTTCCTTCACTAAAGAAAACATCATAGCCTCTATCCTCTAACATTGCGACTAAGACTAAATTTTTCTTCAAACATGGTACATGCATTACATCTTTTAAATGAAAGAGTTTACATGATGCCCTCTGAAAGGTAATGGTACCAATTCCAGTCACATTGTATTTTCCATTGTCGCCCAACTCAATATGGATCTAGAGATCTTTCTCCTCCAAGTCACTGAAAAGTTTATTATCTCACGTCATGTGAAAGCAAGCACCACTATCCAAGTACCACCTTGATCCCAATGCACTTGACACCATGCATGCGATAAATGAGAAGTCAAGCTCAAATTGTGAGGCAAGAGCCTCACCAGATGCAGCTCTAGCATCCATCTTGTTCTTCTTCTTATGTGGACAATTTGTGGAAATATGTCCATGCTCGTGACAGTGAAAACACTTCACTTTGGACATGTTGTGCTCCTTGCCATCTTCACCAGCCTCAAATTTGGAATGGAATTTATTCCCCTTCCCCTTCTTTTCCATGGCAACCAAAGCACAATCCTCTTCATCATCATGCTTTGATGAAGAGCCATCTCTGATGTTCCGCCTGAACTCCTCCTACACTAGATCTGACCACAGTTGTTCCCAATCCGACAGTTTTTCCCGTCTGTTGACAGAGTCTTCATAACTGTGCGAACTCTTAGGAAGTCCCAAGAGAGCCAAACTGACCAAATCATCATCAGCAACACTTATTCCTACACTCCCAAGCTCATCCCTACATTGGACAAACTTTGTTAAGTATACCGGATTAGTGTCGTTCTTTTCCATCTTGATCTTCTTGAGTTTATCTTTCAGCGCCAATTTCCTATGGTCGTTGCTGCTTTGGAATAGATCCTTCAAAGCCTTCCACATAGCATATGGTGTGGCTTTCCCATGAAGGCTTGAGAAAATGTGGTCTCGTACTCCTTCCAACGGAATCCTCCTCGCCTTTTCTACTTTCTTTTTCCATGCATCAAGTAATGCAGCATATGTCGAAGTAAGCTTAGGAACATCTTTGTCAATGAGTTCCTTCACGCCATTATCTTCGAGCACCGCCTCGATCTTGTCCTTCCAAGCAATGTAGTTCGAGTTGCCCTTGATTTCATACTCTAGCCGCAAGTCATTGAAAGCCATTTCGATGTTTACTCAACTATAGCACCAAGAAAAATTTTCTGCAAATTCGAATTGTTCCCACCAACAAACTCACCTCCTGCTTCAAAATTGCAATCTTATGTGCTCTTATACCATGTATAAATTTTAATACAAATTATGCTTGATCTAAAAATTATATGCCACTGTTAAATATAGAATCGCTTCTATAAACATTCTTGCGGAAATTTAAAACACGATTGCCAATTGCAATATCAAGAAGAAAGATCAATCACACATAACACATGTTTTTACCGAGAAAGCATATAGCTAAAAACCTCGCTATCATATATTATGTATATATCGTGGATCGTGAAACAATATCATACAAAAATATAATGCAAGAGCTCTTTGTACATATACAATCATCTCACATTGTTATACAAAAATTGGCAAATACATGCGCCAATTTACTGCCTCCAGACAGCCTGCCTCCACTGCGCAATCCCTGATGGTCAAGAACCTCTGAATGAATCATTCTAGCCTACCTTGAATGTGCAATACTCATAGGCACATCTAATGTGTGTGCAGTTGCATGAGTGCACCCACTAATGTCACAACTGATAGTCAAACTGTCCCTTTCACCTACATCTCAACAGGGTCTCCACTGGGTCTGACATGCATGTAGTTAATAGTAGTAAATCTTCAGTTGCATGTGAGACCACTGATTGTGAATTAATTATTAATTAATTCGCTGGTCTCTCACTAGTGTATCTTCAATTACAACTAGCACAACTGAGTTTAACTTACTTAACTAATTTAAACTACTTTACAACTCACATAACTACACATCCAACTCTGTTACAACTTCGAATCACTCAGTTACATATAAGTCCACTTGCGTGTCCCACCAACCAACCTTTGAACTTGGATTTCCTATAGCTAATTGATTTTCCACTTCAGTTAACTATTTCCAAGTGCTCATTGAGAATAGATTAATGTTTATTTTCCAACTATTATTAAGGGATAATAATAGTCGACATGCATCTATAAATAGACATGTGATCTATAAATAGAATTTTCTCACCATATATAAATAGAATTTGCTCATGCATATATAAATAGACATCCACCTAAAAATAGCCTGTGTGGGCCCTACCTAGTGTAGGTGCTTAATTTTCACTAGGATCAAGGATGTTGTTTCCGAATGCCAATTTCACTGTTTCTTTAGCTCTTTAATTTTCACTAGGATCAAGGATGTTGTTTCTGGATGCCAATTTCACTGTTTCTTGTTGCAAACTTCAACATATCCCTCCTTTTGAAAATAACAATGTGAAAACTAATTTTCTACAATTTAAAATGGATCGAGAAAATGGGTTTCAGAAAAGCTTGGCAAGATAATCAAAAGTCTTTGCCTAGGTAATTTTTAGGTTACAACACTTACAAATGCATCTATGTAATATTTTAAACAACATTTTTCTTTCAATGCCTCTCATATGATACCTTACATCTCTCATCCTCGTTATCCATTATATATAACATCCAAAGGAAAAGGTGGAAAATATGCAAAGCAAGTTTGAAAAGGTGACTTACCAGTAGAAGTGTGGACCACTCTATCACAAGCGTGTTGAAAATAAATCAATTTTCATCTTAGATATTTGGATGCTTTTGATTGTAAATCTTGAAACTTAACCCAATGTCCTAATGATTAATTTTATTAGCTCATATATCTATGGATGGAAATTTGTAGATCTCTTCAACTTGGTGTCCAAATTGTGAAAGAAAACTGAAACAAAATGTGCATAGATCTAAGACCCTTCTAGTTAGTCTTTGATCTCATATCCCATGGCTTGGCATCAAAATACAATCTTTTGTAGCTCTATGAAATGTTTATGTACTCATTTATAGGTTGGATTTCAAAGATAAAAGGTTCTAGTTCTGGTTCTTATCTTTCTGAAACAAAATACCGAAAACGAAAATTGAGCATTGAATCAAAAGTCTAGATACTAGATTGAGTTTAAAACATATATTTAAAAAAGGACTTTCTAGTTAAAATGTCAAATTGGGTAGGACAAGATGATGATAGTAAGCCAATATCAACTTATGCTTTTAATCATGGAAGTTGTGTAATTAATTGGATTGGTTACAAGAAAAAACAA
Source organism: Pinus albicaulis (assembly GCA_034641835.2). Lineage (NCBI taxonomy): Eukaryota > Viridiplantae > Streptophyta > Pinopsida > Pinales > Pinaceae > Pinus > Pinus albicaulis. The sequence continues at coordinate 652,427,364 of CM076573.1, read as the reverse complement.
TTATGCAACAGTCATAGCAACATGGGAAGTAGTTTGGTTATGAAACATATTAAATAAGTGGAGATCTGGTTATGCAACATATTGAATAAATGGAGATTTAATCCATGTCATCCACTTAATAAATATTGATACATGTAATTACTAGTAAACCTCTCGGGGTCTACTAGTCCCGCTCTCCGTAATTGGGTCACAATTAGGGGGCTTTGAACCTTGCATCTCTCAATTTTCACAAATTTCACATTACTTTGATCACCAATTGAGCTGCCCCTTGTGACCTATTAATGTAATTATTTCATTTTATTATTAGATATATATATTTTTTAATTCAAATTATAACATGTTAAACACCATGTATATATGTGTGTGTGTGTTTATTTAAGTTTAAAAATAATTTTCATTGTAGCTATAAATAAAATTTAATACAAAATAAAAATAAAAGAGAGTGTTTGAGAAAAAATACAAGACATAAAATGAAATAGTATGAATAATATTCGACCCTACTAATAAATAACATGATCCAAAAAGTATGAAGACTTAGCTGAATTAGTCGAGGTCTCATTTCTAAAGTACCTTGCCATGAGAAAGTTAGAGTTTAATTCTCTTAGACATCCTTGAGGTTAGACTATGTGAAATCGAGCACTATTAATAAGGATTTTGTTAATAAATTTAAGTTGGGGAATAGACAAATCATCCAAAGAACTTCTCTTTTCCACGAAAGATGAATGATACCAGGCATACCAATCATCTATGGAAACGACATCTCTTGAACATGTGCACTCTACTCATTAGATTACCGTTACCTACATTATAGGCTATGGTATTTTAGATCTTTTTTAATTAATTAAAATTTTCATGGGATGGAATCTCTGGAGGAAATTATCGCCAGGTGTGCGGACGACCCACTAGACACAATGTTCCTTCAGGAACTGAGATCGGTGGAGGAAAATGGGGCATTGTGTCATGGTAAGCAATTTTTGTCGCATAATCAAATGAAAGTGAGTAAGCGGGGTCTAGGTTTCTCCTCTCTTCCGAAGGAAGGGGATGCTGTGACTAAACCCACTAGGTCTCAGAAAGGCGCGACAAAGCCCATTAGGACGACAGAGGAGTGCAAAATGTTGAGTTTTTGGGCGGATGTTCTATGGGAAAGATTAGAAAGCCTCACTAAGAGAGGGGTAGTCGGTCGGTGGAAATTCCCGCAATACAGCAAATGTGATCTGATGACTTCGCTGATGGGGTAGTGGGAGTTAAGACTGGGCTACAAGCCAGTTATCAGTAAACTTGAGAAGGGGCGGTAATGTTTTCACCTTTTAGAGGAAGAAGATGTAAGTAAGGTTAGGGCAAACTCTTGGGTTAATGGTAGAAGTTTCCTTACCCTCCACAAATGGGATTTTGCTTTTCATCCTAGCAGGAATGCCCCATTAATTCATCTATTGTGGATCAAGTTGGTAGGTTTACCTTTACATTTTTGGTGTCTGAAGGCTTTAACAACAATAGGGGACAACATAGGGAAGTGCAAATATGTTGACCCAAACTGCAAATGAATATATGATAAGCATTGTGCATGGATACTGGTTGAAGCCCCGTTCGCGGGGGGGTTACCGGCAAATGTTGATTTGGTGTGGAAGGGACCGCCAGTCTATAGAATATTGGAAAATTCCATTCCGCTGCTATAAATGTCAAGACACAGGCCACTTATTAAAAAATTGTCCAAGAAAATTGGAAGGTTTTCGGGCGAAAGGAAAGATTCTGGAGCGAAAGGTGATATCAGAAAATCATTGGAGGGCAGATGAGAACTTGGAATTCAATTTGGATGAAGACCAAAGGAAAAGCGGAGCCGGACAGATGAACGCTGCAGAAATCTCAGCGTGACAGAAGGATTGGCACATAGCGACTGTCGACGTGGAGGGTCACTCTGGAGGGCTAGTGGCTTTGTGGGATCCCAACTGGGCATCCATGCGAGCTTATAGCTTCTTCGGAGGCATCCTGTTGTCGGGATATTGCAGAGGTTTTTCGGAGCGTATTAACCTATTAAATATCTATGCCCCTTATTATAACAAGATGAATTTTTGGCAAACTATGGAGGAGAGTGGAATCCTGATGCTCCATAACATTGTGTTAGCAGGTGACATGAATTTTGTTCTCAGTGATGGAGAAATTTGGGGCAAACATGGTAGAAGGGATCCGCTGGCGGGATATATCAGTAATATATTAAAATAGGCAGGTATTAGTGAAGTAAAGTTTACTGATGTTGTCCCTTCGTGGATAAATGGTAGAAAATGGGAGGATTTGATCGACAAGTTGTTGGATCGTTTCATGATAAGTAACGGATTGCGATTGAAGATGGATAATATGAGTGAGAAGTTAGAAGATTTGACTATATCATATCACAGGCCTATTTCATTTCAGTGGGTTTTTTATTCTAGAAAGGGCAGTTTTCCTTTCAAGTTTAAGAGGACATGGTTGGATTGTGAAGATTTCAATGCGATGATAAAATCTTTCCTCGGAGTCCATAAGCGACAGGTAGGAAAGGATGCGACCTCTTTTCTAACAAGCACTTTGAAGATTTTAAAAATGAAAGTCAAAAAGTGGGAATGGAATCACAGGAAGAAGACGAAGGAAATAATTATATAGATCAGAAGAGAAAGATCGTCAATCCTTCAGGACATTGGAAAGGGTAGTCCTCCTGCGGATTACTGGGATCAGTTGAAGAAGTTGGAACAGGAATATAGCAAGTTTTTGGAAGAAGAGGAACAGGAATGGAGGCTAAAAAGCCAGACAATATGGCTCCAATGTGGAGATAAAAATACGAAGTACTTTCATAAAACAACAAATGGGAGAAGGGCTTTAAATGCAATATGGGAAATTGAATCCGGGGGGGGGAAGATAGTAACAACAGAAGAGATTAAAAAGGAAGCTTTGAAGTACTTCAGCAGTCTTTATGAGAAGGTGGTCAATGTAAATATAACAACCCAAATGGATTATTTGGAGAATTTCCTAGTAATGTTTGATGGAGAAGATCTGAGATTAATGAATCAAGAGGTAACTAAAGAGGAAATAAAAGCGACATTAAAATCCTTTGCGGTTGATAAGAGTTCGGGTCTGGATGGATGGACCCTAGACTTCTTCTTGCATTTTTTTGAAGACTTCTCAGAGGATCTTGTGGAAATGGTGGAGGATGTTAAGAATTTTGGAAAAATCTCCGGTGCGATAAATTCCACATTCCTGGTGTTAATCCCAAAGAAAAAGGGGAAGTTATCCTTTGATGATTTCCGGAAAATATCACTATGTAACACCATCTATAAGCTTATATAAAAAATTATAGCAGAACGGATAAAGGGGATGTTGTCAAAGTTTATATCGGTGGAACAGGCCGGTTTTCTAAAGGATAGAAGCATTCACGAAGCAGTGGCTATCACTCAAGAGGTCATTCACTCAATGTATTCTAAGAAGTCAGATGAGGTTGTTATGAAAATAGATCTAAACAAAGCTTATGATAGGGTTGATTGGTCTTTTTTAAGGCTGATCTTGTTTAAAATTGGGATGGATTGTAAATTGGTGGATTGGGTTATGGCTTGCATTACAAAAACTACTATGGTGATAATTATAAATGGAAGTGCGTTGGAGTTTTTTAAGCCAAGCAAGGGATTAAGGCAAGGATGTGCACTTTCCCCATTTCTATTTATTCTGATAATGGATGCTTTGAGTCTGAAAATTCAATGGGTGAAGAGTATGGGAAAGTTCATAGGGGTAAGTATTTGTATTGATACGATGGTGACACATAATCTGTTCGTGGACGATGTGCTGATATTTGGGGAGAAGACCAGCCAAAACTGGGAAGACATGTGAAATATCCTAGGTGGATTTTCGGAGGCGTCAGGTATGCTGATCAGTAGGGGAAAATTGTGCATTTACTATGTCAAAGAAGAGGATGAGGAAGTAAATGAATTGGGTAACTTATTTGATTTCAAAATTGAATGCCTCAGTAATGGAATGTGCTATTTAGGCTTTCGTCTAAAGCCATTAAGGTATACAACAAAGGACTGGAAGTGGCTTCCAGAGAAGTTTGAAAGAAAGATTAATATTTGGTTAATGAAATGGTTGTCAAGAGGAGGTAGGTTAATACTATCTCAAGCCGTTTTGTAGCAGTGTACGGTATACTGGGCCCATATTTTTGTAATTCCGAAACAAAATATTGAAGAGATTATAAGACTCATGGGCAGATTTATTTGGAGTGGCAGCAGTGAGAGGAAATCAATTCATTTGGCCCAGATGGATTGTATTATGAAGCCAAAGGAGAAGGGAGGCTGGGAATTGTTGGATGTTGAAACTTTCAGAAAATCACTCATTTTTAAATCACTGTGGAGGACTTTAACAAAGGACTGTATGTGGCAAAGATTATAAGAACAAAATACTTAGGGAAAAAAAGTCAAGAAGAGGCTATTTTAAGGGGTTGGGAGAATTTAAAAATCCGGTCAGAAATATCGAGGGGACTGAAATGTTGGCCGAGTTTCAACGATGAAGTCGTGTGGAAATTCGGTAGAGGAAACAAGATTGTGATTAAGGATAGAAAGGTTTACGGCATGGAATAGGTGCATATATTAAATCCTGACATCATTAAAATCTGCAATAGAAGGGGCAAGTTTTTTGTAGGACAGATGATAAAGAAGTGGGAGGAGAATGCGCCAGTCTGGAAAAATCATAGTGAGATGAGACTTGCAGATGAGTACAAGGAAGACTGGGATAAATACACTCTTTATTTTAAGCATATTGACTTGAGCAGGGAGCGGGAGGGAGATAAAATTACTTGGAATGGTACTTCGTTGGAAAACAAGATTATATTGAAGGAGGCATATCAGTTATTGATGGAGAAAAGTCTGCAACAGGAGCCGGATTGCTGGTTTAAGCACCAATGGAAGATTTAGGTCCAGGTAAAAATGATAATTCTGGTATGGCTGATATGAAGAAACATAAACCTGACATGGGAAAATCTGTAGAGAAGAGGGTGGATGGGTCCGGGGAGGTGTGTGTTATGTCAAATTCAAGGTGAAAACAACAATCACTTGTTTTATGGTTGTTTGTTTGTGCAGGAAGTATACCGGTCATTATGTACACAGATGAAACTGCCAGTTCCAATTTACATGACAACAGAAGAGTGTTTCAGATGGTGGTCAGACAAAGGAAGGAAGTCGAGGGCGACACCAATCCTGGTACATTGGTTTATATGGAAAGCAAGGAACCGAAAGATATTTGAGGACATTGGCTGTAATCTGATGGATATTAGTATGCAGGTTTTTAGTTATGTGGTAAATTTGAAAATCAGGAATAAACCTTTAAAGGACTTCTCAATAAAAATGAGACCTGTGGAAAAGATTTACCCAGCATAATTTTTTGATGGGGCCTCAAAATCCTAGATTTGCGGATGCGGGGCATGGCTAATGGTGTCACCTGAATGCCATTACAATCTTTATTGGAATGGAGGGAGAGGAACAAACACGAGAGCCGAAATAATTGCTCTGTGGGGTCTTTTATGGTTCGCAAAACAATTATATATGGAATATATTTGGGTTTATGGTGACTCTAAGGTGATAATTGACCATCTGAAGAAAGGGACGAAGTTGAATCCTGGAGCTTTAATGTATTGGATTGAGAGGATAAGAGGACTAAAAAGGTCTTTCAAACACATCAATTTATGTCATGTGTATAGAGGGAAAATTTTTGAAGCTGATAGGCTTTCTAAAAGAGGTTTAAACGGGAGTTTTGGAGTAATGTTCTATGAGTTCTACAATGTTTCAGGTATCAGAGCTGAGGGGAAAGTCACTTTTAATTAAGTATGATAGCTGCTTTGTTTCGTTTTTGGAGCGTTCGAGCAGAAATCCTGATATTTCTATTTTTGTTGTTAAGCTGTAAGAAGGGTTTTAGATTATGAAAGATATCAGTTTGTTTTCCTTAGACAGAGTTTTAAACTGAAAAGGAAGTATGTAGTGGACTTTTTTGATGAAATACAGTTTTTGTGCCCTGCTAACACTATATAATACCAATAGTATTTTTCTTGCTGAAAAAAAAGATTCTGAAAGGGTTGTTGGGAAAATATTTTTCTGCCTGAACAATTAGACGGATTCCTACATGACTCTCTTGTTGTTGAGATAGTCATCGACTATGGCTGGCTATACCTTGAATTGTATTGGATTCCTACAGTGACGATGAATTTAGAGAAAGCACACTTAATAGCAGATTATGTTATCAAATGCCACAAAATTCGTGATAACTCTGGTGGAATTGAAATAATGTATAAGTTGTCAAGAGGGCCAAATGGTATGACTCCTGGTATCGTGAAAATGTTTTCGAGCATCTGTTAACAGTTATTATTGCCACTACCAGGTATGCAAACCATTAACAGGTCACAATGTACATTACCTTGCCACCTCCAGCCTTGACGCCGGTAACATTTGCATATCAGTAAGGTCGCTCTCATAAAGACAGACAGGTCCTGTGCTCAATCCTGAGCGAGGGCGTGGCTCGCCGCGAGAGATTAACCGTTCCAGGCCAAGCCCACGACCTTTAATACAGTGACATGTGGTTTAACGGTAAGTTTCGCTGGGTGAAACCCACGAGATGGAGGTTCAAATCTCATTGAGTATATGGCATGTTGTGTCTTGGCTAGAAGAGTAGGCGACCCCATAGTGGACGTCTCGGCTCCTGTTGAGGCATAAGTTAATTACTATTGTGTGGCTTGCAGGTTGTTTCACGTAGCCTAGGTTTATAGTGGCAGCCAGTAGGATTTGATCCTGGGCCTTGTTCAGGATAACTCTCACCAGTTACCGATTATCCTAGATTGAGAAAAAAAAAAAAAAAAAAACAAAACAAAACAAAAACATTTGCATATCAGTGAGGCGGTTGCAACTTGGCATTATGTTTTTGGTGGTAGTTACAGTTATACTCAAAGTAATGATTATAGAATAAGATCTAATAAATCTCATCACAAATAAATAATTTTTAATATTACAAAAAAATAATAAAATTTAATTTAAAAGGTTAAACTATGAATATGTTGTAAAAAAAATTTAGCCAAGGTAACCAGTGAAAAAAAATCCAATGTGTAATACCATGCATGACTCAGGCGTAGCTCTTCATGACATCTCTTTTTTTCGAAGTCAGAAAAAACACCCATTATATTAAAAACATGTTTTAACCGTCTATAGATTATTCATTTATTACTCTATCACATTGCCACACATAATTCATTTCATTAATAGGCAGAGTACTTTATGACATTGTTTAATTATTAGAAGCTTTGGAGTTTTTGAAAGGAAGGTAAAGTTTTTTTTGGTCAAAATCTTGATTTGTGTTGTTCAAATTGTATTTTTACTACATATATGGTTCCAACAATCTTAAAAGCCCTAGATACTTCAATATTGGAGAGTTAATAACTCAAACTTGTGATTCAAACAAATCTCTATCAAACTCAATGAAGCTAGATGATTACAACATGGAAGAGATGTTGTAAGGTTATGTTATGCTATGTTAAGTAAACATTTTGACTAGGTTAAATAACAATTATAATTATTAATTAAAACATTTTGAATCAAAAATAAAAATAAAAATAAATTATATTAAATTAGTAATTATAATTATCAATTATTAATAATTAAATCAACCTAGATCCCTCTTAACTCCAGATCTACCAAAAGTTGAGAGAGATCAAATCTCTCGAGTCTTGAGGTGTAAATCTCTTTTAAAGTGAGAAAAGATTTGATCCCCTCGACACTTGATAAATCTAAAATTAAAATACATCAAAACTGATTTATATTTGAAAAATATATATTTATTATAACAAATATCATCATTATCTTTTATTCATATAAATTTTTCCAAAATATAAGCTCCGAACATAAAAATATGACAAGTTGAAAATCCACATCTTAAGTGCCACATTAACATTCGTACCATTATCATGTGCATCTAGTATTCTTTTTCTCCATATCTCTTTTGTACAATACTATTTCAAATAACATTTTTCTGGTTTATAAATATAAAAACCACTTATAACTAACTAACTATTTTATGATATAACATTTTTATTTTTAAAATATATTTTATTTACATCTAAAACTTTTGTAATCTTGATCAAATCTTAATGATATGATTAATTAGAAAAATATTTATCTATAAAAAATAATAAACTTACTATAATAATTTTTCTTTTATAAATCATAAATCTTGTTTTTTTTTTAACTCTATTTCAAAACTAATATATTATTATTAATTCCATTTTATACACCCTATTTATTATTTTAAAACTCTACTTTGAATTTCCATTAATTATTTTATTGTTCTAATAATCAACATTAAATAATTCTATTGTGAAAAGGAGAGACTTATATAAAATAAAATAAGGAAAATACTAATATTCCTGGGCTATTGGAAATGTGGTCATTTTTTTTTAATTATCTTATGTCCATGTTTGAAATGAGTTTCTTTTCGATTTTCCTTTTTGAGATTATACATATTAATTAATACTTTTATATTAATATAAAATTTTATAATTAATTTAGATTTATTTTAACTTTAAATTTATTAAGTGTTGAGAGATTAAATCTCTTTTCATTCTAAAAAAAGTTTGTATCTCAAGAGATTTAATCACTTTCGGCACTTGATAAATCCATAGTTAAGATGAATCTAGACCAGTTTAATTATCAATTATTAGCTATAATTATATTTTTTTCCTTGTTTTACTATTTTATTTTTATGTAATTTGATTGAGCCAAAAGGTTAAGCACGACATTACATTACAACATATCTACCATAAAGTGCATCTCAACGCAATAAAATATATTTAAAATAAGATGTATTTAAAAAGTAATTATGTTTCCCATTGGGGGTGATGAACAAAGTGACAAAGGTTCATGAGCGGGTAATTATTCCCCTCCCATGTGGCAATTGAATAGGGATAAGTGATGGAGAAGCTACAACTAGAGCGAGGATTAAGATTTTTTGAGAATTCATGCAGGTTATTTTTATTTCTTGGTTGGTCACGAGTTTTGACTGTCGATTTTTTGTTATGGGCAGTGAGTCGTTGGAGGAGATTGTTTTCCTTGGAGCACAAGGTGGCAACTTGTTGCAACCATACCCTACACTTTGTTCTACAAGATTGAAGTTGAGAAGATTAATGATGGAAATTATGTCAGTGAGGTGGTATGGTTGTGGGTGAATTTTTGGTAGCGAAATGAGTGAGTTACATAGTCGACAGTGTTGTAATCGAGTTGACCATGGAAACTTCTCCTCTCTTGTTGGAGCAAGTATCAATTTCTTGTTCAATTTTCATTTTAGTTCAAATTTTGCTTGGTAGGGTGTCTTTAGTGGTGTTTGGGGTGTCATGGGCTTTGATTAGGGTGGCCATAGGGGTTTGAGGAAACCCCAGTGCAACTTGTGCACTTTCTCATTGTAGTCATTTGTCTTTGGAGAGTCGGTGTGAAGGAAGGCTAGAAGGGTGGTCATTCTCTCAGGTGGGTTTTGGGGGTCTCTTATTAGGATAGAGGGCCTGTAGAAGTGTTGGTTGGTGGCCTCTCTACTGGTGGACTAGTTCTGCAAAGAATGGTAGTTGGATTGATGCATACTGGAGGTCGAAAGGTGTTTTTCTTGGTGCCAATGAAAGTTTTGATATTTGGTCTAAGTATGTTGGTGAGGTCTTTTAGGTGTTTTAGCAAGTCATTTATCGTAGCAGCCAGGATGTTGGCTTGAACTCTTCATGTGGGCTAAGTGAGGTGCCTAGTTGTAGCACCATGCAGTGCCAGTGAGGATGCGCTCAGAGAGGTGTTGGTCCTTAAGGCCAAGGGGGTAGTACACTGAGTAGAGCAACATGATGATGGGGAGAAGGTTGAGAAGTAACCAGCAATATTGCCTGGATTTAGCAGTGGTGTAGCAGTTGGCCTGTGATATTCATGACGATCTCAACAAGGTCATTACTTTTATGAATGACCTCCAACACAATCAGTGGCGTATGATGGATCGGTTGGTATCCCTTCGTTGAGGACAGAAACAAATTTAGGAGAGGCTAGACAACTTTGAAGGAAGGATGGCTCACACGGAGGCGTCTGTCCATGAAGCCTTTCGACAACCATGTGGTATGGGTCCGAACGACCTGACTCCAGATAATCTTGCTAGTTAATGATGATTGTGGGTTGTATTTTGATCTTTGGGCGTTTTTGGCTTCTATGAGTAATCTGTCTATGGTCTTTAAGTTTCCTTTTGTTGTTGTTAGCGTTTTTTTTTTTTTCCATTACCATCTGGCCAACAAGTCTGGTAGGAATGAGGCTAGTGGTGCTTTGAATTTATGCTCCTTATGATGTAAATTTCTTATGAATTAATAGAATATGTCGATTTAAAATAAATAAATTGGGTCTTCTTTTTATTCATCTTGGGTGGTTTGGCTGAGGGAATGGAATCCTCCCTATCCAAGTTCAATTCCTGCAAGTGACATGACAAATGTTGACAATATTGACAATATATGTATGTTTCTCATATGGAATATATAGTGTTTACCCATGAAAAAAAATGTATTTTTTTTAATTAAGTTTATTAATTAATAAAAATGTAAATATGAGTTGTGTTTTTTTGAACATGTAGTATCAATAATCCATATTATTTGTCTTTAGTATTATAAAAAAACTATTTACAAGTTAAAAAAACTTCATGAAAAAGTACTTACTTTGTACAAGGAAGTTTATAAAGAAAAATTGTATAAGTGTTTCTTATGAAGATTTGTGTTCCATGAATTATGTGCATCAAATGTTTTAAAAGATAAAAATAGTTAAAAATAATCAAATATTAGTTCATCCCCTCTCAATATTTCCAACACCATCTCTACTATTAGCTTATTTCATATGTTGATAATGAACACTTCTATTGCATATGATCTCACCAATTAATGTAGTGTATATACAAAAATTATTAGAAGAAAGTTTATAGTTAATTTTTAAGTTAAGTTTAAGTTTCTAGTAAGAAAGTATATATATATATATAGATGTATCATGAGTTAAATGCTGCTTTGATGTATTTATGAGACATTTAATTTATATGGATTCTAGTTAATAATTTATTGTGTGAAACTCTCTTACTAATCATTTTTGTATATACAGTACATTAATTGGTGAGATCATATGCAATAGAATTGTTCATTCTCAACATCTCAAAAAAGCTTATAGTATACAAGGTGTTAGGAATATTGAGAGGGGGATGAATCAATATTTGATTATTTTTAACTATTTTTATTTCTTAAAACATTTGATGTGCATATTTCATGAAACAAATATCTTCATAAGAAGCACTTATAAAATGTTTCTTTATAAACTTCCTTCTACAAAGTAAGCACCAAATTACAATTTTCGTAGGCACCAACCTCTAAGATATTTCATTCCCATAGTTGAGCACCAACTCAATGAACATAGGCACCAACCTACAAGAGACAAAAATCCCCCAACTGACCACCAACTCAACAAAATATAAGTACCAACCTACATCTTCAAGTTGGACCTTGGATTTATTATTCCTCAACAAATTGTTTAGTAATTTTTCATCTAACCATGCAACCCTCGGATTTGTGCCTTTAAGCTTGATCACAACCACTTGAACTATACACCTTAACCTTCTTCTTTTTAACTAGGCTTCTTTACTTGGCTCCTTATACTTGATCTCCTACATGTTATTTCTTTGTAATTGATAAAAAAGAGGTTTTCCCATCTAGCACTTTAACTTGCTCAACTTTTTTTGTACACAGTTCAACTTATGCAACCCGCATTGATCCAGATTTATGCAGGAACGCAACAGAATAAGCATATAACCATAAATACAGAGATGCAGCGGAATTAACACTTCATTTCATTAATATCAAAGAACTGAAATTTGCTTACAGATAGAATGGAAATAAAACTAGCTAGGGCGCTGGTAGCTATCTCTGAGAAGAGATGTGGCGGCTACAGGCCTCTGAACTGTGTTACAATGAGGCTCGAGGGCCTATTTATTACTTAGAAACAATGGGAAATCCTAAACATCCAAAACCCTAACCCTGGGAGATGAAGCGCCAAAACTATGGGCCCCGTTTGGGTAAATTGGTGTTTCAACTTCCCAGGGGCGTAACTTTGGCATACGATCTCTGTTTGACGCGTACCATACCTCGTTAGAAAGATCTATCCGAGGACTAAAATTTTGGAATAAGAAACATCGGTTCATGGACCCATGTTGCTCTTCATTTTCCCAAAAAACGTCATTTAGGGCTTCAAAACGGCTCCGGAAGTTCAGGACCCGAAAAACTGCTAAAAATAGTAAAATGTGCCAAAACTGAAAAACTGAAAGAGACAATGGTGGAGCCCCAAGTGGAATAGGCGAGTGACCACCAATATCCACCTGGATCATTCCTCCCCCCTTAGGAAGCAATGGTCCCCATTGCGTTAAGTTCCTCCATGAGATGAGGAAATTTCTGCTGAACTTGGTCCCTGGTGAACCACTTTCCTTGGTGCAGGAGTTGGCCGGCTTTGACAACCCGATATAGTTGGATCTTCTGCTGGCGAGTGTTCTTGATTTGCATGTCCATGATGCAATCTGTGGTGGCCTGTTCCATGCAGTCTGGATTTAACTCGGTTGGTGTGAGTTGTTCTACAATGTCCGAGGTGTCCAGTAGAGGTGGGAAGTAAGGACGAAGGCGATCCACATTGAAGACTGGGTGCAGACCAAGGAATGGTGGAATACTGAGCTCGAATGCATTGTTCCCTACAGCCTTGGTGATGGTGTATGGCCCGTATCGGAGCGGGCGAAGCTTGCGATGGGGTCCAGTGAGGCGCTCCTTCTGCAAATGTAGCCATACTTTGTCACCCACCTGGAAGTTGTGTGGCACCCGGTGTTGATCATGGCGTTGCTTGTACTTGGCATTGGCTCTGTTCAATATATCATGAACTTGTTGGCGAATGTGTTGAATGCGCTCGATGAAGCTACTGGCTTTGTCAACTTCAGACTGGACATGAGCTGAATTGGCCTGAGCAGCTGCAAATGGCATGGCTACGTCAATGGGGCATAGTGGCTGGAATCCCAAGCCCACATGAAAGGGGCTATGGCCGATTGAACTGTGGAGAGCCCGATTATAACTATGTTGTACATAAGGGAGGCTCTCGTCCCATGTGCGTGGATGCTTTGAATTGTACATGCGCAGAATGTGTACAATCATTCTGTTGACGACCTCTGTCTGGCCATCTGTTTGGGGATGGAAGGCTGTGGACTTGGTGAGCTTGGTATCCAACATCGACCAGAGGCTGGACCAAAATGTGCTGAGGAACCTGCTATCCCGATCTGATATGATAGACTGTGGGATTCCAAAGTGCACCCACACTCGTTCAAAGAAGAGTTTAGCAGTGGCTTCTGCTGTGATATTCTTCTTGCAGGCCGCCATAATGGCCATCTTCGAGAATATGTCGACGACCACAAAAACACAGTCATTTCCCTGCTTAGTAGAAGGCAGGCCCGACATGTAATCCATGGAGATGGATTCCCAAGGTCGACTAGGGGTAGGTAGAGGAGTATATAGGCCTTGCTTCTTGATGGTTGGTTTGGAAATGGCACAAGCAGTGCAGGATCTGATGTGCTTCTCGACATCCTTTCGAAGGTTCGGCCAATAGAAATACTTCTGTAGTATTGCTACTATTTTCTCGACCCCGAAATGCCCAGTGACTCGACTGTAGTGTGCTTCCCATATCATCTTGGCACGCTCGCTTGAAGGAACATAAAGGTGTCCCAGGTGACATAAAAGTGCATCTTGGAGGTGAAAATTTGGAACTTGCATACCCCCCAAGAGTGCCTTGTAAGTGTGGTCGAATTCTGGGTCACTCTCATAGAGAAGCGGCCAATCAGAAGTCTCATGCCCACAAGAGTTGAGCACGGTGGTGAGCGCCACGATCGGTGGTCGGCTGAGGCAGTCTGCAACATTATTGGTGCTACCCTTCTTGTACTTGATGTTCAAATGAAACTGTTGCAGATATGTGGACCACTTCTGATAGCGATCATTCTGCAACTTCCCTTGTGTCTGTATGAACTGCAGGGGCCTGTGGTCTGTGTGGATGATTGTTTCCTTCCCCAAAATGTAATGCTTCCATTGTCGACAAACTTGCACAATGGAGTACATTTCTTTGTCATATGTGGGGTACTTGCGAACTGTGTCAGACAATGTCTCACTGTGAAATGCCACTGGATGTCCCTGTTGAGTAAGAACTGCCCCAATAGCATAGTCAGAGGCATCTGTCTCGATCTCAAATGGCTGTTGCAAGTCTGGTAAAGTGAGCACTGGGGCAGAACAGAGGCGATTTTTCAATTCTATGAACGCCTTCTGTTGAGGTTCCGACCAAAAGAATTTTTCTCTCGCTCCTCCCTTGGTGACTTGACTCAAGGGCCAAGTGATATGAGAGAATCCCAACACGAATCTACGGTAGAAATTAGCAAGACCCAGAAAGCTGCGAAACTCTGTTATAGTGGTTGGGGCTGGCCAATCCCGAATGACTTGGATCTTGGCTGGATCCACATGCACCCCCCTTTCATCAATAATGTATCCCAGATATTGAACCTGGGTCATGCCAAACGTGCACTTCTCCAAATTGGCACACAACTTGTGTTGCCGCAGTGTTTGGAGGACTTGTCGAATGTGGTGAAGGTGCTCTTCCCAAGTCTTGTTGAAGATCAGAATGTCATCCAAGTACACCACTACAAATGAGTTGGTGAATGGCCGCAAGATGTCGTCCATCATCCTCATGAAGGTTACGGGAGCATTAAATCGACGAAGAGCATGACAGCCATTCGAAGAACCCTTGGCTTTGAAGCGGTCTTCTGCACATCGGAAGAGATTCAATTGGTACAGTGATACCGGACTTGAGGTGAATCTTGCTGAAATATTTGCACCTTTGTGAGTTGGATAAGTCATCAATGTGGGATTGGGAATTTATTCAAGACGGTGATCTTGTTCGGCGCCCGATAGTCAATACGGATTCTCCAGTCCCATATTTCTTACGTACCAACATATCCCAAGACCCACACGGGGCAATGAACCGGTACGTGCTTGGTGTCCTTTTTGCAACAGCTCACGAATGCGCACTCTTGATTTCATCATTCTCCGGAAACAGGCAAATGGTCGGTCCATTAGGTAACGGCCGCACGAGTCAGATCAATGGGGTGCCCGACGACAATGCGGAAGGGAACCCCGCATGGGTGGGGTGAATATGTCCACCATGCTCACTCCACAACCTTATCCATTTGTTGTTTTCGTGCAGAGGAGCCCTGTCTGGAGGTCGTGGCCACGGTCTTCTTCTTGCCCTGGGGGTAGATCATTAGGAAAACAAATTTCCTGGTTTGGGAAATGAGCTTACTGCATTGTTTTGCAGTAACCAAAGAGATAGTGGCAGGAGGTGGTACCTCTGGTATCTTGTACAACTTATTTCGGCATGCTTCCATAACGGCCTGAGTCGGGAACTCACACTCATATGTGACTTCCCCAAGTATGGTTTCCTAATAATACATCAGAAACATCAATATGAGCAACATCACATAATACCTCATCCGTGAAGGGCTTGATGCTATAGGGAAGGCGACACTGCTGGCTGACGCGGAGATCTCGTCTTTGGTGAAGCCACCCGATGGTGTATGGATGTGGGTGAGCTGTGGTCGGCAAGCCCAACCGCTTCACGGCGTCTGCTGAAATGAGGTTCTTTTGGCTCCCATTGTCGACAATGAACTGTACCGGGGAGCCCTTTACCCACATCCGGGAGTGGAAGAGACGTTCCTCCTCCTCTGGATCTTCCGGTTCCTCCTTTTGGATCTTTGCAGTGGCAACAGTGGCGTTGGGCTCCGCATCAATAATCTGTTTCCCTTTTTCATTCGCCTTTTCAGGTTCTGATTCGGAGTCAGAGCATGCATCTGACTCAGAAGCCCTCATCTCGGCCACTAGCGGCTGCTTGGCCCGACACTCACTTGTGTTGTGAGTGGAGCTCTTATGGAACTCACACCACTTTCCCGTGTCCTTCTTTGGCTTTGCGGTGTTGTTCTTTTCTTGTGGCTTTGACGGGTTGTCTTTAGCCGCCATGCCTTGGCTCTGTCCTTTGTTCTGCGATTTGGAAGCACCTTTCCCTTGCTTTTGATTCGCAGATCCAAAGTCTCGCTTCTTCTGTTTGAATTTCTGCTCAATCTTGGCAGCATACTGGTATGTCGTACCAAGCGAGGAGATGTCGAGGAACTCCATTTCCTCCTGAATGTATCTGTGCAGACAGCTGCGATACTTTAGCACCAAATGTTTCTTTGAATCTTTGATACCCAATTTTGTGCGCAGGGTATGGAACAGATTCGTCAGCTCATGCACATCTTGATCCCTTTGTTGTCGCAGCGTGGTCCATTGTATGTACTTGTCCTCATAGCTCCCCACAGGATAGTATTGTTCCTTGACGGTGTCTCGGAAAGAATTCCAAGTTGGTACGGCTGAGAACAGAGAGGGTTCTGTCTGGTCCTTGTTCTCACAGTAGGTTTCCCACCAATCCTTAACATGGGGGGTAGCTTTGAGGAGTGCAAAAATAATCTTCTCCCGATCTGAAAAGTCATGAACCGAGAAATATCCTTCTAACAGATTCAACCATCTGTCTACGACATCTGCATCTATTTGACCCTCAAATATGGGAATGTCAAAATTTACTTGTACCTTAAAAGGACTCGCGCCTCCAAAGTGGTTGTTGGATGCAGATGCGCCACCGGTGGGTAGCCGTTGAAGGATCTGAGCAAAGTTGTCCATCATCGCGTTCCTTTGTTTTTCGAGGGCCTCCTCGAGCAATATTTTGATAGGATCTCCTGCTCCCTCATCTTTCTTTTCGTCCCCCATGGGCGTCCGTCGAGGTTTGCGAGGCTGATCTTGCAAAGGTTCCACCAAATCGAGCCCTAGCTCCTTATACCCCGACCTCGTTGGGGACATGCAAAGAAGGATCGAGAAAAAGCAGACCGCTCTGATACCACTGATCCGGATTTATGCAGGAACGCAACAGAATAAACATATAACCATAAATACAGAGATGCAGCGGAAATAACACTTCATTTCATTAATATCAAAGAGCTGAAATTTTCTTACAGACAGAATGGAAATAAAACTAGCTAGGGCACTGGTAGCTATCTCTGAGAAGAGATGTGGTGGCTACAGGCCTCTGAACTGAGTTAAAATGAGGCTTGAGGGCCTATTTATTATTTAGAAAAAATGGGAAATCCTAAACAGCCAAAACCCTAACCCTAGGAGATGAAGCACCAAAACTATGGGCCGCGTTTGGGTAAATTGGTGTTTCAACTTCCCAGGGGCGTAACTTTGGCATACGATCTCCGTTTGACGCGTACCATACCTTGTTAGAAATATCTATCCGAGGACTACAAATTTCGAACGAGAAACATCAGTCCATGGACCCATGTTGCTCTCCGTTTTCCCAAAAAACGTCGTTTAGGGCCTCAAAACGGCTTCGGAAGTTTAGGACCCGAAAAAACTGCTAAAAATAGTAAACTATGCCGAAACTGAAAAATTGAAAGAGACAATGGTGGAGCCCCAAGTGGAATAGGCGGGTGACCACCAATATCCACCTGGATCACACATGCCTATCACAAAAATTATTTGTGATAGTCCTTTTACTACACCTTTGTCCACAGTAGGGCTCACCCCTATCACCACATTAATATCACAACTACTTCAACTAGCAAGTCCCAACACTATCTTATCCAACCACACTCGGCCTCCAAAGATCCCTACAACAGTTCTCCAACAAAGCTTGACCATCTCAAAGATTAGACCAAAACTTGGTCTATAACATGACTACAACTTCGAACACAAAAAAAATATTGAAATTGGCCTTCAAACCAGATCTCAACTCGATGTTCAATGCACTAGAACTTTCCCTCAAACCAGACTTGAATTCGACCTTCAAAACTCCAAGGATTGGCCTTCAAATTAGGCTTTAAATCAACCCTAAAAAATCACAAGTCAGCCCCCAAAACAAACCTAAAACTTGGCCTCAACAGGGCTAAAAATCAATGTCTAGAATATCTTTGCAATTCACCTTCTAACCAGGACCAAAAACCTTCCCAAAGAGTGGCAAAACCCTTCCCATATAGAACCTATCCAACTCGAATCCACTTACCTGGTTCATGATGTATGAACCTCATAATTTCTCCTTAGCTTGCACAATCATACCTAATTTTCTTGAGAGATCGAGTCCTATGTTTCTCCACAAAATGCCTCTATAGTGTGTTTGACCCCTAAAAGTTGGGGCGACTTGTCCACTAGTTGGGGCGACTTGTACATTGGTTAGGTTGGCTTGGAAAACTATATAATAAATATTCAAAAAATAATTTCTTCTAAACCATGAGGAGTTATAGGGAGTTCTATATACCATTAGAAAGGTATAAAAATAAGCTTTCCAACCCTATATATTATTCCCCCATTTAAACTAGGTAGTTGGAGTAAAAATGCATTCAAATATAGGGTATCTAAACGGGGCATCAAAAAATAAAAAACAATATTTCCAAAAGGCTCGAAATATGTTATTTGACTATATAACTTTCTTTTTCATTTAGATATATGTTTACATCAATAACAACAATTTTTAACAATCTCCCTCTTTGTTACGATGACAATACTTTGACATCGTCTTCTTTGGACAATTTCTTCCCTACTTGCATTCTCTTCATACTTCTTGTCAGTTTCTCTCCCTCCTGCATTGTCTCCCCATTTGACATTAATAACAAAGGGTGCTCCCTCTATCTACATTTTTCAACACTTCTTGATAGATGTTCCTCTTTTTCCGCCATTGAGGACTGCTCCACCTGAGTTTGTGCTCAAATATTTATCTTCATTATGAATATTTCCAATCAATGTTGAATATAGACGTCTTACTCCATAGTTCAATACATAATATGTATATAAATAATGTATAATACAATTATGCTCCATCTAGTCGACCGTTATCAAGACTAGACAAGCCTAACTTCACCGAGGTTGAGCTAGGTGTCTTTGCAGATGTTTGTTGAACAATAGGTTTTTGGATCATGGATTGTTGTACTTTATTTGAACCTTCTTCCTCATTAATGAATCCTTCCTCCAAGGTCTCTAAATCCTCGTTCTCATGGAATTCATGTTCACCATGATATGTAACCACTAAAAGTTCATCCTCAAAGGGAAATGCTTGATGCACACTGCTATCCTTATAAATCATCCTCATTTCCATATGGCTCAAATTGTTCTTCAAAATAATGAATTAGAGATTATTCTTCATGAAAATAACCATACTCTTCCTCTATATTCCAGCCAAGCAAAGCTCTAATCATGTACCCTCAAAGGTTGTAAACAATGGAAAGCATTTGCAAATGCGGTGAGTACTTGTAAATTATTGGCATCAATAGTAAGATTAGGGGAATTATAATCCTTCAGCCAATTCATAAATAGCCAAAAATAAGGTCTAGGATGGAATGCATTTTTTTTCTTGTACAATCCTTTGAATGACACACATTGTTACTACAAGAAACTTGTTTAGAAGATTGACTTTACTCATTTGGGGTCTACTTCACAAAACCAACAAAAACACAAGTTTCAAATACATATGAATTAATGTAAAGGAAATGCCTTGTGTCATTTATTGGGATGGGAGTGGAAGAGAAACCAACATTGAGATCTCAGAGGCTAAACAATGTTGGATATATAGTTATGTCAACATAGTAAAGAAACACTCTGAAATGTTATCTCCCTTTAACATCTCAAATTGTTGTAAATGTGATTTGTAAATAACATATGCTTTATCATTCACTCCTTGAGGATCATAAATATGAGCCCAGTCTTCAAAAAGACTTCCAACCTGTTCTTGGAAACTAGAAATATCAATTGATCCACCATCTTGGTTAGTTAGTTTGTTGTCATCCCTATTTTCCCCAAGTCGACTAGGAATAACCTTCTTTTCTCTAGATTTTATATCCTTCTCTTTCCTAATTGAAGATGCATTTTGACCAGTTGCATCTGATGAAACATTTCTTACATCTTTAATTAATTGTTGCAAGGACCCAGGAGACCCTGGAATTTGTGCAACATTTCCCAGAGCTTCAATAATATTGTAGGGCTTAGATGCACTAACCCCAAGTTCTTGAATAACATGGTTTTGAACAAGAAAGATAACAGATTCGATTGCCACAATGTTACGTCCTCCATCCACAAGTTTAGCAGGATGCATGACATATTTTGTAAGATTAATTAGTTTGGAACAAATAAGTGCAACATTTATATCCTTATTGAATTTTTTCTCTTCATATGAGTAAAAAACCTAGCTTGTCAATTCCATCAAAACCCATTTGCAAACATCACAAATGGTCACCAATGCAAAAATATCGGTTGAAATATGTAAGTTTCTTAATGCATTTTCATATATTCTCTTTAAAAAAAATTGTGTTATTGCCATAACTACCTGTTGTGACCAGCAACAACCCCCCTTTTTATTTAATATTAGTAATAATACTAAATAAATGGGGACCCTTAGTTAAAAAATCCAAAAAAATCAATTAGGATTTGTTTGCCTTTTCAAATAAAACTTTCTATCATAAACTTATAGAAATCCCTTAGAAAGAACATTAAGAAACACTTAAGTTTATGATAGATTATGATAAAATTGCTCTTTAAACAAAATAGCGCATCCATAACAAAATGGTATATATCTTTTATTAAAATGCGATTTTGCGCTTTTGCGATAATGTGATCCCAAAAGCTTATACAATAAACGTATTGGTCGCAGATCGCATAGCACAGAAAACAGAAGTGATTAATGAATACCTTTTGCGCTATTTTCAATTTTGCGCTTTTGCGAGATTGGCGATGTGCGCTATTGCGCAATTTCCGCTTTTGCGCTATTTTACATAATTGCGACGGCTTCATTTTGCAATATTGCGATATTGCGACATTGCGATATTGCGATATTGCGCAGCAAATCACAGATCGCAATGTCGCAGATTCATGTAGGCGCGTTTTCCAAAGGCAATCTTCCCATATATCAAATCTGTTATGCACTTTAATGATTAAATTAAATGATTGGATTGATTATTAATGGTAAATGAGATTGTGTTTAGATTGAAAGTCGTTTCACGATTAAAATATTATATTTCATCCTCTTTCACATTTAAAACAGTCTCATCAACTTTCTTATGCCATTACTCTCATTTACTCGTAAAACGCAGGCACGAAGGAGCAAACGTCTATACAAAGCTTTCACGAAACACTATGGGTAAGAAGGAGAAGAGCTCGAGTTCTGAAAACAGAGAAATGGCTTCGTTGTATGCAGACACCGCTTGTAATAAGGATGCCGGTATATCCACTTGGGAAGGAATGTATAATCTGTTAGAGGAAGAAAATCCTGTGGTGATGAAAGTTGTAGCTACAGCAGGTTCCAGTAATACGTCTGAGGCAACCCTTAGAGAACTGGCTTGCTCATTTCTGCATGAATAGCGGCAAGGCCAAGGATTCTCCCATATACATACATGGTGAGATGGGTGCTGGACAGCACTGATATTTCAGACAGGCAATTTAGGACTCCTTTTGAAGAGCTAATCGGGTCATTCACCACAGAAGATCTGAGATTAATGTATAAGTTTCCAGAACCTCAGGCGACTTACAACAAGCAATTTATGGAAAATTTTTCCAGAGAACATGCAAATTTGGCAGAATGCACAAAGGAGTGGACCAAAAGAAGTGAACCATTGAAGAAAAACAAACAAGGTATGTACATCACGAGTTCACTTACCTCTCCTTATTGTTTCACTGCTGCCATGTTATGCAGGCTTTTTGGAAAGCCTGACAGAAATATGATCTTACCCGAATGGCTTCCTTTGTTGAATGCGGTCGTTAATTCTACAATTGTAGACTGGGCCAAAATCCTATCTGATAATTTGACCACTGCTATTTTTCACTACCGGTCCAAACGAAATGTTTCTCAGCGGGTTTATCCGCCTTTTTATTTATCTGCTTATGTCATGGACGCCATCTGTTATATCTCTAAACTACCTATGATGGGTTGGCAATGGACTATCCACAATCCTTTGCACATTCATGTGTACCATAAAGAACTATGGGAGTCTAAGTTTATCCCCCATTTTTACCAAATTTGTCATGGAATAATGTTGCCATTGTACAGAACATTGTATAATAAGGATGCCCCAAGGTTATCCTCAGAAACAGAGGTTGATATTCTCCCTGTCGCAAGATGGTTTGGAGAAGAATTGTTCACTTATATTAGGGTTTTTGGAAGTTATGCTTCTCCCCATGTTTTACCCCTATATGTTCCAGATAGACTTGTAGCTCGGGAAATTGCTTATCAGACATGTGGCCAGGGAGGTATAACAAAAGATTTAAAAGAGAAGAAAAAAGGCATTTGGCCACAATTTCCTGTAAAATGTGGAACATTTTCACTGTTTGATATTGGTCATGCATTCCAAGAGATAGGCAACATTACATGTCTACAGTTGTTCAAATTTTAGAGAAGGTTATTCGACCCAGATGATATTGTTAAGAATTTTACCAATACAATCAGAGTAAGGGAATTTTCCGGGGAACAGGATCTTTTTGATGATATGTTCCAAGCAAGAAATTCATTTAAAGAAGTTTTGAATTCAGCTCAAACGCAGTTATCTCCAGAGGAATTCCAGGAATTCAAACTTTACAGAGAAAGAAAACTAACTCCTATTCCTTTGGATAATCTACGCTTAGAGCCCGCAAGGGAGCAAACTCCTAGTGTTAGTATTAACGGTAGTTCAAGCACAGATAAATCTAAATCAAAATCTGACAAAGATTCTGAACATTCCAATAAGTCTAATGAAAAGGAAGATAAAATGGAAGAATCCATTAAGGATTCTGCACAATCAAAAGAACTTGCTCAACAGCGAATTTTGACTTCTCAACAGACAAATCCTCCTCCAACCAATGTACAACAACAGCCAGTCGTTATTGAATTAGACAAAGAATGGGAAACCTTCAACCAATTGATTAATGTAGAAGGACAGAATGTACAGACCCCTGTCCAGACAACCAAAGTTTTGAACACAGGAACAAGCAGCACAGTCGCAGTAAAAGAGC
Source organism: Pinus albicaulis (assembly GCA_034641835.2). NCBI lineage: Eukaryota > Viridiplantae > Streptophyta > Pinopsida > Pinales > Pinaceae > Pinus > Pinus albicaulis. The sequence goes on along the minus strand of CM076573.1, from coordinate 652,404,218 downwards.
ACATACCAATCACACCATCCTCCAAAATTGTGCTTAATGTGGAGGACATTCCTCCTCTAGATGTATTCTACAGCCCAAAATACAAAGCAGTACTGAAAAGACAGAGAAAAAAGAGAAAATTAGAAAGTGCAATTGCTACTGAACCAGAACAAGTAGATGTTTTGTGGAAAGATCCTGCCACAGAACCTACTCATAATCTCACTAAGTTATCTCAAATGACAGGAGCTTATGCTTCTGCAACAATTGACAAAGCATTTGAGATACAACTTTTGTTGAATGAAAAAGAAGAACAGGTAAAAGTTCTACAACAGCAATTGCAACAGGTACAGGCTGATAAGGAAGCACATTTGAAACTTGAAGAGTTACAACAACAACTTCAAGAAATGCAAATAGGACATCAAAAAAGCTTGGTTGATAAAGAAAAACAAATACAGATTATCCGATATCAGCATAAAGATGATCCTAAGCTTCCAGAATTCATTTCAGAAACTATCTCTTTGAACAATCAACTACTGCAACAAGAGGAAGTTTTCTGCCAAAAAATCTTGCAATGGAATTCTTTGTGCCAAGAGAGCGATAAAATCACAAATCATGTCATAGATTTACGAAATGATTATGATTTGATTAATGAAAAGATCAATGATTATCTGACATGGAAAAAGACAGAAGAAGGCAGAAAAGCTGGTGCACCCATTGTTAATGAAAACCATAAAGAAATAATGTTCAAAAACTGGGATGCACAAATTAGAAGGGCAGAAAAGGCAGCAGAGGAGGCGGCTACAGCGGCAAACATTCTTACTGATTGTGTAAATGAAAATTTACACAAAGCTAATTTGATTCCTGAAACTGTTCCAGGATATCTCCCACGGGAAAATCAACTGCAAACAGAATGGAGGCAAAAGGCAGAAGAAAGAGCAAAATCTATCCAAGGGCTGACAAGATTGAATTGGGACTCATACTGGATGTACTTGGTGAAGCCACATAGTCAGCACAATGCACTTAATTGTATCATCAATGCTACAGAGAAGATTTCTCCTACGCTTGTCGACTCTGTCTTTTCAGGACAGTTGAATTCTGAAGTCGGTCAACCGCATCCTCTCAAAACTATGCTAGATGCCTGCAAGTTTAAAGAACAAGTTCATAGATAGTTAGATTTAGTTTTAATTTTACTGTATTTTTGCCTAGGAAAAGGACGGTCATTGAACCGAATCCTTAATTTTTGTAATAAGACTATTTTTAGATTTAGCTAAGTAGTATTTAAACCCTTCTCATGCATTTAGAGAAGGGTCCTGGATCTTAATAATTTTGACTTGGAGATTGCATTTTTGTACTCCATTGTCTTATATATTTTTAAAAAGGATCACATCTGGTGATTTTCATGCGGAATTATCTTTGAAGTGTTGCATTTCTGTACCTTGGAATTTGATTTTGCATCAGAGTTATTGGATTAGAGTATCACATTGCATTTGAAAGTCTTCAAGATGAATGAGGTATTTCTATCCTTTCACTGTTGATTTCTTTTGTCTTATGATATTCGCTTTAAAATTGCTATCATTTATATATTTTTTTTTTCACAACACTTCCTTTTATATATCATTTCTGAGTATAATTGAAACGTTATCTTTCATAAGTGTATATAGATGGTATACAATGATGAATGCAATATGTTAATACAACTCTGTTTAATTTCTTAAACAGAGTTATCTTTATTTGTTTCTGCACATTTCAATTTAAATAATAATACATTTTCATGGTTATTGTTAAATTTGAACAATCTTAGGTTGTATTCACATATATTTACCCGGGTTAGTGTTAAAATTTCTTTATCAGTATTTAGTTTAAATTAGATAGTTTTATTTCAGTTAATTTAGTCCCATTTCCACCCATCCAAACCAATCCATTTAGTTATAAGGAAACTGGTCCTTTAAATCCAGTCGGAGCCACCATACCAAACGAAAAAGGAGTTGTCTTAAGGTCCCGACCGGGTGGTTTTCCCCGATGTTTGAAGCAGAGATTTTCTAGGCTTCAACACTACCTCATCTCTACCAAGATATTGCAAAATAATATATGGAATATCTAAGAAAATTCATTGAATTTCACGATCACTATCACCCTTTGAGATTGTAACCTCCAACTTTTGAGACACAACCTGACACTTGTTAATTGCTTCCCCTATGTTTAGAGAGGGATCCAATCTACAAGTATCCTTTGACGCTCCTTCTCTTCTCTAACTATAAGTTTCCTCTATTTTTTTATTTTTTTATTTTTTTATTTTTATTTTATTTTATTTTTTTTATTTTTTTTTATTTTATTTTTTTTTATTTTTTTTATTTTTATTTTTATTTTTATTTTTATTTTTTATTTTTTTCTCGGTTAGACTAATCCTACACCCACGGGTTTCGAACCGGTGACCTTGCAGAACGGAGTGCCTTAACAGTGCACCCCATCACCGACTGCTCTACGCCTCGTGGGCTAGAAGTTTCCTCTATTCTTCTCCATGCCTTGGTGTATTTTTATTTATGCCTGGTAGAGATAACTTCCTCCTTTATTTTTTTAGGATACCATCTCATGTTGGTTTTTAAGTCACGTGTTATATGTCCAAAGTTGTGACATTTCTTGCATTTTGTATTGTAATTGAATAATGGAACAAATGAATTACGATTTATGTTTTTGAAACCATTAGGAAATTTGATTTAATTGCCTACAAAATTGTTTCTAGAAGTCTAATAAGGGCCTCTATTACTTGCAAAATCACTCCTAGCATAGGCTCTACAATTCCTTGGTTTATGTCCAAAGTTTGAACATGAAAAAAAATGACACAGAAATATATATTTATACCTAGCTAATAAAATTTGTCTTTATGAAGTAGTTACTTTGGAGTTGTTCTACTTTGGATAATATTCACTTCATTATTGATCCTTGTATCTTATTTCACTTTTTCTTGTATTGTGTCGAGATTTCTTGAGGGCATCAGCATGGTTTCTAGGTGTGGTGGCTCTTCCAAACTCATCCTAGTTTCTTCCCTTGCTTCCACTATGGTTGGGTATTTGAAGAATATCAACATGACCTTCATGATTTTCATCAATCGTATCTTATGGTGACCTAATCGTTTCATCTTATTTGTATTAAATACTGCCCACATAACTAAGACCTATATTTTTGGATGGTGATCTCTGACCGCTGAGAATATTATCCAACATTTGAGAACTTTTAAATTTATTTTTGATCTTGTCTACTTCATTCCTTAGTGACACAACTTCTACTTCAAGTTTCTCACAATTTTATTCTTTTTATTTAAGTTGGCTTTTCATCACTTATTTTGTTCTCTTTCTTTTTCTAGCTAAGTTTTCAAGGAGGTGGGTTCTTCAAATTTTCACTCTTACTCTTTCCTTTTTTTTATCAAGTTCTACTTATAGCTTCTCATAATCCTCAATATTTTCCTTCAGCTTAATTTTTGATGTATGAGCATCACCCTAGGAAAAATAATTTTGTTTAAGATCCCAAGGGGGTCATGTAAATTCTATATGGAGGTCTTATTTTTCCTTAATTTTATTTGTATAAATTGGATTTAGAAATATTTTAGTGTAGGGCCAAGTGTTATGATTTTGTAGGAATCTGAACCATTAGGTTGTTAGGATATTTTGAGGAGTTGATATTTGGGCCAAGTGGGCCTTTCTAAATATTAACAAATGTAACTTAGGTGTTAGGAAATTTTTCGACAGATGTCCAATTACTCTTTAGCTGTGAAAATATTTCTTTATATAAATATATGTGTAAGTATGTATAGGAGAAAAAGTATGGATCCAAGAAAAAAGAGACCTCGGGTAGCTAACCATTATTCCTTTTGTAAATGTTCCTTTTGAATTTTAATAGAGTTGGCATGATCCGAGAAGAGCAAGATAAGGGACATGGTAAATCCTCTGTAAAGCATTTTTTGTTCTGAGTGGGGGTTAAGGTTTGAATAAACTAGTGATTAGGCTCTATCTTTAGTGGATGTGATTCACTTTTACTGGGACTGGTATATCACCAGTGGGTAAAGGATAAATAATGCTTGTATTATAGTTTTTGTGTCTTGAGGAAAACTAAAAGGAAATGAATTGTGTGTAATAGAGTGATCGCTTTCTATGTAGTCTATGTGTCACAACCCCTCAAAAATTAAAGTAGAAATCCAATGGAAATCCATCATGACTTCAGTTTGAGTAGGGAAACTCGAGGCTCTCTAACACATTCACATAGTAAGTACATGGTTGTAATGACAATTTATCGATAGTGTGATATCCCATGAGTTGGGTATCGGGTAAAATGGGAGGCCTAACTAAGCTCATAATATCAATGAATGGGATAGTGGACGAGGTTGAAATAGGTTAGATGTCTCCAAGTTTGTAAATGCACTCTGGTATAGGAGACACGTTAGAATTGTGCACAGGAAAGAAAGATAGCACAAAGCTTGCAATCCCAAGAAAAGTATAGGAAGTCATCGAAGGCTTAAGAGAGGAAGCCAGTGGACTCACAGTTGAAATTTATCCTTCATACCAAGAGTGAATGTAAATAATCTAATGATATCATTCAAGTAGTTGGGACTTGGCTCACGTCGGAGTAGTCAGGACCAACCCTAATTGGTACAAGTAGGCGTGTGGAGAGGAATCGCGGAATAAAAAGACCTGACCTATGACTTCAAGTTGGGGCCAACCTCTGACCCGCGCTAGCGGGACCCACGATATATATAAATTGGACATTGGGTTATAGTTTATGAAAAGGGGGGTTGTGAATTAATTTGGAAGAAAAATGAGAGAGGCAAAGACCACACTTAATTGGAGGATTACGCCACAATAAATAAAAATTCAACGGAGATTTGGGAATCCCGAGGAGGTTTTTTGTGGAGGTTTTTTTTGTCGAATTAAAAATTCGTGGGTTAGGAAGAAATTCGTGACTTCTGCTACATCATAGTGGTACCAGAGTGGTCACGCTCTTTCAAAATTAAAAAGAAGGAGAGAAAATCCCTTTGATTTTAACTGCAAAGGTATGATTGTCCTATTGAGTTTGGATTGAATTTTGTATTGAATGTCAAGACCCTTGAGAAAATTTCATAGTTATATGCATGAGTTATATTGAGTTTTTAAAAGCATGTGTTATACAAAAGAACTTGTGCATTAAGGTTTTTGCACAGTTGCAAGCATTTTATGTGTAGCAATAGAGATAATAGGTAAGGGTACCCTTCTCAAGGATAGTTGATGAGATAGTGACGCTTAAGGAATAGAGGTTCCAATCGAGTAAAGATTAGAGGTTAATAGTGGAAGTTTTGAGTTACCGGTGATATAGAAAACTGGAACATAACGCGAAGGAACTGCATATAGAGGGTTTGAAGACAAAACAAAATTTAGTTAAAAAAGCAGAGGTTACAGAGCAAAGAAAAACGAGAATAGTTTGAGGTCGAGACAATAGTGCAAGAAAATTTCCAGACAAGGGACCACGGAAGGAAGGTTTATGAGAATAACACATTATCATAATGAGAAGGAGGAGCAGTAAAACCAAAGACCCAAGTAGTAGCCATTATAGCCAAAAAAAGGTAACAGAATGTTAGGTCCCTATAATAGAAGTGTAGCCCCTTTATTTTTATAGTTAGTGTAGCCCCCTATTATTATTTTTGTGCCCATATAGCCCCCTTATTTTTATTTTTATGCCCCATAGAAGCCCACTATTTTTATTGTTGTTTCCTTACATTATTATTGTTATGTAGGCTCTAATTACATTGTGACCCCTTAGACTCCTATATATGTCAAGGATGTCTAGTCATTTGTATCACCCAAGAATTGTTCCTTTATGTAATGTAAATGAGGTTTTCCCCTCCAAGAGACTAATTTTTAAATCTTTGATATCTATTTTCTTCTATTTTGTGAGCTTCTTGCATAACATTTGACATGAGAGCTTTGGATTCTAAGGTTTCGCTTCTTCAAACAAGTCATCTTGGCATTTTAGCTATAACTTTTTTTCTACGAGGCTTATGAAGATGAAATTGCAACCACGTGGATCCGAAATATTGGTGAACTTCGTGTACAAATTTCAGGACTTGTTTCACTATATTTTGGAGATATGAGCCGAGGAAGTTATGGTTTTTGTAGGCTCCAAAATTCAATATTAATTGGGCGACCTAGGGAAAATCATCATAACTTTATCATAGAGCATCGAATTTAAATTTTGTAAAAAGTGTCTGAAAGCGCCTAAACTATAGTTTTTCGTTTAGCATTTTCAGGTCCTAAGGTAGAAACAAAGACACATAGAAATCCATACAAGTTCTCTCTACTGAACCACTCGATAATCAAGCCATTTTGGGAGATTGGACATAACTCTTTTTTGAAGAATCCAATATCAGTATAACTTGTGGGGTTGGAAATAAGATTCAAAGGGATACCACGGAACGAAATTTCAGACCTTGGAGATCTGAAATTACAGATATACAACAATTTCAATGTTGAGCTCCTAAAAACAAGAAAAATGTGTGCAAAATTTTTAAATTTTTCATAACTTCTGTTCGAAAAATCAATTTGAAGTGATTCAAAGGGAATAAAGAAGCATAAATATCATTTTTTTATTCCAAAATTCCTCGAAACAAAAGAATGGACACACCTATTAAACAACTAGAAAGCTCGTCTATGACACATGAAGAAGAGGAATAAATGTAACATGATATATCAAAATTACGAGACCAAGTGCAACAAATTTCTCTCTTGCGGAGAGTAACCAAAAATGAAATGGAAGCTAAGATGGATGGCTTGAAGAATGGTTTTAAAGAAAACATGAAATATTTGAAGCATGGCATAAATTTTAAGATGGGATGTTTGAAGGAAGGTTTAAAAACATAAATGAAAAGGGACCTAGAATATTTGAAGGAACATTTGACAGAGTTGCTATAAGAAATACTTCCTAGTGGTGACAAGGTGCTCCATGAAAATCATGATGAGGATAAAATGAATACAAACTTTCATTTTAGAGACTCCAATAGTGGGTTGAAGACTAGCCACATTCCGAAGATTGATATGAGGAAGTTTGATGGCAAGGACCCATTAACATGGATACTACAGATGGAGAAATTATTTGATCTAAATAATGTGTTGAACACACAAAAGGTATGTATTGCATCCTTATATTTATAACAAAATCAATTTGTGTGGTATTAATGGCTCTGTTCTTGTAAATCGATTGTCACTTGGACAATTTTTACGGAAGAATTGGTAGCATGTTATGAGAATACAAAAAGCAATACCCGCTTTAGCCAATTGATAAATCTCAAGAAAAAGGGTTCAATGGCAGAACACATTGAGGACTTCCAAAGATTGAATATCAAGGTAAATGATATTCCATAGGAGCATAGGATTGATGTCTTCATAGGAACTTTAAAGGATAACATCCAACATGAGGTTTGCCTTTGGGAACCTAATTCATTGGAGAAAGCATTCAAGGTGGCAAGAAAAGTTGAAAGAAAAATTATGGCAACAAGGAAGTCTACCATTCACAATTATAAAGAGGGAAGTGTTGTTGCTTCTAGCCTTCCATAAACTATAAGGTTGACACCCCAACAACTGGAGGAAAAAAAAATGACTTTGTTATAGTTGTGATAGAAAATACACTAAAGGTCATAATTGTGCTGAGAAGAAATTTTTTTACATAGATTGTAAATAGGAGGATGAAAAGGAACAATAAACATCAAAAGAAAAAGATATACACGAGGAACCAACCCTAGAGGAAGAATAAATGAATCTTACAATATCTTGTAATGCATTGGCGAGAATTACCACTCTTAAAACTCTCGATATAGACAAATATATCAAGAATAAAAAGGTAATAGTGTTGATTGATTTAGGTAGTACCCATAATTTTATTCATTGTGAGATAGCCAAGGAATTAAATTGATTTCTATATCCAACACCAAAGTTTCAAGTGATGGTTGCAAATGGAGGAACTATAAATTTCTTTGGAAAGTGCCATAATATCAAGCTAACCATGTGGGAATATGTATTGAATAGTTCAATGCTTTCCATTCCAATGGATGGTGCTCATGTTGTACTAGGAGTCCAGTGGCTACGATCTTTGGGGACAATAGCTTTTAATTTTCAAGAACTTTTCGTGAAATTTTTTTGAGAAGGAAAGGAAATTGAATTAAGGGGAAACGCAAGGAAACCAGGGAATATAATTAGCTCTAATGGCATGAAAAAACTTTTTAATAAATAAAAATGGGGCATAATTGCACAATTATGCTCACTAGAGGTTCAAACATTGAATCATCTATTTCTCCAGATCTACAAAAAGTATTGGAAAATCATTCCAAGGTATTTGAGACTCTGAAAGGCCTCCCACCTATTCGTGATTATGATCATGTTATTCACTTGATTCAAGGAAGTGTTCCCCCAAACATTAGGCCTTATAGATACCCCTATTCCCAAAAGAGTGAAATTGAACGTATTGTTGCAGAATGTTAGAGGTCGGTATAATTCAACCTAGTCAAAGTTCTTTCTCTGCTCCAGTAGTATTGTTGCACAAGGAAGATGGATCATGGCATATGTGTCCAGAGTATAGGGAGCTCAACAAGCTCAATATTAAAGATAAATTTCCCATTCCTATCACCGATGAATTTTTGGATAAATTACATGGAGAGATTACTTCACCAAGTTGGATCTTCATTCAAGATATCATCAAATTAGAATGAAGACTAAATACATTCTGAAAACAACATACAAAACTCATGAATGTCATTATGAATTTTTGGTCATGCCTTTTGGCCTTACTAATGCACCTTCCACATTTCAAGGTTTGAGGAATTCCATTTTCAAACCCTTCCTTAGAAAATTTGTGTTGGTATTATTTTTATGATATACTAATATACAACAAGTCTTGGCAGGATCATGTTCAACATGTTGACAGGGTATTCAAACTATTGGAGGAGAAAAAATTATATGAAAAAACCTCAAAATTCTTCTTTGGAGTATAGGAGGTGGAATATTTGGGTCATATTATATCTCATGAGGGCATTAAGGTAGATCCTAAAAAATTAAATACATTAAGGAATGGAAAATCCCCACAACCCTAAAACATATTTGAGGATTTCTTGGGTTGACGGGGTGTTATCGCAAGTTTGTTAAGAGTTATTGGATAATATAAATGCCTCTAAAAACATTACTGAAGAAATATGCATTTTCTTGGACTCCAAAAGCAACTAAGGCCTTTGAACATATTAAAGGGGCAATGTGCAAAACCCGGTCTTAGCCACACCATATTTCACAAAAACCTTTATTGTGGAATGTGATGCCTTAGGAAATGGAATTGGTGTCATTTTAATGCAAGAAGGAAGACCAGTTGCTTTTGAAAGTCTTCCAATCATGGGAAAGTATTTACACATGCCTATTTATGAGAAGGAAATGTTGGAAATACTACATGCACTAAAGAAATGGAGACCTTACCTAATGGGAATACACTTAAAGGTCAAAACAGGTCATGATAGTCTTAGATACTTTTTGGAACAAAGATTGTCTTCAGAAGAGCAACAAAAATGGGTCATCAAATGTTGGGTTACGACTTTGAAATCATCTACAAAAAAGGGAATAAAAATGTTGTCGTAGATGCACTCTCAAGAAAGGATGAGGATGTGGAAGCATTGCTCTATGCCATTTCTATTATCAAAACTGATTGGATAACTGAAGAAAAGGATGAATGGAAGAATGATGAAGAGGTGTGGACACTCATTAAGAAGTCGCAACAAGATCCCAATACATATGATACATTTATCTAGAAAAATGATTCACTATGGTACAAATATCACTTATATCTTTGTAAGAATTCCCAACTAAAACAAAATATTATTTTAGAATTGCACACCTCCCCCTTAGGAGGGAACTCAAGGTTTTTAAAAACTTACCACAAGGTCAAGAAGGATTTTTTTCGGAATGGCCTTAAATTTGATATTCAGAATTTTTTGGTGGAATGTTTAGTTTTCCAAGAAAATAAAGTTGAGAAAATTAAGACCCCAGGTCTGTTACAACCTTTTAGCCATTCCAAGTCAACATTGGAGGAGGTATCAATGGATTTTATCACATGTTTACCCAATCTAAAGTAAAAAGTGTCATCATGGTGGTAGTTGATAAAATTACCAAGTATGCACACTTTTGTGCATTATCTCATCCATTTAAAGCTAATACAGTCGCTGCTACATTTATTTAAAAAATTCAAAAGCTACATGGAAATCCAAATATTATTGTAAGCTATAAAGATCCCATTTTCATTGGAAAATTTTGGACAGAATCATTTTCTTGTTTGGGTACTCAATTATCTCATAGCTCATCTTATCATCCTCAATCTGATGGGAAAAATGAGATTGTGAACAAATGTTTGGAAGTATATCTTTGTTGCTTTGTATCTGATTAACAAGCACAATGGTTCAAGTGGTTACCTCTGGTTGAATGGTGGTATAACACTTCCTTCCATACTGCAACAAAAATGACCCCATTTATGGAAATTTATGGATATCATCCACCATCCATAATATCATCTTTAATGGAAAATTATAAGGTTCAAGCAGTGGAAGATAACATTGAGCATCAACAACAAGTTATGCAACTCTTAAAGGATAACCTCACTCAGGCGCAAAATCGAATGAAATGTAATTTGATCAACATCGAAGTGAAAGAAGTTTTGATCTAGGCGACTGGGTATATTTACAATTACAACCATACAAACAAATGTCCCTCAAGCAAGCTAAGAAGGATAATAATTGTCACCCAAGTACTATGGTCCTTACAAGGTGCTACAAAATATGAGTACTATGGCATACAAATTGGAGTTGCCTACATCTTGCTAAGTACACCTAGTTTTCCATGTTTCATGCGTAAAGAATGTTATCAGTGACAATCTCCTAGTTCAATCAATATTGCCATAACTTGAAGAAGAAGGGAAAATCATATTGGAGCCTGAAGAAGTCACAGAAACAAGAACCCAATAGCTACGAAATCGATCAATTTCAGAGTATCTCATTAAGTGGAAGAACTTACTTGCTAAAGATTCCACGTGGGATGATGATAATTTTATACATAAGAATAAAGAACTACTTAAGCATTAAGGACAACACTTTTTTGAAGGAGAGGATCATGTTAGGTCCCCATAATACTAGTGTATCCCCTTTATTGTTATAGTTACTGTGGCCCCCTATTATTATTCTTGTGCCTATGTATCACCCTTATTGTTATTGTTAGGCCCAATAGAATCGCATTGTTGTTATTATTGTGTCCTTTCATTATTATTGTTATGTAGGCTCTAATTACATTATGACAACTTAGACTCCTATATATAGCAAAGGTCTAGTCATTTGTATCATCCAAGAATTGTTCATTTATGTAATGTAAAGGAGGTTTCCCCCTCGAAGAGGCTAATTTTTGGGTCATTGATCTATCTTTTCTTCTATTTTGTGGGTTGGTTGCATAACATAAAACCTCATAGTAGAAGGAGTTGTGATAAAAAAAATATTTTGAGGTGAGAACCAATGGTGTTCTCATTCACTACGGTAGAACGAACCCTTGCAACAAGTATGGTTGCAACAGAGACGGAAAACCCAGTTGCAGTTGAAGAGTGAAGGGAAAATGAGGTCCACGAGAAGAGAGAACCAGAGGGATTATCAAGAATTGAGTAGAGGGTGCAACAACCAGGTAGGATCAAGTAGTGCTCAAGAGGGTCCAACAGAAGGGAACCAAAGGAACGCTAATAGCCAAGTTGAGGTGAATTGTTTTATTAGCAAGCAAGGTGAAGCTTGTTACAGGAAAGGTTGTAGCTCACGATGAGCATTAAGAGACTCGTGCAAAGAGAAAATAAAATGACCATTGTTGTTCGTAAGGGAGATCCAAGTGCAAGCCACAAAAAGAGAAATAAAGAAGCCAAAAAACATGGCATGAAGAGGAAAATGAGTCAATAATAGTTTTTTAGGGAGATGGTCGAGTTAAAATAAAGACTTAGAATAGTAAACAAGTTTCTATAAGCGAGAGAGAAGGAAGACCAAAAGTATAAATCACATGTCAGGAGGAAGAGGTTTGAGAAGGCCCCTAAAGAAATGGTGAAAGGGATGAAGTACATGATGATTAATTTATTGATAGAGCCCAAAATTGTTAATTCTAGTGTTGAAACAGTTCATGCTTTTGAACTTGGTAAAGATGTTGGAAGAGAGGAGATGAGACCAACTAAAAGTCTCATGGACTATGAGAAAGGTCCAAAACAACATATGATGTTAGGGCCATCAACAAAGGTCCAAGTGCCTCATATTTTTAAAAGTAACAAATTTTGTTCATATGTAGGTAATGAAGGCCATAAAGGAAGACAACCAACTCAAGTTGTCACAAAGAGAGAATTGTAAGCTTTAACCTTGTACATAAATTACCTGCAAACGAAATCTTTAAAATAAAAAAAAAATGTCGAGAACATCAACATGAAACACATATACACAGAAATTTTCCCCTGGATCCCAAAACCAGGACTACCAGATTGATTTTTCATTATATTACTTTTAATGTTACAATACCTATATATACATGTCAAAGCATTCATAAACCCCAAACCCTATATTAGAACATAATCATAGTTCCCTTAACCGGATCTACAAATTACCATGGAAAAAAAACCATCATGCCCAAACCATGTGAAAAACCCATGCACAAAACCTATATTAGGTCTACCCACCTAATATAGGGTCCAAAAAAAATTATCGGGGTGTTTCCCTGGACCCCTTGCAGGGGGCTACCGCCCCCCTGTTGCGCCCGATGCAACGAGGGGGGGGGGGTGGGGGGGTTCTGCTTTGTGTGCTGGGCTAGTCGTGGAAAGAATATAACACACACCCAACAAAAATAAATTGCAAATTTATCTCTAAGGGATAGAGACAACTACAACGTTTTAGAGGAATCATCTCTATGAAAAAATGAGGTAGGTGCAACACATTTTCCAAATGTAATGCTTGTAGAAAGAAATGAAGAAACCAAGTTGTGAGAATAATTCCTATTAAATTGTATCAAGAAAAGGCTTCATTTGATTTGTGCCTTCGTCAAATGGAGAAATTCAAATTTCCACATCAACAAGATTACTTGAGTTTTAATTATCATGAGTGACATGGCTAAATCCCTTCGTAAGTCAGTCAATTCGAGTTTGTAGGATAGAAGTAGAGTTGTGCATGAGTTGATTGTTAAAATCTAGCAATCTAGTGGAGCTATTGTTAGTTAAACTCAGTTATCTGAGCTCTAGCCATGAATAGAGTCAGTAGGATTTCAATTGAGTAGTAGCAATTGTTTTTAACTCATTGATCAATTAACTTCATCAGTAAGATGATGAAGATGAAGAGTAGCATCTAAATGAAATGCTCATGAAGAGTCATGAGGACACTTTAATGTCGTCAATGGAGTTGGAATCCTTGGAGGAAAATTTGACAAATCAAATGATCAACATTCAACATGTAAAATTTGAGTTGAAATAGGATGATAACGGGATTAGGCTAGAATATGAAAATAATAAGTTGTGGATGCTTATATAAAGAGTGTTTACAAAAGTGAAAAAACATAGGAGAGTGATATTCTGTAACAAGGAAAAACTATTCGTGTTAGATTATCTCAATCAAGCAAGTGGCATATTACAAAATAAAGTTTGGGATCCTATAAGATTGAAGTCATGAGTGAAGTAACAACATAACAATATGCTTTACCAACAAACAAAAAATTATTTTTGGATCCTAGATGATTTACCATATTGATACATTTGACTAAGAGGTCAAAAATTTTCCACCCGGGGAGTTTGATGTAGGAGCGTCTCCTTAGGAAAACTCATTTAGTTTAAGATCCCAAGGGGGTCATGTAAATTCTAGATGTAGGTCTTATTTTTCCTTAATTTATTTATATAAATTGGAAGGAGGATTTTAGTGTAGAGCCAAGTGTCCCGGTTCTATAGGAATATGAACCATTAGGTTGTTAGGATATTTTGAGGAGTTTATATTTGGGCCAAGTGGGCCTTTGTAAATATTGACAAATGTTTCGCTTAGGTGGTAAGAATTTTTGGGAAAATTTTCCAATTACTCTTTGAATGTGAATACATTTCTTTATAGAAATATATGTGTAAGTATGTACAATATAAAAAGTAGGGATTTGGGAAAAAAAAATAGCAAGCCATTATTCCCTCTGTAAATGTTCCTTTTGAATTTTAATAGAGTTAGCAATATTCAAGAAGAGTGCAATAAGGGCCATGGAAAATCCTCTGTAAATTAATTTTTGTTCTAAGTAGGTATTAGGGTTTATATATGCTTGTGAGTAGGCTCTATGTTTAGTGGATGTGATTCACTTTTATTGGGACTGGTGTATCATTAGTGGGTAAAGGATAAATAAATCTTGTATTCTATTTTTTTTTTGTTGAGGCGAACTACAAGGAAAGGAATTGTGTGTAGCAAATTTATTACTATCTTTGTAGTCTGTGTGTCACAACCCCTCACAAATTTGAGTATAAATCCAATGGAAAACCATTGTGACTTCAATTTGAGTAGGGAAACTCAAGGCTCTCAGACACGTTGACATAGTAAGTAATTGGTCGTAACGACAGGTTACCAATAATGCGATGCCATAAACATCCTGTGAGTTAGGTATCAGGTAAAATGGGAGGCCTAACTGAGCTCATGATATCAGTTAATGGGAGAGAAGACAAGGTTGAAACATGTTATATGTCTCCAAGTCTGGAAAGGAATTCTATCATATGAGACATATTAGAATTGTTCGAAGGAAAGAAAGCTAACATAGAGCTCACATTCCTAAGAAAAGTATAGGAAGTCATGGAAGGTCCAAGAGAGGAAGATACCAGACTCATAGTCGAAAGTCGACCTTCAAACCAAGAGTGAATGTAAAGAAGCTAAATATCTCAATCAGGTAGTCGAGACTTGTCTCATGTTTGAGCAGTCAAGCCCAACCCTAGTCGATCTAGGCGGGCGTGTGGAAAGGAATCACGGAATAAAAATACCCAACCTCCAATTTCAAGTCGAGGCCAACCCTAATCCATGCTAGTGGGACTCACAATATATATAAATTGGACATTGGGTTATAGTTTATGAAAAAGGGGATTGTGAATTAATTTGAAATCAAAATAAGAGAGACAAGGACCACACTTAATTGGAGGATTATACCACAATAAAGAATAAATTCAGAAGTTTAGGAATCTTGAGGAGGTTTTCTGTGGAATTTTTTTTCTCTGTCAAATTGAAAATTCATGGGTTGGGAAGAAACACACCACTTCCACTGTGTCACTTGTCAACATTTCTTCTCACTTTTTTGCTTCTTGAAGTCTCAAAAGAGCAAATTTTGTTTCAACAATGTTATGATTATTCTCCTCAATGTTTTTTGAGCTTGACTATTTGTGCAAATGAAAACCCATTTTCTGCTTCAAAATCAATGGTTTACCCTTATTCTAGATCCAACTGTATCTTTTGATTCTCTTCATCTTGTTTCAAAAGTTCTGTATTCAAGACTAGAGGAGACTTCTTTAGAGGGTGATCCAAATTTAAAAAGGAAAGAAACATAATAAAAATATAACCATAAATATAGAGATGAAACATAATACAAATATAACCATAAATATAGAGATGCAATATAAATAATACTTCATTTCATTAATATCAAAGAACTGAAAAATGCTTACAGACAGAATGGAAATAAACTAGCTTGGGCGATGGTAGCTTATCTCTAAGAAGAGATGCGGCAAATGCCTCTGAATTGTGTTACAATGAGGCTCAAGGGCCTTTTTCTTATTGATCAACAAGAGAAAACCATAAACAACCAAAACTCTAACCCCAGGAGATGGAAAGCCAAGATTTTGTGAACCTCGTTGGGCTTAGTTAGGCAACCAACTTCCCGAGGTCATAACTTGTTCATATTATCTTTGTTTGGCATGAACGATACCTAGTTGCAAATATTTCTCCGAGTACTACATAATTTGTCGTAGGCCCCTTGCCTACGGCCATGGGTCTACTGCGGACCTAAAAAAACGTCTCTAGGGGGTCAAAACTACTCCCGAAGTTCATGACCCAAAAAAACTGCTAAAAATAGTAAATGCTGCTATAAACAAGGAAACTAATGAAACTGACTGGAGGTCTAGGTGGAATAGGTGGGTGGCCATCAATATCCACCTAGATCAGAGGGTTTGGTGTCACACCTTCTTGAATTTGACATATATGTTTATGAGGTATACCTTCTAGTTGTTGGATTGTTTCTGAAGAAACCTGATTTGATAGTAATTATTTGGAAATACCTGGGGGGATCACTATTTCATTATTTTTAGCTATTTCTATCTCTTAAAACATTTGATTCACATAACTCATGAAACACAAATCTTCATAAGGATCACTTATACATTTTTTCTTTGTTATTATTTCGTAAACTTCCTTGTACAAAGTAAGCACCAACTCACAACTTTTGTAGGCACCAACCTACAAGATATTTCATTCCCCTAACTGAGCATCAACTCAGCAAATGTAGGAACCAACATTTAGGAGACACCAATCCCCTAACTGAGAACCAACTCAACAAATTTTAGGCACTAGCCTACATCTTCAAGTTGTTCCTTGGATCTCTCATCAATAGGTTTTAGTCCTCAACAAAATTTTCCATGAGTTTCCATCTAACCATGCAATCCTTAGGTTTGCACCTTCAAACTTTATCACAACCACTTGACATATATACCTTACCTTTTTCTCTTTAAATAGCCTTATTGACTTAGCTCCTTATATTTGATCTCCTACATGCTAGTTATTTTTATTTGATAAAAAATAGGTCTTCCCATCAGGCACTTCAACTTCCTCAACTCTTGTTGTTCATTGTTCAAGTTATGCAACACATAGGCATATCACAAAAATTGTCCATGATAACCCTATTATTATTGCACCTATATCCACAGTAGGTCTCAACCATATCATCACGTTAACATCACAGCTACATAAAATAATAGCTTCCTTAACACAACCTTAGCCAACCAGACCTTCCCTCTAAATATCCCAACAACATTTCTCCAACAAAGCTCGACCACCTCAAAGATCAGCCAAAATAATGTTCTATAACAAAACTATAATTTCAACCACAAATCGGACTTGAACTACACCTTCTGTTGATTTTTGTAGCATTCGAAACTATTCCAAGCCTCAAACTTTGCAGGGAGTCTTTGACAGCAACATTCCAAAGAACCCAGAAATAGTTTGTGGAAATTCCACTCGGTTCTTGACTTATTAAAATAACTAATTATTTTAATGAATACACTAAGTCTAAACTTCGAGAAATGAAATAATTAAAGGGCATTAATAAGTTTGAGTGGGAATCTTCTAGAAAAATTGGATCAAGTCAAGTTTCAATCTTAGCCATTGACTAATCTTTTAATCTGGGTCGTTGGTTCTCCAACATGAATATTATAAAAGAAGGCTTGAGGGTCACTTGGAAAATAAGCCAGGAATACACTCAGTACCTGAAGGAGATCCATTATGATGTAGAATTAGATCTCAGTGGGAGAGTTGTAGGGCGAGAAGTTGCAGAAGAAAAAGGAGGAAGTCAGTGGTGATCAAGATCAAGGTCGGAGGGCAGCAGTGGGCCGTTGGAGGCAGCTTGAGGCTGCAACGCAGAGAACCCGCGTAGACTAATGCAGTCCAGCACTGGAACTGCACAGTGAATCATGTAGAGAGACGCAGGGGCATGTAGGGGTTGTTCTGGGGTCAGATAATTGTTCGAGTAAGCCCGAAATTCAGTCTCAGGTGTTTCATAATTTATCTGTTGTATATTTTCCCTGTAAAGATATCATTTGCTGAAGAATTAATAAAACCCTCATCTATTGCACTGGTTTTCCCACATTGGGTTTTTTTGGGGACAATTGTCCAAAAATAATTGTGTACATGTGATTGATTCTTGTGCTTATGTTCTCTGTTGTTTATTTCTCTGCATATATATTTTTGAATGTTGTAGTAGTATTTATTTCGATATTTTTCTGAAGATTTCTGAATAATAACTTATTGAAATAATAAGTAGGAGAAATAAATCTATCACTGCAATTGTTTGTAAATTTTCACATGGTATTAGAGCCATAGATGAATAACAGAGAGGGGGCATCTATCAATGAACTAAAATCTATTGTTGTAGAAACAACACAGAAGGGTTCACACAATTCTCCAGGAGGAGGAAGAAGCATGATAGAACATATGGATCACGATGTCTCTATATTGGCATCCAGACTAGAGGAATATTTTGCTTGTGTATTGAGCACTGCATCTTCTGATGTATGGTATATTGACAGCGGAGCCTCTACTCACATGACAAGAGTACGAGACTATTTTCCGACTACCAAGAAGATCAGATGAATTTCAAAATAACCATGGGTAATAAGGCAAGGTGCACTCCCGCTGGGAGAGGTACCGTAGTTTTTCAGAACGAGGGAGGAAACAGATTCTGGGCCACTAATGTACTGCATGTGATGGGTTTGGGGATGAATCTACTCTCAGTGTCATAGCTTCAAAACTGAGGATATGACAGCTACTTTATTGGCAATAGAGTCTACATCAAGCACCCCAGTTGGAAGAAGAAGGCACATATCAGGGTAAGAAGCAAGAAATTGTACAAGCTAGAGCTTGATTCTCCAATGGCACTAGTTGGCAACGCAGATGAAACAGACCTGAATGAGCTATGGCATAGAAGACTGGGGCATTTGCATCATAGGGCATTGAGAACTCTCCAAAATACTGTCACAGGTGTTCCACAACTGAGCACTAAACGAGATTGATGTCTGCAGGGGGTGCGTATTGGGAAAATATGCCAAGGCGGCATATCAGAGAAGCAACAATAAGGCCAAGGGTGTGTTGGATCTAATACACTCATATATCTGTGGGCCGGTGTCCACTAGAGCTCTTAGCGGTGCCGAATATTTCGTCACCTTCATTTATGACCATTCCAGGAAAACTTGGATCTACTTCTTGAAGACCAAGGATGAAATATTCAGTCGATTTAAAGAGTTTAAGCCTCTGGTGGAAAATCTGACAAGGAAGTGGATCAAGGTGTTGCGATCAGATAATAGTGGTGAATACATAGATAAATAATTCACCGTATTATGTGCAAGGGAAGGCATCAAAAGGGAATGGACAACCCCATACAATCTGAAGCAGAATGGTGTGGCAGAAAGGAAGAACTGGACTATTTTTGAAGCAACCAGAGCTATGTTGTAAGACCAATACATGCCCAAATTTGTATGGGTTGAAGCGTGTAATACTACATTCAGAATAGGACTCCTCACGCTACACTGGGGAAGATCATGCTAGAAAGTGTCTTCACTAGCAGTAAGCTTGAAGTAAGTCACTTTAGGATCTTCAACAGTACAACTTTTTGTCATGTTTGCAGTGAGAAGAGGAAGAAGTTGGAGATGACTTCTGAAAAGAGGTATCTGGTAGGATACAACGATAATGAAAAGGCTTATCACATCTACATTCCCGAGAGTAGGAAAGTGGTGGTGCAAAGGGATGTGAATTTTATGGAGGAGAAGGCCTTCACAAGATCACGTGAGCTACCTTCTGCTACACAGTCAGAGGAAGAGCCTCTAGTCTAGCCCCAACAACCAGCAGTAGAAAATTCAGTCGCCTCTCCAAGGCATAGTAATCCAAAGGATGTGTCTCCCGACAATTTGTAAGAAGGAGAGTCGGTAAATCCACCCACCACCAGTGGAAGAACGAGCAGGGAACTTCAACGGATTCTAAAGGATGCAGAGGACTTTTTCATAATCCCCCAAAATGAGAAGAAACAGTATAGGAAACCTGAGAGGTATAAAGCCTTGGTTTCTCAAGCCGGAGAACCTTCCAGTTTTCGGGAAGTAGCTCAACACTAGGTGTGGGTTGATGAAATGGTGGAAGAGTACAATTCCATCACGATGAATGATGTTTGGGAAGTAGTACATGTTAGTGTTAGAATATGCATTCAGCCATCAGTGATCAAAATTACTCTTTTTATACTCATTTTAGGGGTCCCACTCTGAAATTTTATATCATTCCATTAGGTCATGCAAAACATTGATTCATTGATGGCAGTCCAAGTCATAACACCTCATTCTCTCTCAAAATTTCATCATTTGTTGGCCCACCTTCATGTCTTGTTAAGAATAAATACACTTTTCAAAATCTCATTTCACTATGTCTTATGTCAACCATGGAGTCGGGTCATTCAAGGTCCCATTAGGTCATTAGGTTTTATTGTTCATTGTCCAAAAATGCACCATTTCTTCTCAATAAGGACAACAAAAGGTGTGAGAGTGACTCAATCAACATTTCATTATCATCTGCAAAAGATTATCAGCATGTAAATATGATATTTTTAAAGTTGTAATTTTTGTTGAGATTCAACAAGATGATGAAGCTTAGTGAAAATCAGTCACCTTCACTAAGTGGGCCCGCAGGATATTTTTAGGTGTAAGTCTATTTTTAGACATGGTGATCATATTTCAGAATTTGCAGGATGCTATTTGAGGATGGTTGGCCAAGTTGGAAAAATAGATGAAATTCTATTTTTAGAAGATTGGGCGAAGTCTATTTATAGATCATTGATCTAAAAATAGATGTGTTGATTATTATTAGCCCTTAATAATAATCAGACTCTACATATCTTTCAATGGCTTGCTATTCGATTATTCCCTTGAGGCAAGCTCGAATTACATAGCCTGTAAGGATAGGATGGAAGCGGTGCTGGAGGATAATGGACTGAAGGAGGTCATCGATAAAGATGTTCCTAAGCTGGGTTCTAGCGATGTTGCATTACTTGATGCATGGAAAAATAAGGTAGAAAAGACAAGAAGAATTTTGTTGGAAGGTGTGAAGGACCATATTATTTCCAGCCTTCACAGGAAAGCCACTCCATTTGCAATGTGGAAGGCTTTGACAGATTTGTTCCAAAGCAGAAACGACCAGAGGAAGTTGGCGCTTAAAGATAAGCTCATAAAAATAAAAATGGAGAAGGGCGATTGTATTCCAAAATATCTCACAAAGTTTGTCCACTGTAAGGATGAACTGGGAAGTGTGGGGATTATTGTTGATGATGAATACTTGGTGAGCTTGGCTCTCCTTGGGCTTCCGAATATTTGGCATAGCTATGAAGACTCTGTCAATGGACGGGAGAAACTGCATGGTTGGGAGCGACTTTGGTCGGATCTTGTGTAGGAGGAGATAAGGAAAAGTACCAGGGATGGCTCTTCATCGAAGAATGAAGATGAAGAGAATTGTGCTTTGGCTGCCAAAGCTAGGAAGGGGAAGAGGAAGAAATTCCCTTCAAAATCTGAAGCTAAAGGCAAGAAGCAGGATTTGTCCAAGGTGAAGTGTTTTCATTGTCACGAACATGGGAATTTCGCCACTAACTGCCCACAGAAGAAGAAGAACAAGAAGGTTGTTGGAGTTGCAGCTGGAGAGGCCTTAGCCTCGTTATTTGAACTTGATTTCTCCTTGATCGCATGCTTGGTTTCAAGCCCAATGGGATTGGTGTGGTATCTTGATAGTGGTTCGTCTTTCCATATGACGGGAGACAAGGAGTTGTTTAGTGATCTGGAGGAGAAGGACCTCCAAATGCATATAGAGATGGGATACGATGGTTGATATAGCGCGACCGGCATTGGGACCATTACCTTTGAGAGGGATTCAGGTAATCCATTTCTGTTGAAAGAAGTTATGCATTTTCCAGGTCTAAAGAAGAACTTGGTCTTGGTCGCAATGTTGGAAGACAAAGGTTATGACGTTGTTTTCAGCGAGGGAAAAGCCTTCCTTCGACATAGAAAAAGGGGTCAAACCAAGAAGATAGGGATTCAAGTTAAGAATCGCTATAAGCTGGAGGTAGATGGCTACGCTGCAATGGTGGGAAAAGCAGAAGAAGTGGTGAGTCGGGATGAGGGCGAACTATGGCACGGGAGATTGGGCCATCTTCACCATGGCGCTTTGAATATTTTGCAGTAGATTTATACTAGAATTCCAAAGGGTACTCTTGCTCAGTCATATCAGTACAAGGGATGTACTATGGGTAAGTTTGTGAAGACCACCTTTCATGAGAAGGAGAACCGTGCTTTGGTGATCCTGGAGAGAATTCACATAGACGTGTGTGGACCTTTCTCGGTTGCTTCAATAGAAAAACACAGGTATTATGTTATTTTTGTTGATGAATATTCTCATAGATGCTGGATCTTCTTCATGAAGAAGAGGAGCGAAAAATTCTCAAATTTCTGTGAGTTTAAAGCATTGGTGGAGAAGGAGTCGGGGAAGTAAGTGAAGGCTCTGCGGAGCGATAATGGTGGTGAATATATCTCGGGTGAATTCAAAGAATTCTATAGCAAAGAAGGAATTCGAAGAGAACTCATAGTGCCTCATAACCCATAGCATAACAGGGTCACAAAGAGGAAGAATAGAACAATCGTTGGTGCTGCACGAGCTATGCTACATGAATAGGGCCTACCGATGCACTTGTGGGCGGAAGCATGCAACACTGCAGTTTATGTGAAAAACCGTTGTCCTCATAAAGTACTTGGCATGAGTACACCTGAATAATATTTTACTCTTAAGAAGCCTGATATTTCTCATTTGAAGATTTTTGGCTCATCTGTTTACATTCGTGTGACAAAGGATGCCAGGAAGAGGCTGGAGCTGACTGCAGAAGTTGGGATATTTTTTGGGGACACAGAAACACCCCATAATTATCGTGTGTATTTTCCAGACAGTTGGATGACTGTGGTGCGACAGGATATAAAATTCAATGAGGTGAAATCCATGAAGTTGTCATTTGAGAGGGCGCTACACTTGCATGCATAGGAGGAACTTATTGTTCCCAAGATGAGCCTCTATATGTGGATCAGCCAAAGGAGGATATTCAGGGAGTGGAGGAGTCCACTCATGCAGAACCAAACATTAGACAAGGCAGAAAGCGTACCACAGAAGCTGAGAGACTGAAGCTTGATGCGGCACAGAATGTAGGAGTCCCTACATCACAGCACAGACAAAGACAGTCACCTGACCGATTTACTGGATACATGGCTCTTATGAGCAAGTGTATCGTGACAGAGCCATCTTCTTTCGAAGAAGCAGTGCAAGAGCCCACATGGGTAGATGCCATGGTGGAGGAGTATGACTCCATTGTCAGAAACAGTGCTTGGGAGATTGTTCCAAGGCCGGTGGGTAAATCAGTTGTAGGATCAAGATGGATCTACAAGGTAAAGCAAGTCGTTTATGGGAGTGTTGAGAAGTATAAGGCAAGATTTGTTGCCCCGAGCTTCTCATAGATCGAGGGGATTGATTATGAAGAAACCTTTGCACCTGTCGCAAGATATTCTTCCATAAGGACCATCCTTTCTCTCTCAGCACAGATGGGTCAGCACATTCATCACATGGATGTGAAGATTGTGTTCCTTAATGGGATCATTGAGGAAGAGGTGTACATTGAGTGGCCTAAAGGATTCAAAATCTTCAGTAGTGAGTCGCATGTGTGCAGGCTCAAAATAGCGTTGTATGGGTTGAAGCAAGCACCAGGTGCTTGGTACACACGGATCGACAGCTATTTCACCGGACTTGGCTTCACCAAGAGTGAGGCGGATGCAAACTTTTATCAAATTGTGGTGGAGGGTAAGCTTTTAATCATTGTTCTTTATGTTGATGATTTAATACTAACGGGTGATGAGCAGTTGATACACTCATGCAAGGCATATCTTGCAAAGGAGTTTGAGATGAAGGATTTGGGCCTCCTTCCTTATTTGCTTGGATTGGAAATATGGCAGCAGGAAGGTGAACTGTTTGTGTCTCAAGGTAAGTATTCCCAGGAGATACTAGAGAAGTTTCACATGCAAGGCTGCAAGCCTATCGATACTCCTCTTCCAGGAAATTGGAGGAAAGAGGATGCTACATCGGCAGAGGTAGTGGATGCCACTGTTTATCGACAGTTGGTGGGTTCACTCATGTATTTAGCTAATACAAGATCGTACATATGCTATGCGGTGAACCAGCTTTCACAAGCGATGGTTAAGCCTACCAAGCTCTTTTGGAAGGCAGGAAAGCATGTCTTGAGGTATCTCAGGGGCACATTTGAGTATGGCTTATGGTATAGAAAGATGGATGAGGTGAAGTTGCATGGCTTCACGGATGCAGATTGGGCAGGCAGCCCAACGGATAGAAAGAGCACACCGGGAGGGGTTTTCGGTATTAGATCTACAGTAGTTTCTTGATAAAGTAGGAAACAAAGATCTGTGGCACTCAGTTCAGCAGAAGCAGAATACATGGCAGCAATTCAAGTTGCATTTGAGGTTGTCTGGATGAGGAAGATCCTGGTCGGTTTGTTCGATTCACATTTAGATCCTACAGTGATACATTGTGATAATCATAGTTGCATTAAACTCTCTATTAATCCTGTGTTTCATGATAGATCTAAACATATTGATATCTGGTATCATCATATCAGAGATTGTGTGCAGTGGAAGATCATGTTGCTTCAATACATTCCTACAGAAGATCAGGATGCAGATATTCTGACGAAGGCGCTCACCAGGAGAAAATTCAAATACCATAGAGGTAGGATCAGGTGAAGGATAATCCCTATCTTGTTGAGAGGGAGTGTTGAGATTCAACAAGATGATGAAGCTTAGTGAAAATCAGTCACCTTCATTAAGTGGGCCCACAGGATATTTTTAGGTGTAAGTCTATTTTTATACATGGTGATCATATTTCAGAAGTTGCAGGATGTTATTTGTGGATGGTTGGTCAAGTTGGAAAAATAGATGAAATTCTATTTTTAGAAGATTGGGCGAAGTCTATTTATAGATCATCGATATATAAATAGATGTGTCGATTATTATTAGCCCTTAATAATAATCAGACTCTAAATATCAACTTATTCTCTTGGAGCACTTTATTTCAGTATACAGATTTGGAAAATCAGTGGGCTAAAGGAATTACACAATTCCTAGGGTTTACTGGTGGTTCATGCATGGAGGACTCAGTTAGATCTGAAGTGGCAAAGTTATGACAAAGTTGGAAGAGTAGTTCATGGAGTTGTTATTCAGTTTAACTCAATTATTGGAGTTAAACTTAGTTGATCTATTTGTATCTAGTCTATCTAAATGATACACTAGTGAGAGTGGAGTGAATCAATTAGTTAATTAATTCACAAATAATAACTCACTAATCAACTGAAAAAAAATAAAAATATATATATATATATATATATATATATATATATATATATATATATATATATATATATATATATATATACAACAATTAACTACAGTGCATGTCAGTTCCAGTGGAGACCCAGTGGAGAGGTAGGTGAAAGGGTGAGATGGGCTATCCGTTGTGACTATAGTGATGCATTGATTGCATCACACACACATTGGAGTTTCCAATGAGGATTGTGCAGTCAAGGCAAGAACAATTTGAATTCATTAAGAGCTATTCTTCAGCAAGGATTGTGAAGTAGAGACATGCTATTAGGTGGCAAGAAATCAGTGCATGGATTTGCAGATTTCTTCTTGCTAGTGTGTGATGATTGATTGTACTAAGCGCTTGATGTACTAAGCTTTGTATGAGAATGTTACATGATCTCCATGATACATAATATATGATAGTTGGGGTTTTTAGCTTTAGGCTTTCCCGTTAAACAATTGTGTTATGTGCGATTGTTTTTATTGCTTCATGTGTTTACAATTGAGTTTTAAATTTCCGCAAAAGATTAACAGTGGAAGGATTTTGTATTTAGCAAGAAGATAAATATTATTAGATCAGGAGAATATGGATATATATAATGCATATGTTATATAATTTCTACAATTTTGATTTTAAAGTTTGATTTTCATATCAAAATTGTAATTTTTGATATGAAAACGGAGATGTAATTTATTTTTAATTTTTTATGTAATTTTATGCTTATAATATGTAATAAGTTCTATCCCTACCAACCAATTCAAATCATATATTCCAAACTGAAGATCACCAACTAAAAGTGAAAAGTATCAAACACCACCAACTTCATCTTGCAAAGAAGAAAAGTCAAAAGAAAAGGGTAATTAGAAAAATGTGTCAAAAAGTGAAAGGAAACAATGGAAAAGTAGGTTTTGGATTTAAACCTAAATTCACTCAAGCATTAAAGACTCCCAGACATCAATTTCAAATAATTTTCCTCCTATTCCATTGAGAAAACCCTTAAAGAGAGTGATTTTGTGATTTTCTAGGCAAAATTGGAGAAAATTTGAGCAGAGATCACATGTCCTTAAGGTGTTGCACACAATTTGAAGAGAGGACGCATATCCTTTAGGCATTGCGCATATGTCCAGCAAGCCAGCAAATCATCCAAAATTCACAAAATCACCTCCAGAACTTCTGCAAAAGCTATTTGAACCTCTAAAAGCAAGTAAAGTTGTCTTTCATCATCATTTACATCCTTTAAATTTATTTGTTTGGTGTTGTGTAATTTGCTTGATAATTTGGTGTTTTAATCACTCAAAACCATAGTTTTACTCCCTAAAACTCACAACTCCTAAAACCCATTTCCCTTGCACTCTCACACCCTTCCCATATTGCAAATACTCATTCCTAAATCTCTGATTAGTAAAATCCCTGTCCCTAATATTTTAAACCTAAAACCCTAAGCCCTAAGTGCTTCTTTTTAACTATGATACCAATTCCCCATCACACTATCACTCCTTTCCCTTCCCCCATTTCTCATATCCCTAAAATTATTTCCGACAAATTTCCCTTTCCTCATTTCCTATCCCCAAAAAAGTCACCTTACACATATTATCATTCCTAATCCCTAGGGTTTTGACAAAAACACCATGGAAGAAGAGGAAGGAAACTTAATATTCAGTGAAGAAGAGGAAACATAGGGAAGGAGGCCACATAGAGGTGGAAGAGTGCTTTGACTTGAACCTGCTAACATTAGGGAACTTTTAGCCTCTCCATTGACAGTAACATGTTTCAAATATGTTGGTTGTTATGATTTTTGTGAACAAGTTCAAAGGGTTCAACACCATGCCATGTTGACCAAGCTCTTCATATCCAACCTCCAAAAAAACCAAGTCACTTTAGCTGGAGTCACCTTTACTATCTCAACTGACACCATTTCAGCTACCATAGGGATCCAAAATGTTGGCGAGAAGTGGTTCAAAAAGAGTGATTTGGAGGAAAACTACTTTGAACCTTTCCTAAAACCAAGGTATAAGAATGAGAGAAAGAGTTATTTTTTTCCTTTTTTCCACCTTCACGATAGATATGCACCAATGATGAAGATAATCATGAAATACTTTTCATGTGAGGGTAGATTTTCAAGGTTCTATACTTATCACATCCACCTCTTGATGCATTTCACTAGGGTAAATATGTTGAACATACCCTACTACCTTTTCTAAAGCATATATAAGATGGCATTCATTGTCCAAAAAAGGAAATATTAACATCAAATGAAAATTATATTCCATCATTACCTCATTAAGGTCATAGTCCTCCACCATCTTAATCAACTAAACATTGCATGGGACACCTTCATAGCCCATGATATATTTAAAGATCCTCCTACTCAGCATGCACAAAATGTGCCTTCATCATCCCAGAAATCCACTTCCCTTCCTCCATCTCAGCCCATAGCTCATTCATCATCATATGATCATTCCACTTCACCTCCTTCATCTCCATCTCATCGTGACATTGGATCACCCAGCAGGATGGAGGATATTGACCCTAAGTGGGATAGTATGGTTGAGGTTAAGCCATTGTCAAAACCCTACCAGAGAGGCTACAGGCATGTGTTGCTCCACATGGAATGGAAGGGGCCATGCCTTCAACAATAACACAGCAGGTGGATAAAGGAAAAGATAAGGTCATTGAGCCAATCATTCATGATGAGGAGGACACTCATGAAACATAGCAGGAATTTTAGCTTGTTGACCTAGATGAGGATGACAATGACAAAATCACTAATGCTGCCATCAAAGGTAAGGATGTCAAGATTAAAGAGCTTCAAACTAATCTTGATAGGGAAATATATTTAATACACTTCCTTGAGCAAGAAAATGACCAATTGAAAACCAAACAGGTCATTGATGAGGTTAAGTATTTCACTGCTCAAAGGGAGGCTCAAAAGGCCAAAGTCATGCTAGATGAAACACTTGAAAGGTATGGCTTACTTGATGATGAAGAAGAAGAGGTACCAAGGCAGAGACCTAGAAATAGAGGGTTGAAAAGAGCTCTAACTCTAGAGAGGCAAATGGAAGCTGAGCTTTTTGATCAACTAACCCTAAATTAGCAGCTTGCCATAGTGATCAGTGAGAACAGGGAGCCATGGCTTGATAGAGCCAATAAGAACTTGGAGAAACTTCTAGCCAAGGAAAATAAGGATAATGACCTATTGAGGAGAAAGGTTAAACACTATTCCCTGAAAGAGAAAATTGAATTGGCCAGCTGAAAAGTGCCAATGAAAAATTTGAAGAGTTGACCATGGAGGAAAAGAAAAAGTTGGACATTCTTGCTCAGGATTCCCTTCAAGCCTAGACACATCATCATCAGCTATTTTACAAATTTTGAGGCATTTAAAAACTTTTTTGCAAATTCTGAGTTTGATTGTGTTTTTCTGAATAAGGATTTAGTTGAAAATTTGTCATATGTGCAGCACCCTAGGCGCTGCACAAATGATAGGGACACTTTTTGGGAAAAAGGTCACCACCATTGGGTTCAGAATGATGAGTACATACACCCTGTACATTTTTTAAGGTTTTTGAGTCAGCCTGGTCAATGAAAAGGGAAAAAAACACCCTAAAAATCATGTTTCTGCCCATATTTTTGCCTAGGCGCTACGCACAGAGTAGTCTTGGGAGATTGCAATTTTGAGGGGTCAAACTAGCATCATTTTCATAACTTGGGGCATATTCAAAAAGAGGGCAGGAAAATATTTCCAACAAGCCATCTTGGGCTAGATTTGGACACCTGTAGGTCAGTCAAAATTCACCTTGAACATGGAGGACGCACAGCCATAAGCGAGGGTGCATATGACAGGAAAATGGCACATATGACAGTTTGTTGAGTTTTTTTGTTTTTCATTGTAATTTTGATTTTATTTCAAGAAATGATATTTTTACCTATGTAATTCATCATGGTAAATGTAATTATTCCAAGGATAAGTTACCTAGGGGTAGATTCATTAAGTAAAGTTATCCTTTAGTCAAGATGAATTAGTTTGAGTGTAATGAGGAGTGAGTCACTTGCACCATCCTACACTTCAGTTTTTAGTTCAGAAATTAGTGGATCTCTTCCTCACCTATTCGACCCTTGAGGATGAGTGAACCTTGTTTTGATGTCTATTTAGCCCCTTTCTTCACATTGAGCAAGGGTTGGAATAAATTTGTATGTTTTCTTATTGATCAAGGAACTATTGTACTCAGTTTGGCCAGCTAATAACGAGGAGTTGCAGCTATTTTATGGGATACTTGTGGTATTTATGTTTATCAATGTCTTTTCTTCAGTTTCATATGTTAGAATGTATTGTATTCACGTTCACTTCATCTCTATGGTGTGATCTCTTTAAAGTTTGATAATCAGAATACATGCTTGCTCATGCTCTGATTTGGGGAATTGATCATAGTTTGTCCATTTTCCTCTGTCTAGGAAGAATACATCTCTTATTCGCTTCTTAGCTTCTCCTCAATCTCAAAACCATCCAATCACAATAATCTTTAAGTGATAATCCTTATGCCTATCTTGCCCCATTGATCCTTGTAGCTCTATCTCATTTACCCTGACCTAGCTCCCTTGACCTAATTTCTTTATCCAGTGATAACCCAACCAAATCAAATAAAAAAAAACCCCTGCACTCAGTATCTAGCCTAAAAACCCTAATTGCTCCAGCCCTCCTGGTTGTGACCCTTTTGGAGAGAGCCCTCTCAGACTTGATAGGGCTAGCTATCAAGTAGAAAGCTTGGTATGTGGTTACCTCTGTTGGGATTCCTTCCTCAACCTTAGGAATCTGGCGGAGTGATAACAGTACTCAGACCTCAAGAGAGGTCAGTTGTAGGATCCAGGTGGATCTACAAGATCAAGTATGTTACAGAAGGCAACATTGATAAATTTAAAGTCAAGTTTGTGGCTAAGGGGTATGCTCAGAAGGGAGGAATAGACTATGAAGAAACCTTCGCCCCAGTAGCCAGGTACACATCTATCAGGTCTGTGATATCCCTTGTTGTGCAGATGGGATGGGAAATTCACCAGATGGTGTCTAAATGACATTCTTGAATGATGTGATAGAAGAAGAGGTGTGTATAGAACAACCGGAGGGCTTCGCGACACATGATCAAAAAAATCATGTGTGCAGATTGAAGAAAGCACTATATGGACTGAAGCAAGCTCCTAGAGCCTGGTATGGTCGAATTGATAGCTACCTGCAAAAGATGGGATTCGTCAAGAGTGATGCATATCCCAATCTCTACTATCTAAGAGTAGGGAGTGAGACTTTGATACTGGTGTTGTATGTGGATGATATATTCTTTACAACATCATCAAGGCTCATCACAGATTGCAAGATAAATTTGGTTGAAGAATTCGACATGAAAGATCTAGGACGGATGCACTATTTTTTGGGTTGGAATTTTGGCTGCATAATGGAAAAATATTCCTTGGTCAAGGAAGATACACTGCAGAGATTTTGAAAAGATTTAAGATGGAGAATTGTAGGCCCATGATAACTCCAATGATCACCAAATGGAGGAAAATCACATGTCTGAATATTATGAGGTTAATCCTACGCTATATAGGCAGCTCATAGGGTCATATATGTATCTCATAAATACAAGGCCATACATCTTTTATGCTATTAATACCTTCAGTTAGTTCATGGTGGAACCGAAGAGGGCACATTGAGAAACAACCAAGCATGTTCTTAGGTACCTTCAAGGAATAGTCGAGCTTGTATTGAAGTACACATGTAGAAATGATGTCAAGTTGAGTTGTTTCACTGATGCAGATTAGGCTAGAAGTTTAGTTGATCGGAAGAGTACCAGTGGGTATTGTTTCATTCTAGGATCAGGAATGACTTCCTGGTGCAGTAGGAAGCAGAATCTATAGCATTGATTTCAGTAGAAGCAGAGTATATGGTATCCATCACAGCTTTGTGCGAAGCCATATGGCTTACGAAAATGCTAGTGAATCTACTCAAGGAGAAAATGGAAGCGACCAACATCTCATGTGATAATCAGAGTTGCTTAAAGCTCTCTGAGAATCCTATGTTTCATGATAGGTTGAAACATATTGACATCTAGTGTCACTTCATTAGGGATTGTGTACAACGTGGAGCTATTCAGTTGCAGTACAGTCCAATAGGAGAACAGATGGTAGGCATCCTCACAAAGGCTTTAGGAAAGACAAAGTTTTTCTAATTCAGAGAGAAGATGGGGATGATGAATAATCCATTCCTATAGAAGGAATAGAAGATTCATTATTCAGAGGGAGTTGTGGTGCAGAGGCAGCAAGTGGTAGTGTCAAAGGAAACATTATGGGAGGCAGCCGCGCAGGAGATGGGGGGGAAGTACTAAGATCAATAGCACAGAGGGTGATTCAGAATCAGAGTAGCATGCAGCAGGCATATTGTTGGAACACCTTCCTTGCTAAGAGGGAGTTTTAATTTTTGTAGCATATGAAAGTATTCCAAGTCTCAAACTTTGCAGGGAGGCTTGGACATCATCATTCCAAAAAACCCAGAAATAATTTATGGAAATTCCACTCGGTTCATGACTTATTAGAATAAGTAATTATTTTAATGAAGACCCTAAGTCTATACTTAGGGAAATGAAATAATTAAAGGGTATTAATAAGTCAGAGTGTGAATCTTCTAGAAAACATGGATCAAGTCAAGTTTTAATCTTAGCCATTGATTAATCTTTTAATCTGGGCCATTGGTTCTCCAACATGAAGATTATAAAATAAGGCTTGAGGGTCGCTTGGAAAATAATCCGGGCATACACTCAATACCCGAAGGAGATCCATTCTGATGTAGAATTTGATCTTAGTGCGAGAGTTGCACGGCGAGAAGTTGCAGAAGCAGAAGGAGGAGGTCAGTGGTGATCAAGATCAGGGTCAAAGGGTAGCAGTGGGTCACTAGAGGCTGCAACGCGAAGAACCCACGCAACCCAACGCTGGAACTGCATAGTGAATCAGGGAAAGAGACATAGGGGCATGCAGGGGTTGTTCTGGGTGTCAGAGAATTTTCTAAGTAAGCCAGAAATTTAGTCTCAGGTGTTTCAGAATTTATCTGCCATACAGTTTCCCTGTAAAGATATCATTTGCTGAAGAATTAATAAAACCCTCATCTGTTGCACCGATTTTCCCACATTGGGTTTTTCCGGGGACAATTGTCCAAAAATAAAAATTTACATGTGATCGATTCTTGTGCTTATGTTCTCTACTGTTTATTTCTCCGCACATATATTTGTGAATTTTGCAGTAGTATTTATTTCGATATTTTCTGGAAGATTTCTGAATAATAACTTATTGAAATAATAAGTAGGAGAAATAAATCTATCACTGCAACTGTTTGTAAATTTTCACACCTTCAAAATGCCAAAAAACAACATTCAAACCATACCTCAACTCGATGTTCAATGCACCATAACTTTCCCTCAAACAAATCTTGAATTCAATCTTAAAAGCTCCAGGACTTAACCTTCAAACTAGGCCTGAACTCAACCTTCAAACATGAAAATTTAGCCCCCAAAACAGACCTAAAACTTGTCCTCAATAGGATTGAATTTTATCCTTCAAAAGGCTAAAACTTGGACTCTAAAACAACTCTGCAACTTGCCTTCTAACCATGACCCAAAACCCTTCCAAAAATGTGCCCAAAACCCTTCCCACAAAAAAACTCAACTTCACTTCACTTGGTTCATGAGGTATGAACCTCAAAACTTCTCCTTCACTTGCTTAGACAGACTCGAATTTTCTTGAGTGAGTGAGTCCTAGGTTTCTCTACATGTTAATTTTGGGCAACTAGGTCCAAACTCCATGTTGCACTGCTCATATGATGATGGTCATATTTTTGTTGGATTCCTCTTTCAGAGAGGTGCAAGATTGATCTAAATATCATCTTAATCGAATGAGGAGAACATTAATTTTGAATTAATTTTCCACATGTGCAAGGTCAGCCAGATTTATCCCACATGCCTAAGAGATGTGTGACAAACCCTCATTGAAGAATATAAATTGGAGAGACTTAGAGGTCATTTTCTCATCATCTCATCACACATTCTCTCATTGTTATCTGATTGGTCCAATAGCCTTTGGAGGCCTTTTTCCCTCACACGTGTGGAGCGAAGCTGCTGTTTTTTGCGTTGATCTATTTAGGATTTCTATTTTATGTGCTAATCTGTTTAGGGTTTCTATTTTATGTGTTGATCTGTTTAGGGCTTTTTTGTTGCAGCGTTGACCGTGGTAAACCCTTGGTCGTTTGACCTCCATCTTCTGCAGAAATTTCAATTTTAGGAGATCGTACAGCTGGGCACTAAAATCAAGAAATTTCAGGTTGTTTGACCAAAGCCCTAGTTTGTTGTGTTGACTTTTTTGAAGTTGCCTGCGTTGAATTTTCTATGCTATCCCTGGTTTGACTTGCATTAACTTGTGATGAGTTGTCTTTGAGGGTTGTGGGTGTGACACATGAAAGTGCTGGCCGACCAAGAAAGACTTTGTTGGTTGAAGCATCTTGTTGACCGTCGTAATGCCACAATATCTCATATCTTTGCTAGACAAAAGGAATTGTAAATCTTATCTATATTTGGCTTGTCTTCTATTGATCTATTATTGTGTTCTATCAGCATTTTACTTTCAAATTTATGTGATTGCTATTTTTTATTTGGCCTAAGAAAGATTGAAGTAAAATTTCATCAAGCATAGAACACCATGGTTATCTAAATTTAACACTACATCATGCCTATATATAATGTGTTTGACCCCCAAAATCAAGGTTGACTTTCCTACTAGTTGGGCCAACTTGTGCACTAGTTGGAATGACTTGGCAGACTGTATAATGAATATTCAAAAAATAATTTCTCCTTGGGAATTAAAGGGAGTGCCATATATCGTTGGAAAGGTCTAAGAATAAGCTTTCCAACCATATGTTTTATGCTCCCATTTGATCTAGTTATTTGGGGTAAAAATGCATTCAAAGATAGGATATTTAAATGGGGCATCAAAAATCCAAAAATAATATTTCTAAAAGGCTCGAAATATGTTATTTGACTATGTCAGTTTTTCTTTCATTTGGATATCCTTTGACATTAATAGCAACCATTTTCAACAGAACGCTAGTTTCAAATTCTTGGTTCGATAAATAATGATTCATAACTTGCAATCCCTCGGCAAAGGTCAATGAATCTCCCAACACTAGCAAATATTTGATGTTTGCTTCTTTGGCCAAAATGAGCCCTTCCGGTAATTCATATGCCTCTGCCACATTATTTTTCGCAATTGTGTAACCCCTAGTTGTACTCAATTTGTAATTTTCCATCGAGGTCGAGAATAACCTCTCTCGTTACTACTGTAACAACCCTGGTTAAAAATTCATGTAAAAATATATAAGACCATAGTGATGGGACACGTATTCCAAATTGAATGGTGGGAAAAACATCCTATCAAGTGTTCACTTTGGTTTATTATGGCTAAAGGCAATGGCAAATGATTTGGAAGGGCAAGAGGAAATATTTGGCATTTATTTATGAAAATAATGGAAATTAGGACAAAAGGAAGGTGAAAGGTCACAGGTTGCAAGTGAGGAGTAAAATGAAGGAAAATGAAGAAAATAGAGGCCTCATTAATAAAAAGGTTTATGAGTATCAGTTGGTAAGACTGTTTCAGTTCTATGGTGGATATATCTTCTATTCTCTCTCTCTCTCTCTCCCTCTCATGCTCTTGGACACTTAGAGTATTCTTGGAGCACTCTTGGAGAGTGTGGCATACTTAGAGATTTCAAGCAAGGAGGCAAAGGAAGAGTAGGAAAGCGCAAGAGGAAATCAGGATCAATGACTACAGCTGGATTGCTTTGCAGTTATGGAGTTGCATGTATGCTTTACTCACTAGTTTTGGCATGCATGGTGTATGCATGTAGCTTCTTGGTTATGATTTTTCATTCGCATGGAGGATTTCCTGGATTGACAGAGGATTTTCCTAGCCTTTCTATTTTCTGGATAGCCATGGTGTTGTGGGTTCATTTTCACTGTTGTTTTCTGGTTGATTCTCATGTTCCTTTAGCTATGGGTTGAGTTATTAGTTCCTGGAAGCCTTGGTTGGACAAACGCTCTAGAATCCAGGTGGAAAACTATGGGTTGAGTTACTAGTCCTGGAAGCCTTGGTTGGACAAATTCTTTGGAAGCCCTAAGTGGGTTGAGTTACTAGTCCTGGAAGCCCTTGTTGGACAAACGCTCTAGAAGCGTTGTAACAACAGGAGTTGAGTTACTAAATTTGGAAGTGTTGGTTAGAAAAAACACTCTGGAGCCCTGGAATAGCTTGGGTAGAGACCAATCTGTGATGGTTGTGATGTCTGAACGTGAGGTGGAATCAATAGTTGAGGGTTGAGGTGGTTTGGCCTCTGGAAGACCTGGTTTGGTTTTGGTTGATGTGACGATGAGATCCCACATTCATGCTTGGAATATGGCATAGGGGTGACTGGCTGAAGAGAGATTTGGCTCGGCCATATCTATGGTCAGGTGGAACGTGGAAGTCCTAAACTTGGTTGTATTTTTCTTATGGTAATACGAGCTCTTTTCTTCTTGTATTGATGGGTAAATATTATTGTTGTGATGTGGATTCGATGGCTGATGTATCCTTCATATTTCTGTGGTTATTATGCTGGTTATAAGCATGTATTACATCAGTGATGATGTATGGGTCTCCACATGTTTTTACTGGTAAATGAAAGAACAATGTATCTATGGTCAAATAGATGGTAATGAGACTAATGATGTAAAGGAACAATGATTCTTAGTGATTCTCAGATAAGTATGATACCCCTATGCTCAGATTTGTTGTTTACACATGTAGTTTCCAAGTTTGAGACATGTTTGACGAAACGCTTGTCATGGCTAGTAGGGGTTCAGTTGTGTCATTGTCAATGTGCTTGATTTTACACTATTGTTCTATTGTTACAAATAATCTCTGAACTTGTCATGAATTTATGGGCAGTGACTTGGGTTTTGGGCCTAAAAAAGTGGCTCAAATCCTGGGTATGCTGGCATGAAGGCTTGTGCATGTGTCTAGAGCCTCCCAAACACAGGCATGTAGGCTTGTGCATGTGTCTAGAGCCTCCCAAACACAGGCATGTAGGCTTGTGCATGCGTCCAGAGGCTTAAGGGCTTAAAAGGTCAGTGGGACCCAAGGTAAAGATACCTGAATGGTTGGGTTGGCTCTTGGGGGTGTTATTGTTGACGTGCAATGTATAGATGTGTTTATGTCAGTTCCACTTCCTTAAGGTCACCTAAGGGATTGAATCTCATCATAGTAGCCTCTTGTCACATGTTTACCCCGGTTGGCTGGTTACTTGGGTAGATGTCGGAGGAGGGTGTTACAGAGTGGTATTAGAGCATGGTTAAACCCTCAGATTGGATGGGAATTGTGTTGGTCATGCATTCAAGTGAGTTGCATATGTGTCTTTATGCTCAGAGTCCATGTGCTTGTTGTATTTGCATGGTGTTGATCATGGTTGTAGTGATGTCGCCATGTGAAGGTTGATGATGTTGTTGTTGGCATGCGCTATTCATGAATGAATGTCAGTTGTATATGCATTTGTTATTCATGTCATTGTCTATATGTTGTTATGCATGCATTTATGTGGTTAAGTTTGTTATGCATAAGTTCATTGTATTAAATTAGGTCATCATGATGATATTGGTATGTTATTATGCTAATGTGTTGGCTAAGATAGAGCAGGAGATGCAGATCACGTTGTAACAATGGACTTTGGGGTAAGAGCATATCATCATACAAGTTTGTATGCTTGGAATGCAGGTATGTGATTCATGGTTGTTGTAAGCATTAGGGTTACTTATATGTTTGTCATTCTATTATGGTTACATATATTATAGATTCAAGTTTATCAATGTAGTCATATACACATGTGTCAGATAGTCATGAATGATGGTAACTTGTCGTTATATGCATTTTTGTTGTTGTTTTATGTTAGTTACCTTGATGAATATTCTATATTTTTTTGATAAGTATGTTATATGCTAACTTGTTGATTGTTATATGATAGTTAGCTTGAGGATTATGTTATATGTTGTTGATGAGTATGTTATATGTTAGATTTTTGTTGTTATATGTTAGTTAACTTGATTATTAGGGTTATTGCATTAACATCTTAATGTTATAAGTTTCATGTTAAATTGGACTGGCCTATGCAGATGGTTAGGGTTATGACATTCATGTATGAGTCGACTTATTGGTGACATTGTGTTGTATTAATCTAGACTGATTGTGCATTTGTGATTGTTATGCATGAGTGCCAATTTTTTATGAGCTTATGATGTGAAAATGTTAGCTAGTTACCGTTATGAATATCATGATCTTATTCTTGTTTGAGCTGATGTGTTGTGAATTTATATCATGCTAACTAGATTGATTGTGCAGACAAGATAGCCTCCCCTAAGATATATTAAGGTATGAGTTTGCTTATGTCGTATACTTGGTGGTTGACCATTTGACTATGTCGTCTATTTTTGTGTTTGGGTGTTTGGTGTCTAATATGTCTTCTAGTTGATTTATCTAACATGGTACATTTATAGTTTGTTTACATGTTTGATTAATTGCATGATATGAATATGTGACTGAAAGATTGCTCAAATGAATGCTCTTTTTTTAGGATGATTGTACTAACGCATTATGTGATGAGACAATTGATGTGTACTTGAGTGTAAGTGTGTGTTAGTTGTAGTATTGTGATTTTGACTATTATTCGATTATGACATGGTTGTTAGTCTTGGAAAAATATTGATTTCAAATTGGTAGATATGATGTCTTGATATTTGGAACATGTGATCGACATGTGTGAGTAGCTGAAGGGAAACATGCTTGGCATTGGTGTGACAAGGTAATACTTTATTTTTTAATGCAACTAACAGTTGGGTGATGTAACAATGCATAATCAGATTCAAGTGCAGTAAGGTAAATGGTAAAATAAAGGAATTGAGCGATAATTCCTTGGGCTATGTTTGGAAACCCTAATTCCAAACAAATGAGCGCTTTGCATGGAAACAGGAAGTATTCTTAACCTTGACTTTGTTTGACATTATGAGGATATGTGCTATAGTAATGAACATGTATTTGAAATGTATATTGTATAATTTCTACTTATAGCTGGATTCATCGAGGAATTGGAGTTCCTTTAGAGGTGTATGTGTTCAGTTACGAGGCAGTGCACTTGGCATGACAAGGTAGGATAACTACTATATTGTTATATTTATTTATGTGCTAAAAATTATGTGTTTATGATAGTATGATGGAGGGGATTGCAGGGAAATAGATTGCCATGAAATCTTGAAGAAGGCTCGGGTTGAGCTTTCCTTTGGAAGTATTTGGAACCATGGGGATTGAGTCATGGTGTTTTTTGCTAGTCTTGTGCTTTTGGTCTTTTTTGATTTGTTTACACTTAGCTTGCAGTTTTGTTTATGTATAGTGCATGATGGTGCCACTTTGTTCATGGTGTCATATTGTTGGCTCAAAATAATAACTCAGAAAAGACCCAGGTTCGGGAATAGGGGCCAATAAGGCTTCGTTGTAGTCTAGGACAACATCAACATTTCACCTTACCCAAGACTGAGTAAGGAGTCTCACTTGAGGCGTGTCGTGAACTTAATAAGGTGAGAGAGTTGATAATGGGATATCATAGAGCACTATCAGTCATTACTTCTTTATCACATAACCATCACAACTGAGGAATCAATCTGCAAGATAAAAACATACCATCAAGTGAAAAAGGATTGAAAGATACATAATACAAAGTTTTAACTGCCATCTAGTCAAATAATAATAGTAATCCAGAGTGTACACACAAGATATAGGGAAAAAAGCATCTCTTTATATCAGATTCATCACAATACATTACATCAACAACAGAGTTGTCTCTCCTAGAGAATAATTGGGACTAAAAATACATAGCTGCAGAGAAACTACATCCCAGAGCGGTTCCCTTCTCTTCCGCGATTGTCCTCCCCTCGTTCTTCCTTCTTGGTTTTCATTCCTTATCCCATTCTCGTCCAACCAAACTACTAGTCTCTCCTATCCTTTCGCTTGGCTGCCTCTGCAGCTCTACTGTTCTTGTTCTTTCCCGCTTACCTTATGCAACTCGATGTCTACTCCAGTTTACTCTTTGTCACTTCTGTGACTCTGTAACAGTT
Organism: Pinus albicaulis; assembly: GCA_034641835.2. Classification (NCBI taxonomy): domain Eukaryota; kingdom Viridiplantae; phylum Streptophyta; class Pinopsida; order Pinales; family Pinaceae; genus Pinus; species Pinus albicaulis. The sequence continues at coordinate 652,364,786 of CM076573.1, read as the reverse complement.
GTCCCGCTACCCGCCATCACTCCAGCTGTCTCAAAAGTACCTTGTTCATTAAAAAAATGAAGGCCCCAACAGGGCCTGACCACAATCTGTTGACTCGTCCCCGATTCAATCTTGTCTAAGTGGTGTCAGTCCTACTGGTTCTCCTCCTGCTTCTTCTGCTTGTGTCGTTGCCGTCAGTTCCTCCTGTCTTGCCTGCTCTTGACTATCTATTTCGAACGAAGGTCCCAACTCAGAGACTGTTTTGAGGGCCCCCTCCTTCAAGTGTTAAAATTTTGTGATCGCCTCCTACCAAGTCTGCATTATATTGGAAGCGTTGGTAATGAACATATCCATATTTGCGACTTCTACTTGTTGCGTTCAAGTGATTAGGATGAACTTCCAGTGTGTCTGACTCAAAATTTAACTACTACAACGATTCAATTTGTTTCTTCATGGGTGGCCTTAATTCATGAATCAGTTGCTTTGTCTTTGCAGACTCATCTTCAATTTCTTGGATCTGTGTTTGCAGGACTTCAGGCACAGGACTTCAGCCTCATCATACAATTGTTTGTGGGCAGTTACATCGATGTTTGTCTTGACTTCAACCATTACTTTCTGGAGCTACTTTTATAGCTGCTAAACTAACTAATTCTTAATGGCCAGACATCCCAACCACTCATGAACTTGTTCTACCAATACATGGACTCCTCTGTTGTGTTTTTTAAGGCTTCTTTGAGTTGGATCAGCTCGACCGTATTTTTTCCAATTTCTGTCTCATATGTTGTGGTTGGGTATTTTAGCACTTCCCTTATTGTTGACAATGTTTTCCTTAGCTCATGGTTTGTTCTCTGCAAGTCGTTTCATGCCGCTTTAATGTGGTCATAGCATTCTACCAGTGTGCATGCAGTCATGTCCTCTAGGGTAGTTATGACCACATCCGCAATTTTCAGCCATAACTCCTGGAAACTTCTCTGTGATCTACTCTAGTTGGTTGCGCAGATCGTTCCTCTCGTGCTGCGGTTGGTCGCGCTCTTCAGTAACCACCAATATATGTTGTTGTTGATGCTCGTGTTGTGATGCAAGATCATTGTGAAACGCCTCTGCCCGACATGTAGTTGCTTGAATAAAACTAAATAATTGGGCTACTGTACAACCCTATAAATATCCCTGGATCATCTCCTCTAGATTCATGAACCTTGCTTGGAGTGGTTACCCACTGACAACTGATCTTTCTGATTGTCCTTGAGGTGATGTTGGTTGTTGTGACTGTTTATCTTGGTGTGGGCTATGGCATGTGAATTCAGGAATGGGTGGGACGAAAGTGTCCGATTTAAGAGGTAATGATATTTGGTGCGATGTGGTGGTGAGGGGGGTATTAATGATTGTACTTTCAACCATTGTAGGGCTTGTATTGAACAAGAGGGTTAAGAATGATCCTGGATAAACCCATGGTTTTGTAACTGTAGTCACCTGTGGGGTCTCTGAGTCTACCTCCATGCTTGTATCAGTTACAACCATGGTACCTATCGGGATAACGTCAGAGATGGTGGCAGAGGTGGAGGCTATCTGCAGTGATGGGTCTTGTGATGAGGGTGATGGAATGGAGGTCGAATTTTGGTGTTCTTCATATACGAGTGAGGTGAATGATGTAGCCCTTGGGTTTTATTCAATTAATGGGAAACTAGATTGAGTTAGATTGTCATTTTTTGTTAAGTCTACTAGTTGGGTTATAACTTTAGAGACCTTGGCTTTTTTATTCCTCGAGGCTAGTATGGGTGGATTTGAGGCCTTTTTCTTTTAAATGGTGGAATGGTGGGTTGGGATTATGATTGTGGGCCTATGAATGGAATTGAGGTGACCACTGCAGTGCTTACAGTTGTGGGATGCTAAAAATGAGCTTGGAACTAAGAAAAGGAAGGGAATTGAGTTGTAGTGACTCCGATACTTACCATTTTCTGATTGATGGCTTGCATTTGATCCTCGAGTTCTTTAATAACAGGATGCAAATGTATTTGCGTGAACCTCTGCCTTGCATATGCTTCTATCTCGCTTGGTAGTGGTTCTGACACCATTGTTTGGAAAGAGTATAAGTGTCGGTTGTCACTAACTTTGCCTATAACTCTAGCCCATGACATTACTTCTTTGTTGAACACTTCCATAATCAGGGTGAACCTTTGTTCCCTCTTCTAGAACATCTCGACATGTACACGATGCGGCCTTAGCCAGGTGTGAGCATGAGTGACTCTGAACCAGATTTGTTCCGAGTACTCAACCAATAGCACTATGGGAATCCCCTCCATTGCATTAATAACATCTAACATATTCTCATACCACCCTTCGAAACATGCCTCATTTGTCTCTTTGTTGTTTGGATTACCTGATGCTCTCCATGGTGTATACCTTAGCGCCAGTGGTCGCTCCTCAGTTATTTTTGCTAATGGCCTTTCTTCTGGAGTGGACCCTTTCCACACGGCCAGCTATAATCTTGTTGCCTATAAGATAACAATAAAATTTGATGTTGGCCTTGTTGATGGGGTCGATTTGGGCTCCCTTTCCTCCTCTCTTGACTTTATATTTGGCATAAAGGTTATCCTCTTTGACCTTCCTAGCTCTCTTGGAAGTTGTTTGGAAGGCGGATGACACCGCATTTCCTATTTCCAAAAGGATTGTTAGCCATTGGATATCCATTGCATGTATTTTAATTTTATTTCCCATACACAGGGACCCTTCATGTATTTTTCTGAGAAGAAGTTTTGTGCACTGCATCGTTGCACCTTGAGTGCCGAAGACCGGTAGACTCCTTACGTGAAGCAATGTTGACCTTTGAATTCCTTTGATGTCGCTAAGAACTCAGACCACTCGACTCCCATCCTCCTTTGTATAAGATTATGTATACATGACGTTTTAGTGTTGGAAACTGAAATGATTCCATGAAGTTGGTATCAACCAACACGACCTTGTCATATTTCCCTATGGTAGACTCCAAATTTTCAGTTCTTTTGTCAACCTCTAGTTCAACGACTAAGAAAATGGTCTTCTTCATTCTTGAACGTCCCTGGTAAATTACTGATACAGTGGGCCTAAACCTTGTCTCGAGATAATTGCTAACAAACACAGACTCTTGCCTCTTTTCTTTGAGCACTCTCATTTTTTAATCTGAAACTTTCGGCCTGTCCATGCAGATTAAGTATATATTTTTGACACGATTCATGGTGATGAGACCTCCAAACTAATTATTTCAGGAATTCCCCCCTACCCCCTCTCGGCTTCAATCATGTGATTTGTTGACATCAAGTGAGGTGGATCTGACTTGGCTAGCGTTATCCTGGGAATCTTAGTGTAGGTGATGTGTAATTATTATGGAGTGATGGGCATGATTTATTAGGGGATGATGTTTCTAATACGGGAAATATTTTTTTTTGAATTTGGATTGACAACATAATTATGGTGTAATTATTGTGAAATGTTGGAAAAAACATACGGTATCCCCCCCCCCCAAACTATAATTAGTTGCGATGAGATGTATATCTCTTCGCAACTAGGGTGACTAAAAAGTGTACATTTATTCGTAAGTGGATTGGCCCATGGGAATGTAAATTTTTTGACTAATAGACTAACCGACTCAATTATTGACAGAAAAACATGATCGAATCTTCCTATACCTACCTAATTCTCCTTTTAGATATTATTGGAATTGAAAATTTAAGTATCCTACTCGTGGAAGGGTTTCAGGCGTGCGCCATTCACCCAACCTGGTAGTAGAATACCATTGAGTTGTGAAATCTTTACAGCTCCTGATTTTCATATTTCTATAACAATAAACGAGCCTAGCCAATGCATTCGCAACTTACACAAAAAATTTAGGAACTTACTGTCATACATCAGGACACGCCCTCCGGTTGTGAATTTATTTTTCTTAATATGTCGGTCATGTCAAGCCTTCTTTTGTTGCTTCTCTATTGAATGATGGAAATCCGTGAGAAACCTAGCTTCATCTAACTCCCACAATTCCTCTAATATTTTTGCAATTTATTGGTGATCTGACATGTGCATTTCCTTCGTGATAAACAAACTTGGGACTATAAACTATGCAGGAACCACTGCTTCTCTACCGTACACCAATTGGAAAGGTTTTTGTTTATGCAACCTCTTGACTATTGTGGGACAAGCCCATAAAGTAGCTGGAATTCTTTCATCCTTGTCATCTTTGTTGGATGAACATACCTTTGTCAGACCCTTCTCCAATATCTTATTAAATTCCTCAACTGTTCCATTTTCTTGTGGGTGATACAAACTGCTCTTATGATGCTGGATCATAAATTTCCATAGTAGTGACGTGATTATTTCATTTATGAAGTGGCTCCCTTGGTCACTTGTCAATATTATAGGGCATCCAAATCTTGTGATGATATTATCAAAGATAAACTTAGTTGTTGTGTTAGTTGTACAATCCCTAACTTGTGCAACTTCAGGCCATCTTGTAAAGTACTCAGTTGCGAGTATAATATATCTTGCGTGGGAGTGGCCTACAGGTGGGTTAATTGGGCCTATGAAGTTAATAGCCCAATTCTCAAATGCTTGTAGTTCCCATACCAGTTGTAGTGGTACCTCATCACGATTTGATGGCTTTCAAACTCACTGGCATACGTCACATTTCTTGACATATTCCTTTGCATCTTTGTAAATAGTGGGCCACCATAGACTTGCTTGTAGAATCTTTCTTGTGTTACTCTTCCCCCCAACATGTCCTCTCGCAACACCTGAGTTCCCTTCCCACAATACTGCTTATCTTTCATGGCCCATTACACACTTATGCAATTGTGATCTAGCCCCATCTTGTAGATTTGACCCGCATTTAACTGATAGTCGGCTGCCCTGACAACCATATGTCTCTTCTACGTTGTGGTGCAATCCTTCAGGAACCTCCCAGTAACTAAGAATGTAGTGATATCCTCCAATTATTTTGGCATTGCTTCTACCCTGAATATGTTTGCATTTAGTAGTTGATCATCAACATAACCTTCGCTTTCTCCTGACTCAAATTGTGATAAGTGGTCAGGTCTGACATTCAGTCTGCCTGGCTTGACAATCACTTCGAATGTGAACTCTTGGAACAATAGTAACCATCTACAGATTCTCCTCTCCAATACAGGCTTATTCACCAAGTATTTTAATGCAGAGTGGTCTATAAAAAATCTGAAAGGTTCTCCCAAAAGATAATGGCAGAACTTTTGCAATGAATACACCATCACAAGTTCCTCCCTTTCTATTATTGTGTAATTATTTTCTGCTATCGATAACTTCCTACTGGAAAATTTGATTGGGTGGTTAAGGTTTCCTTCACATGGTTGAGCCAACACTACTCCCAATGCAATCCCTAAGGCATCGATATGTACGTGAAACTGTTTATTCCAATTCGGGTAGACAAAAATTGGTGCATTTGCCAGCTTCTCCTATAGTATATTCAATGTATCATTACACCCCTCGGTCCATATAAATTGTTCTATATTCTTAATTATCCTTTCCATTAGAGTTGTGATGAGGGCTTAGTTGCGGATGAATCTTCAATAGTAGCCAGCATGTCCCAATGTTGATCTCAACTACTTAATATTCCTTGGTGGGTCCAAATTCACGATTGCCATAGCCTTGGTGGGGTCCACGCACACTCAATATTTACATACAATGTTGCCCAACAAAATTATGAAAGGAACAAAAAATATACGATTTTTCACATTCAGCGATATCTCCAGCTTCCTACACCGATCGAACATTATTTGAAGTAGGTTGGAGTGCTTCTTCAACAAGTTGTACACCGTCTAGTCATCCATGTAGACTTCCAAAAATATGTGGATATATTCCTAAATGCCACTATTATAATCCGAGAGAAAACTATTGGTGCATTATTTAGGCCAAAGGGCATCACATGGTAGGCATACAAACCCCACTATGTAGTGAAACTCGTTTTCTTTTTATCCTCCTCTGCTATTTTGACTTAGTAGTAGCCCGAGAATCCATCTGTGAATGAGTAGGCTTCATTTCCAGCTACATTGTCTAAGACTTCGTCACTAAAGGGTGTAGGAAAGGTATCATGTATGCAAGCATTGTTCAGACTGCGATAATAGACACATACCCTTGTATCTGATGCATATTTCTTATTTTGAATGACTATTGGGCTAACACAATCAACCTCATAAACCAGGAATATCAATCCCGCCTCTAACATTTTTTTTATTTCCCTCTTTACCTACTCCTTTACTTGCGGATTCAGTCTGTACGGTCGGTGTTTTACCCATTTTACATCTGGTTTAAGCATGATTCTCATCTCTCCCAGATCCACCTTTATTCCTTTTAACTCCACAATAGATTATGAAAATAGATCCTCATACTTAGTTAGCAAATCAAAGATATCCTTCGTTGTTTTGTCGTCCTAGTAGTCCCCAATGGATGCTAGCTTTGGCTTCTATATGCTTCCTATGTTGTGTTTCTTCACCTTTAAGTGCAACAAATGGAGTCCTTATGTGACCAGTCCATCTCAGATTCCTCGTTCCCCTTCTTTCTTCTCAAAAGACATATGCCTTAAGTCTTCTAAATCATCTTCATATGATTCTTGATCTACCTTTATGCATGCTACTTCTTCTTTGTAATTTGACTCATGAATATGCTTCATTGTGGCTTGGTCTATTTTTCTTTCCGTTAGTTGACCTGTTGTGAGTAAAATTATTTTAACTGCTTGTAGGGCATCGGTTAACCTTTGATCAATATCTTTAAAAGAAAACTATTCAAAAATTTGCTTGCTAGAGAATCCCAATCTGTAGTCTATCTATTTATTTCTTCTGTGATGTACCAGGCTTGTGGAAATTTTCCCAAGGAATGCACAAAGTCATGTACCCACAATTCCCTTGGAAATTCTTCAAACTCCCGTTGTTCTTCACAATCTTTTATATGTTGTTGGGGATCTAAAGTACCTCTATAATTTACATATGGTTGCGAAACCCTAGATTGTCAGAATCTGAACCTTAATGCACTTGAGATTTCATCCCAACTCTTAATGTTGTTGCGATGGGTTCCTTACCACTGGGTCAATGTTGCTTGTAAATCCATGTTCATTGAAGATACTTTGTGCTCTTCAATAACAATTTCATCAACTTTATTAATAAAACTATTAATTGTTTCCATATTGGTGAAAGTAATATATCCCCTTACCTATGTTCTGATCTTGTTAACTCCTCAGATGGTGGAACATCGTTGGGTGTTGATTTCATATCCTCTTTGTTGTCAACCATCCCAAGAAACCTATGATCCAATTTTTGAATTTTGAAAACTGCGCCAAATGATTGACCCTTGGCTGTCTGGTTGATATAATCTTCCCTTTTTCCCGTTGTTAGTTAGCACAGTTGATCCAGTAGTCCAAGCTCTTCTTTGTCATCGGCCGGTTATGTGAATCTTGGACCTTGGTAGGGGTCCAGGGGCTGGATTACTCTAATCCCCTCAACTTAAAAAATCATTAGTTCTTTCTTTAAGTCAATCATTGCATAGTTCTCAAATACCCAGTATATCCCAAGGAGTGAAGGATAGGGGTCCTTATCACCCATTATGTAAATGAATTCAAATTTTTCGTAGGTCTTAACCCCCACGATGTCAACTTACACATCTTCTAGTCTCCCGATGGGTATGATGCAGTATTGATTTTCCACATGCACTTGTATAGGAGAAAATGCTAGCTTGGGTTTCCCCAACGCTTCCCAGATCTTCCTTGGTAGTATATTAACATCTGAACCCAGGTCCAACATGGTATCTCTTATCTGGAACCCTGCAATTTGTGCATCAATATTGAAATCCTTCCTTGTTCGCCTTTTATTTATTTGGTTTCTTCCTTAGTGCCTCTCTCGAAGATTGGCAGAGATCATGCTGTCATGATATATCCCTTCTTTAATGGCTGATTTCAAATTCTCTCGCAACTGTTTGAGCATCTGCTCATCATTCACGATGTTAAAAAATAATTTTAACCATTCTTATATAGGTTGTGTTGAATGTAAGCATTTTTCCTTCCCAACCATTGGTTGTACTTCCTGTGATTATTTGCTTGGATTTAACTTTATGCATGTTTCTACCAATTCTTTATAGTATTGTTTATGTTGTTCTGGATTATAGGAGTGCTTTGGCGAGGTTGGTCTTATAATTTTAGGTTGCTTCGTTGTTCCCACATCATCTCCAGTCTTCTTTCCTCCACGTGTCACTATAGATACACTTGAGAGGGGTTCAATTTATGGTATTCTTGGCTCTGCATTGATCAAATTTTCTCCCCTCTGTTTAGTTCCCACATTTTGATTAATTCTAGGCAATCTTATTGGCTTGTGTGTTCACTGTGCACTGAGAAAACCATGGCCTTCTAGGTAAAGTATATTTCCCCACAACATGACCTTCATGGTCACAGTTGTAGCATCACATTGGCCCTCGTCCTCATGTCCTGCCCCCCTTATTCCTACTCCTCCTCACCCCCAAGGAGTTTGGTTGACCCTATGAGTTGTTATGTCCAACCTGTTATCCAGTGCGTCCAATGCTCTGCATTGGTCCGTGTGATGAGTTTGTGAGGCACAAAAATCACAATAGGTGTTTTTGGGGACATTTGAATATTTCTGTAAAATTGGGTAGAGTCGTGGGAGATGTCCAAATTCCTTACAAATCTCGCAGTAATCAATGGGAGTTGGGATCTACTGATTTGGAAACCCATGGAATTGGGTTTGACATTGGTATATACCTTGTGTCCCTATCTACGCAACTCTCGCGACAGGAGGAGCTCCTGAGGACCCTCCAGGTCCCGATACATTTCTTGGCCCCCGCAATCTTGGGCACTCTGTGATTAGGTGTCCCTCAACCAAGCACTGTGTACACCATACATTTGGTCTTGTTGGTCACACAGACTGCATATCATTCAATTTCTTCGTCATAATTGCAATATCATGTTGCAAAACTAGTATAAAAGGATCATGTGTTGTTGTCCCCCCCCCCTGAAATTCATGTGGGTATCCCACCATAGCTTCAATCCCTGTTGCTTCCTCTAAAGCATCCTACAACATATCAATATTCTGTTGGGTTAACGATGTTCTTGTAAGAGGCATAAGTGCTTTAATGAACCAATATCGTTGATGGTTAGGGTCTATTGGGTAGCTCAACTTGCCGATTGCATATTTGAACCTTCTCATCAGCTCCCAAGCTATTTCCCCTTCTCGTTGTTTAATTTCCCACAGTTCAAACAATCCTTGTTGATTCGTCTAAGAGAGTTTGAACTCTTGGATGAATTCCCTTTTTCACATCATCCACTATAGGATTCTTTTGTAGCTCCAACCATTTGATGAACCACCTCAAGGCTCTCTCCCTAAGAGTGGTTTGAAACTCAATCAATTTGCCAACATCCGACGTTTGGCGGTACCAATGATGCTCTACATCGTCATTCCCTTTTCTAGAGAACTCTGGGTACCACGTGAATGACCCCACCATCTCTAACTGTGCTTGAGGTATAAGTATAAATCCTCTTGATCTAGGCTGTGATGATCCTTGTGGGACCTTTCCAGTACTAACACTACTACTATCACTAGCTTGAAATGTAGCTTGAACACTATGAGCTCTAATAACTTTAATTAACTTTGTCAAAAAACGATTAGGGTTTTTGTAAAGTACCAGGGGAAGGTTGGGAAAGGTGCTACCTAGGCACGGGGAAATCGTACTGCCTTGCATATTAGATGCTTCTCTTTTCACAAATAATCTTTCCATCGCGACATGCATGTCACCATATGAGTCATCTTTTGATCTTGCACCTTCTATTATGTCTAACATCTCTTCTTATGAGAATCGGGATGGGCTCCTATTATCTTCTCGATTATTGACTCTCCCAACAAACCCTTATGTCCTTGTCAGTCCCACTTCTACTTCTTCTTCTATTGAACTTCAAAACACCTCTCTTGTTTGGTGCACATCCTTGTTTTGCCTATTGATCTCCCGCATTTCCCTTTCCCGCCATCTCTCCTCTATTTATGCTCTTCGATGTGCCCTTAGAGCCCTAGATTTCTTGGAGTTATCTGCGTGCATCTTATGAATTTCCTCATATCTTCCCATCCCATAGCATCCCTCCCTTTAGACCCCCCCCCCCAGTACTAGGTGTGTAGGCTTCCATGCTCAGAGTTTGGAAGACCAACAAACCTTCCTCCACCATTAGAACTTTAATCCACAACAGGATCTCCTTCAACAGCTTCCCTCGCAACCCTAATATGAATATATCTTTGGCTTTAGAAAAGGATTGTTGGCTTTCTGCAACAATTCAAAAATATACCCTTCTAGCGTGGACTATACCTAAAAGTTTACCACTCAAGTTAGATCCATGTCCAATCGATGTGATGCTACTAGATCTGATTACATCCATGTATGAAAATATATGTTATGTTCCCTTGCTTTTCCTTTGATTTAAATCCTCTGTAACCAATTATAAATCTCTTCAAGGAATTTACCCCAAAATATCTCATACTAATCACTCGCTGAATTTGAATACATGATTTGTTCCTTCAACTTCCTTTCCTTTTGTTGATGAAGTTGGGCTTGTTGTGAGATGAATCGATCTACATGGTTATCCCATGAGCTTCGTATTTATCTCTTATAGATCCTTGATACCATATTCCAAATCTCTTTTAAATTTCAAGTCCCGACAACAGAACCATTTGTTGGCTAAAAATAATAACTGGGTAAAGACCCAGGTTCGGGCACATGGGCCAATAAGGCTCCACTGTAGTCTAAGACAACGCCGACATTTTCACCTTAACCAAGACTGAGTAAGAAGTATCTCTTGAGGCATGTTGTGACCTTAATTTGATGAGAGAGTTGAGAATGGGATATCATAGAGCATTATCAATAATTACTTCTTTAGCACATACCATCACAACTGAGGAATCATTCTGCAAGATCTAAACATACCATCAAGTGAAAAAGGATTGAAAGATACATAATAAAATGTTTTAACTGCCAACTATTAAGATAATAACAGTAATCTAGAGTGTACACACAAGATATAGGCCAACAAGAATCTCTTTATATTAGGTTCATAAAAATACATTACATCAACCAGAGAGCTGTCTCTCCTAAAGAAAAATTGAGACTAACAATATAGAGTTGCAGAGAAATCACATCCTAGAGCGGTTCCCTTCTCTTCCGCGACCATGCTCCCCCTTTCTTACTTCTTGGTTTTCCTTCCTTATCTTTTTATTGTCCAACTAAACTGCCAGTCTCTCCTATCCTTTCGCTTGACTGCCTCCGCAACTCAATTGTTCTTGGTCTTTCCCGCTTACCTTCCGCAAATTGGATTCTACTCCAGTTTACTCCCCGTCGCTTCCACGACTCCACAACAGATGTCCCACCACTCTCTATCACTCCAGATGTCTCAAAAATTCCTTGTTCATTCTAAAAACGAAGGCCCCAACACGTATTGCGATTGGTTTTCCATGGTTTTATTCTTTTGTTTCTTGTGTTTTCCTTTTATGTTTTGAGTCTTGGGCATTGGTTGGGAAAGGAATAATTTAATGGTTCTTTGGGAGAGTTGAGTGAAGCTCAATAGGTGATGCAAGACTCAGATGAAGCCTGATGCATGTATAAGAGAAAATAAAGGCAAGAAAATGACAACCAGATGGATCGGTTCAATCCATTGATGTACATGGACGATGGCAAGAAAATCATGAGAAAGGTAACAGGAAAGGGTAAAGTAAATGGATCTGAGATAACATATGCCTTGGCTATGTTGGGAATTGTTGTTCTTAATTTTGTGCATACTATGCACACATAAAGGGAGTACTCTTAAATTTGACCTTATGATATATGGTAATTATGTTGTGATCATGATTATGATAATGTATATATTTGTATATATGCATGACGTTGTTTGACGTGATCATGATTTATCTTTATACTTGCATATATATGTGTGTGTGTGTGTGTCATTAATTAACATGGTCGTTAGGATTGTTTTGTACTTGTGTATATATATGTAGTTGCCTGATTGTGTGGTCAGGGATCATGATGTTTCACACTGATGTTTATATGTATATGTATGTATGTATGTCGCGTCTGACAGGGTCATCATGGATCACTAGTGTTTAATACTAATGTTTATATGTATATATGTATGTCGTTGTATGACAAAATTATGATTGTTCTATGTTAATGATTATATATATGTATCTATGTATGTATCTATGTCACTGCCTGACAGGGTTGTCAAGGCTCATTCTTGTGGAGGAGTGATTTCTTATGCATGTGAATGGCATGAAGAGGTTCTTGGTCTTATGAGGAATCAAGTGGGAAGAGTAACTTTGAAAAATATATGAGGTCAGTATGATGTGGACATTAATTGATATTATATGCTTGTATTATGCCTATGTTTATGTTATGGACATGTAATGTTGAGGGGTACATCAACGAAGTGAAAGTAGTGTGATATGTGGCATGTTAGGATAAGTATGCATAGTGGAAAGACACTAGAAGCAAGGTTGCTTGTGCTGTCATTGTGTGGTGTATGGATGTACAATAATACTGTTGTGTATATGCTGCGCATGTTGTATATTCAGTGATTGTACATATGGTGATGTGTACATGTAACATATGTAGTATCAGGTATATATGATGTTGTATGTTTGTTGTATATATGGTGTTGTGTGTATATTGAATATGCAATGCTAGGTATAGAAGGTGCTATGTATATGTTGGATATGTGGTGTTGTGTACATATCGTATTGTGCGCATGTTGGATATGCGGTGTTGTGCGCATGTTGGATATACGGTGTTGTGTACATGTGGTGCTATGCACATGTTGTATATGCATTGCTATGTACATATGGTGTTGTGTGAATGTTGTACATACAGTGTTATGTACATATGGTGTTGTGTGCATGATTGTACATGTGGTGCTGTGTGCATATGGTGTTGTGTACATGTTGTCCATGTGGTACTGTGTGCAGGTGATACTGTGTACATGTCGTGCATGTGGTGATGTGTACATGTCATGCATGTGGTGATGTGTACATGTGGTGTGGTGTACATTTGGCGTTGTGTACACGTTGTGCAGGTGGGTCCGTGTACATGTGATGTTGTGCACACCGTGTGCAAGTAGTGTTGTGTACAGGTGGTACTGTGTACATGTTATGCATATGGTCCTGGCATACATGTGGTATTGTGTGCATGTCGTACATGTTGTGTTGTGGGCATGCAGTACTATGTATGTGCATGGTGTAGTCATGGTATCGTGACATGTGTATTCGTTTTGTTGTACTATGTGTACATATATGTATTATGTTGTACACCGAATGTATGTGTATGTATTGTGTTGTGTTGTATGTTGGTGTAAGCGTTTGTATTGTGTTGTATTATACACTAGGTGTAGGTATGTGTTGTATGTCGGTGTACGCGTTTGGATTGTGTTGCATTGTACATTGGGTGTAGGTGTATGTGTTGTGTACCGGTGTAGGCATATGTATTGTGTTGTATTGTACACTAGGTGTAGGTGTATGTGTCGTATGCCGATGCAGGTGCATGTATTGTATGGTGTTGTATGTCATATGGGGTGTATGTGTTGTAATGTACACTATGTGTATGTGTACATTATAAAAGAGAAGTAAAGGCATTGGGTGCTTTTCGGGTGTGGCAACCAATTCGTTGTGTGTAAAGAAAGAACAAAGGCAGAAGTAAGGACTGATGAAGGATAAGTATCGATATTTTATTTCAGTTCTATTATGCATGTGATCTACAATTCTAACTTATGATGGTTACATGTGATTTATGATTATGGTTTATGATGATTGCATGCGATTCATGATTTTGACCTATGATGGTTGTGTTCTGAGTTAATCATATGTGATATTTATACATGATGATTTGATCAAACAACTGGTTTGACTTGTTGTGACAGGAAGTGAACATAATTGCAAGTGTACCTTATTGACGAGCCACCAATGAGGTATGATTTGAAGTTATTTCAATTTATTTTGAATCTAATGGAAAATTATGTGCTTGGTACAGGAAAGCATGAAATGCCCAGTTGGGTGGTTGAAACTAATTGCATGCATTAGCAGCAACAACTAAAGGAGTTGAAACGGGTAACAATATGTTGGTAAAACAATTAAGGAGCATCACCATTGTGGGACACTAGTACCCAATAGTGTCAATTGATTCCCATGAGCATGCTATGACCAGTCTGGTAGTTTTGAGGCATGTACATGCCTTGGTTGTTTAACCCTATGATGCGAGGAAGGATTGCCAATGGATGGACTGTCCATGATGGGGGTGCCAGCGAAACTTGGAAGGTGAGTGACTGCACGGAAGGGGATTACCGGATTTCTCAAGGGACTGTGTAGCATAGAAGGGAAGGTCGGGGATGGATTTGTTTTGGTCATTAACATTTCCATATGGAATCAGATGCATATTGGGAGTGTGCCTTGGAACAATGAGACGATAACTGTTCACTAAGAGGAAAAGTGGCGCAGGATTATAGCGCTAGACATTGGATGCAACTTGACTTTTATAGTGGATTTTGAACTCCCTGGGAAGGAGGTGAATCCTGGATTCTAATTTTTAGGGTGGAGGTACGAGCCTTTGGATTCCCTTGTCGATTGATATGAGCATCATATCCTTTTATTTGCTAGTTGAGCAAATGTGTATATGTGTGTATGTGTATATTATTGCAAATATTGTATCGCGCTGGTTTATAAAGCTCCACAAACAATATGGTTATTTATTGGTTGAAGCAAATGTGCTTAAGTATATGTGGTTGTTATTGTAAATATTGTAATGAGTTGTGTTATAAAGCTCCAGTAAACAATATGATTGTCATGTCTTAGCAAATGGTCATTGTAAATACTGCAACGAGTTATGTTAGAAAGGTCCATAGGCAATATGTTTTGTTTTCAACGATTTTTTGATTTCTAGGTGTCATTGAACACCGAGGACAATGTCCCCCCAAGGGGGAGGGTTCTATAAAAACCCTGGTTAAAAGTTCATGTAAAAATATATAAGACCACGGTGATGGGACACATATTCCAAACTGAATGGTGGGAAAAAAATCCTAGCGGGTGTTCACTCCGGTTTATTATGGCTAAAGGAAATTGGAAAAGGCTTTGGAAAGGCAAGAGGCATTATTTGGCATTTAATTATTAAAATAATGGAAATTAGAAAAAAAGGAAGGTGAAAGGTCACAGGTTGCATGTGAGGAGGAAAATGAAGAAAGTAGAAGCCTCATTAATTAAAAGGCTTATGAGGTTTAGTTGGTAATATATATATATATATATATATATATATATATATATATATATATATATATATATATATATATATATATATATATATATATATATATATATATATATATATATATATATATATATTTTTGGAGCACTCGTGGAGAGTGTGGCATACTTGGAGATTTTGAGCAAGGAGGCAAAGGAAGAGCAGGAAATCGCAAGAGGACATTGGGATCAACGACTAGAATTGGCTTTTTTGCAGGTATCGAGTTGCATGTATGATTTCCTCACTAGTTTTGGCATGCATGGTGTATGCATGTGGTTTCTAGGTTATGATCTGTTATTTGCATGGAGGATTGCCTGGATTGACAGAAGATTTTCCTAGTATTTCCATTTCCTGGATAGCCATGGTGTTGTGGGTTCATTTTCATTATTGTTTTATGGTTGGTTCTCATTTTGCTTTAGTTGTGGTTTGAGTTATTAGTTCCTGGAAGCCTTGGTTGGACAAATGATCTGGAAGCCTGATGAACAACTGTTGGTTGAGTTACTAGTCCTCAAAGCCTTGGTTGGACAAATGCTCTAGAATCCCTAGGTGGGTTGAGTTACTAGCCCTGGCAGCCCTGGTTGGAAAAACACTCTAGATGCCCTGTAACAATTGGGGTTGAGTTACTAGTCCTAGAAGCCTTGGTTGGAACAAACGGCCTAGAGCCCTAGAACAACTTGGGTAGAGACCAATCTGTGATGGTTGTGTTGTGCGACTGTGAGGGGGAATCACTGGTTAAGGATTGAGGTGGTTTGGCCTATGGAAGCCCTGATTTGGTTTTGGTTGACGTGTTGATGAGATCCCACATTCATGCTTGGAATATGGCACGAGGATGACTGGCTAAAGAGAGATTTGGCTTAGCCACGTCTATGGTCGGGTGGAATGTGGAAGTCCCAAACCCGGTTGTATTTTGCTTATGGAAATAAGAGCTCTTTTCTTCTTATATTGATGGGTAAATATTATTGTTATCATGTGGATTCAATGGCTGATGTATCCTTCATATTTTCGTGGTTATTATGCTGGTTATGAGCATGTATTATATCAATGATGATGTCTTTCTCTCCCCATGTTTTTTTTGGTAAATGAATGAACAATGTATCTATGGTCAAATAAATGGTAATGCAGTTAATGATGTAAGGGAAAATTGCTTCTTAGTGATTCTTAGATAAGTATGAGACCACTATGCTCAAATCTGTTGTTTACACTTGTAGTTTCCATGTTTGACGAAATGTATGTCATGGATAACAAGGGTCCAGTTGAGTCCTTGTTGATGTGTTTGATTTTACACCATTGTTCTGTTGTTACAAATCATCTCTGAACTCGTCATGAAGTTCTGGACAGTGACCTGGAATTTGGGTCTGAAAAAGTGACTCAAATCCCGAGGATGTTGGCACAACACTGGGTAATTTAGTCCCTGGACACTGGCATGCATGCATCCAGAGCCTCCAAGACGCAGGCATGTGCATGCATCCAGAGGCCTAAGGGCTTAAAAGTGTGTGGGACCCCGGGGGAAGATACCTGAATAGTTGGGTTGGTTGCTGGGGGTTCTATTGTTGATGTACAATGTTTGTGTTATGTGTTTCCGTCAGTTCCACTTCCTTAAAGTCATCTAGGAGGTTGAATCTCATCATAGTAATCTATTGTCGCATGTTTACCTCGATTGGTCGATTACTTGGGTAGATGTGGGAGGAAGGTGTTACACCTAACACACCAGTACATAATTATATTTATAATAAATATGTATTGTCTAGTATTCCCCTTCGCCTACTTGGGCAATGCATATTTATATTTATAATAAATATGTATTTCCCAATATTCCCCTCCACCTCCACCTCCACCTCCACCTCCACCCCCATATGGGTGTGGGGCTAAAGGGAATATTAAGTAAATGGAGAGTGAGGGCGGGGAAAATATTATCTTGAGAAGGGTGGGCTTTGAGGCAAATATTGGGTGAATTATTATAATTTATGCAATATTCCCCCACCCAATAATTATAATTTACCTAATATTTCTCTCACCCAATAATTTACCCAATATTAACGTGAATAAATGTCTTTAGATGTAAATTTTTAAATAATTTAATTTCATGTTTTTGTCAAGTCGTTCATATTAAATGATAAAAAAAATACAATGAGGGTGAGGGTGGGGGTAGAGAAGAAATATTGGGCAATACATATTTATTATAAATATAAATATGTATTATCCAATAGTTGAGAATACCTATTTATATTTATAACATGTCATATAAATGTAAATAATGGTTTTTTTGACATAGTATTAGTAAGACATCACATTCCCATAGTATTGTAACAAATCCAAGTTAAGAATCTCCATGATAAAGTGGGGGTGAGTCTCCATGGTTAAGAGTGAGGTTGAATCTCCATTATTAAGAACCTTGTCATATTTATGATTATTATTAAATATATATGTTTTAACTCATATATTAATACTTTTTATAATAGATAACAACAACAATAATTAATCATAAAAAATTATATTTTAGTTAATTATTATGATTTTTTTTCAATCTTAGAAATGTGAAATGTCTAAAGTAAATGTACTAAGCATTTAACAACCATTTTATTTATATAATTGCCCTAGTAAACCTGCATTGTCCAATATTTTTCTCTCTAAATAAATTATGTAATTGCCTAGATAAATCCAATATTTCCCCATCTTCACCCTCATTTGGGGGTGTGGGGAATCTTTGTAAATAGCTAACGAGGATATGAGGCAAATATCTAGCAATCTATTATCTTGAAAAGGGTGGGGGTTTAAGCACATATTGGATAATTTATTATAATTTAAAAAATAATTCTCCCACCTAAAAATTATAATTTACCTAATATATTCTCCACTCTCTTTGAAAGGAAAATATCTTCTAAGCAATAATTTATCCACCCTCCACCGTATGGATAATCTACCCACCATTTCACCCTTATTCACGGGGTGAGAGAAATTTTGGATAAATTATTATATGTAAGGGAAATATTGGATACATAATAATAATAATAATTTACTTAATATTCTCCACTCTCCATTTAACCAATATTTCCAACACACCCAGCGCATTCACTCAAAATTTTATAATCATTATTAAAAAAAAATTAATTAATACCACTACCCATTCAATATAAATAATATTAACAAAAATAATATTTTTCATTTAAAAAATATTTCATTCTCTGACATTATCTTTAAATAATGCTATATTAAAATGAAATAAAATTAAAGCAATAACAATATAAATAATAAAATATAAATGAGTTTGTGTGTATATACATTAACTAGATTTGATTAGTAGAGCACGATCTTGTGTGGAAGACTACTCCATATCTCGTGACACAAAGGTAGGGGATGATTGAAGTGATGTCATGAAATTGAAAGCTCTCTCTCTCTCTCTCTCTCTCTCTCTCTCTATATATATATATATATATATATATATATATATATATATATTGGTGTCTCTCCACGTTTAGATTGTTGGATTGTTGACTTCACTATGAACAATGATGAAGTCAATCTTATTTACGGCCTGGAGGTCGGTTGCGTTCTCCCAAGCCAATTCGACTTCATGTGCAGAGCAACCTCGACTCATTGTACATCCCAAAGCACTCTGACGGATAATCCTCTTTCGCACTCCTCTCCTTCGCATGATGACGGATTTGTACCTTCTAACGATGATCGTACCTCGCACCCCAATGAAGATCCTCTGGTTTTCAGCCGCAAAATTAAGCAAGCCATAAAGGGTGTTCATTCTAAACCTGGTTCTGTTAAGCTCATTGTGGGCAAGGATATTGCCATTTCTGAGATTCCTGGCTACCTGGATAAAGCTCTGGTGGGACGTTTCTGGGGTCGTATAGCATCTTTTGAAGCCATTCAAGCCTAGATTAAGGATCACTGGAGCCCGTTGTTGGGCTACTCCTCGTCCTTTCACCTACTATCGCGCGGATGGCTCCTTTTCAGACTTGTCTCTGTAGATGACAAATTGAAATTAATGAATCGAGTTTGGAATTGGGGTCTGGTAGGCCTAGTGCTTTAGCATTGGGACGTTCATTTCAATGTCGATAATGCTCCCCAACATCTACAGAGAGTCTGGATTATCCTACCTGGCCTCCCTCAGTTCTTCTGGCAACGTCCACTGCTTGAAGCTATCGGAAACAAGAAAGGTTCTTTCATTGCCCTGGAAGAGGATTGGGATACAAAATTAGACCTTAGGTGTGCAAAAATTCAAGTCGAATTGGATGTCCGTGAAGGTTTATACGAAGGAATTGTCCTTGAAATGCATGTCAGCTCATGGTTTCAGAAACTTGACTACTGGAAATTGCCATTCCGATGTTTTTTATGCAGGCAAGTTGGCCACCTTGCCACTCAGTGCCCTTTTCCTGACCTCTCGCGTCCCAGGTATAAGAAAATTTGGAAGAAAGTGAATGACGATGTCTCAAATTCTTGGAATTCTGTAAAAGACACCAATTTGGAAGTCCCAAAGGTTTTAAAGGATCAGGCCCGGAAGGTTCCTGATGCTGTTGTATCTGCTGGAAATGCTTCCTTTTCAAAAGTCTTGGAACCTCTAAAGGACTCGCTCAAGCGGGAACCAGCTGTCGATGCTCTCGCTTTCATAGGTATGCCCTCTTATTCCTGCTCTCCTCTTTCCTCGGGATTATTCCTGTATGTGTTGATATTGAAGACGGGCTCCCCTCCCCCTCTGTTTCCCCTAAGTCTGGCCCTTTTACTTCTCTTCGGGTTTCTCCTCCTCCCCTTCCTCCTTCTCCCCCTCGAAATATTTCTCTTTTTGATACCCATTCTATCCCGTCCTCTCTCCCCTCTCCTTCTTATGTTTCTAAGATGCGTTCTCGCACATCCCTTCGTAATATCTTCACTGTAAAAGGTGGCTTGGTCTTTGACCTGACACTTAAAATTATTATTGGTCGTAAATCACACTTGTCTGAAGCACAATCTCAAGCCTCTGTGGATATTAATGCGGGGCGACAAAAAACCATTCAACGAGCCCTTAGAGCTAGGAAAGACCCATCAAAGGGTCTACCATGATCCTTCTTTCTATGAATGTACGGGGTATTGTGGGTACCCCTTCAAAGCTAGCCCTCAAACGGTTAATTCAAACCGTATCTCCAGATGTAATTCTCTTACAATAAACAAAATTACTGGGTTCTCGTGTTGTGGATTTTCTTTCAAGCTGGCTAAAAGACTGGTCCTTTTCTTTCATTGACCCTGTGGGACAGGCTGGAGGTTTGGTGACAGCTTGCTACCCCTCCATCTCTGTCCTTTCCTCAAACTGCCAACAAGATTATATTTTTTTGTCTTGCGTTGACCAAAAGTCTGGGTCTCCTTTTTCCTTATTCAACATTTATGGTCCTTGTTCTGATAAAAGGACTTTTTGGTCCTCCCTTCTCTCCTCTAGTGTAGCCCTTTCTCGTCCTATCATTTTTGGAGGTGACCTTAATTTCACCCTCTCTCATCAAGAAGTTTGGGGGGAGAATGCTAGACTTGATCATCTGACTCCTTACCCTCTATCCCTGTTGGAATCCCATAAACTAGTGGATGTTAAGCCCCTTAAACTCTCCCCGACTTGGCAGAATAAGCGAAAAGGAGTGGATGTTGTTGCAAAAATACTGGACATATTTCTTATTTTGGAGGATTTCTTTGATGGAAAATTGAGAATTCAATCCTGGATTGAGACAGGTGGTTTGTCTGATCATCTCCCTATCATTCTATCCATTGATACTCCCGAAGTTAAACCTCCCTCTCCTTTCAAATTTAATCCAGCTTGGATTCTAGAAGAGGATTATAAGTCCCTGATTTGGAATTATTGGATGCATCTTTCCACTAATATTCCCATTCCTTTTATGAAATAATGGGCCTCAAACATGGCCAATATTAAAAGGGTGTCGAAGAATTGATTTCATAAATTTCGTTCCAGTCAACTTGAAATTCTAAAACAGACTGAAGTTGATCTAGATAATATTTACTCACACCCCAAGGGATGTCTCTCCACTTCGGATCTTGAAACCTTAAAATATCTCGAAAATAAGCGTCATGATCTGCTTTTAAAAGAGGAACATCTATGGAATTTAAAAAGTCGCACAATTTGGATACAAGCTGGTGATGACAATACAAAGTTTTTTCATCGATATGCATCTCACAAACGAAATCTGAACACTATTCGAGAGATTTACAATTCAAGCAATATTAAAGTAAGATCCTTCAAAGAAAAAGAAAGTGTTGGCGTTCAACATTTTAAAAATGCTTTCTCAGCTCCTAAAGGATGTCCTATTCAGGAAATCTTACAAGTTCTCAAACTATTCCCTAGCTTGATTTCGGAAGACCTGAATGCAGATATTACAAAAGAAGTTGATGAGGAAGAACTAAAAAATACCCTAAAATATTTCAAAAAAGATAAAAGTCCTAGACCGGATGGTATGACTATAGAATTCTACTTGGGTTTTTATGATCTTTTGAAAGATGATCTGCTGAAATTTGTAAAGGAGTCTCAGTCTTCGGGAAAGGTCTTAAGCTCTCTAAATTCTACTTTCATTGCGCTCATCCCCAAAAAACAAAATCCCTTAAATTTTGGGGATTTCTGTCCTATCTCTTGCTGCAATTTGATATATAAAATCATCTCTAAAATCATTGCTCAGTGCTTAAAGCCCATCCTCAACATTATTATCTTGGAGGAACAATTTGGTTTTCTACATAATCGACAAATTCATGATGCTGTGTCCTTGGCTCAAGAAGTTTTACACTTTGTACAACTTAATAAAAAGGAATCCTTTGCGCTCAAATTGGACTTATCAAAGGCTTATGATAGGGTTAATTGGACCTTTCTCCGCCTTTTATTAACTCATATTGGGTTGGCTGTGGATTTTGTCAATTGGATCATGGGATGTATTCAATCAACATCCTTTGTTGTTTTAATAAATGGTGCTCCATCAGATTTTTTCCATCCCTCTAGAGGGCTTCGTTAAGGATGTCCAATGTCCCCTTTTCTGTTTCTCTTAATTGTTGAAGCTTTAAGTCGTCTTGTAAAACAAGCCTGTGATTTTGGCTCATTCAAAGGTATTCACATAGCTGGATATGAATTCTTGACTCATATCCTTTTTGTCGATGATATCCTCCTTTCTGGTAGTGCTTCAAAAGAAAATGCCTCCTCGCTCTCCAAGATTCTGGACCTTTATCGAAAGCCCACAGGGATGTTGATCAACTTTGAAAAGTCTTGTCTTATACATAACGTCTCCTCGAATCCTCTATTATCTGATCTCAGATCCTTTTTACCCTTTCCTCTTTCCAACTGGTTTGATGGTTTCAAATATTTGGGTTTCTCCCTCAAGCCGAATTCATATGGCTTCAAGGACTGGCTTTGGCTCTACCAAAAAATTGAAAATCGCATAAAGCTATGGACAAATAGATGCCTGTCCAGAGGAGGTCGCTTGGTACTCCTTAAATCTATCCTCCAAAGCATCCTGATTTATTGGGCCTCCATTTCAGCCATCCCAAAAGGCATCCTACACAAAATCAGAAAACTCTGTTTCTCCTTTTTATGGACTGCTTATCAAAAGGTTGAAGGTATCCCCTTATCAAAATGGACATCTTTAACTCTGCTAAAGGAACTTGGAGGATGGGGTATAAAAAATCCATCTATTTTCTGTCAAGCTTTAGCTGCCAAATCTTTATGGCGACTTTCAAAGAATCCTAGATCACTATGGAGTCAGATTCTTTGTGCAAAATATATGCCAAGCATCTCTGTCACATCTTGGTTTCGTCAACATCCCAAATCACCTAAAAATGGCTCTATATGCTGGAAGGATTTTGTTCAAGCATTCCCTTTGATAGGTGATTGGTCTGCATGGAACATTGGTAAAGGAGATCAAGTCCGAATCGACCTGGACCCATGGGTTGGGGCAGGAAATTATTTTAAGCTTTCGGAAAAGCTGCGCAATATTTTAAACTCAAATCAAATCTACACCATTGCAGATGCAACCTCTTCCTATCCTTAGGCATGGGGTTCTTTAGGGTGGAAATATGCGTCTTCTCTTCAGCTCAATGAGGAGGATTCCTTGGAATGGTCCTCTTACGTTCACCTTCTAGTGAACAATTTCATACACCTCGAACATGATGCAGAGGACACTCTGGTTTGGTCGAAAAATTCGATTTTTGGATCTTTCTCTGCTAAGCAAGGTTATAAGGAATATATGGAGGAACACTATGCTTCAAAAAAAGAAGAATGGTGGAAACTCATATGGAAGACTCCTGGGCATTTAAAAGCCAAACTTGTGTTGTGGCTGGTCCTAAAAAACAAGATCCTAACATGGGATAATTTACAGAAATGTGGATGGACAGGCCCCAGTCAATGTCCTCTTTGTGGAACTTTCTTTGAAACTGTTCCTCACCTTTTCCTCTTTTTCTCTTATGTAGAGACGGTCTAGACCAAATTTGCCTCTGCCTTCACAACTGTTCATTTGTATGCTGCAGAGAACTTTCTTTCCCGAACATATCAATGGTGGAGCCTCCCTGGGGTAATCTCCTACGCTACGCTTCCCTCTTTATTCTCTTCTAAGTATTTGGTGGGCTCGTAATTCAAAAATATTTAAAGGGAATCCAATCCCTGAAGATCTGACAACTTCCTTGATTATACAGTGGACAAAGGAGCATAAGAGACCCCCAAAAATAAAAAAATCAAGATCTATTCAGCCTCCTATCATCAACCATGACATTCCATGGGCCTTCTTTGATGGTGCAAGCCAAGGATCTCCTCCTTTGGCTGGTGCAGGAGCCACCCTTTTCCTCTTTCCAACTGGTCTGATGGTTTCAAATATTTGGGTTTCTCCCTCAAGCCGAATTCATATGGCTTCAAGGACTGGCTTTGGCTCTACCAAAAAATTGAAAATCGCATAAAGCTATGGACAAATAGATGCCTGTCCAGAGGAGGTCGCTTGGTACTCCTTAAATCTATCCTCCAAAGCATCCTGATTTATTGGGCCTCCATTTCAGCCATCCCAAAAGGCATCCTACACAAAATCAGAAAACTCTGTTTCTCCTTTTTATGGACTGCTTATCAAAAGGTTGAAGGTATCCCCTTATCAAAATGGACATCTTTAACTCTGCTAAAGGAACTTGGAGGATGGGGTATAAAAAATCCATCTATTTTCTGTCAAGCTTTAGCTGCCAAATCTTTATGGCGACTTTCAAAGAATCTTAGATCACTATGGAGTCAGATTCTTTGTGCAAAATATATGCCAAGCATCTCTGTCACATCTTGGTTTCGTCAACATCCCAAATCACCTAAAAATGGCTCTATATGCTGGAAGGATTTTGTTCAAGCATTCCCTTTGATAGGTGATTGGTCTGCATGGAACATTGGTAAAGGAGATCAAGTCCGAATCGACCTGGACCCATGGGTTGGGGCAGGAAATTATTTTAAGCTTTCGGAAAAGCTGCGCAATATTTTAAACTCAAATAAGATCTACACCATTGCAGATGCAACCTCTTCCTATCCTTAGGCATGGGGTTCTTCAGGGTGGAAATATGCGTCTTCTCTTCAGCTCAATGAGGAGGATTCCTTAGAATGGTCCTCTTACGTTCACCTTCTAGTGAACAATTTCATACACCTCGAACATGATGCGGAGGACACTCTGGTTTGGTCAAAAAATTCGATTTTTAGATCTTTCTCTGCTAAGCAAGGTTATAAGGCATATATGGAGGAACACTATGCTTCAAAAAAAGAAGAATGGTCGAAACTCATATGGAAGACTCCTGGGCATTTAAAAGCCAAACTTGTGTTGTGGCTGGTCCTAAAAAACAAGATCCTAACATGGGATAATTTACAGAAATGTGGATGGACAGGCCCCAGTCAATGTCCTCTTTGTGGAACTTGCTTTGAAACTGTTCCTCACCTTTTCCTCTTTTTCTCTTATGTAGAGACGGTCTAGACCAAATTTGCCTCTGCCTTCACAACTGTTCATTTGTATGCTGCAGAGAACTTTCTTTCCCGAACATATCAATGGTGGAGCCTCCCTGGGGTAATCTCCTACGCTACGCTTCCCTCTTTATTCTCTTCTAAGTATTTGGTGGGCTCGTAATTCAAAAATATTTAAAGGGAATCCAATCCCTGAAGATCTGACAGCTTCCTTGATTATACAGTGGACAAAGGAGCATAAGAGACCCCCAAAAATAAAAAAAATCAAGATCTATTCAGCCTCCTATCATCAACCATGACATTCCATGGGCCTTCTTTGATGGTGCAAGCCAAGGATCTCCTCCTTTGGCTGGTGCAGGAGCCACCCTTTTCCTTCCCTTTGGAAGTAAGTTCATGATCAAGTTTGCTTATGGTTAGGGTTCAAACAATAAAGCTGAATTGGCAGCTCTTTGGGCTGTTTTATTTGTTGCTCATTCCAAAGGTATTACAGAATTGCAGTGTTTTGGTGACTCCAAAGTAGTAGTGGATTGGGCATCTCAGCGCTCTTAGATTCTGGCTCCTCCCTTACAAGCAGTTTTAAGAGCCATTCAACACTTCTTCTCCAAATTATCCTCTCTTGCTTTCAAACATGTATACAGAGAATTAAATGAAGAAGCAGACCACTTATCAAAACAAGCTTTGACCTTACAACCTGGTCGTCTCATAATCACAGATGCTTCCTCATCTGTTGAGGAAGTAATCATGGTATAGTTATGGATAGCACTTTTTTGTAGTTTTTGAACAGTTTGTCTTTTTTTGTATAGATTTTCATTGTAATCAGCTCATTATGACACTATTATTTTGAAACAATACAACTCAAAGAGCAACGTAAAACCCTTTGGGGGCCGGTCCGTTATTCCAATATGAATAAAGATTTTTTTTTTTCCATGGAATATATATATATATATATATATATATATATATATATATATATATATATATATATATATATATATAATTTTTTATTTTTATTTTTATTTTTATTTATTTATTTTTGATATTGAAGCACTTTAAAATATGTATCTTACAATTATATTACACACATTATCTCTTACATTTATATTATACACATAATTTTTTTGTTGGTTTCTTTCCATGTTATGAAATGTTGTCTTTTCCCAAATGAGAAAATGGTTAAATAACCTTTGTAATTTTATGTGCAAGTGAGAAAGTGATTGAATAACCTTTATAGTCTAACAAATGATACTATAATAGTGATAGATATAATGGTGAGCAATAAAGAAAAAACAATAAAAAGTTTCATTTTATTGAGAAAATACACCCTAAAGATTTTTTTTTAATAGTAAGAGATTAATAAGTGAATACTTAAAAAAAAAAACCTTTTTTACTCCTATAGATCTTCTATTTACTATGATTATAATGATTTATCAAAAGCTATTCATAAATAATACAAGTAATATTATTGAAAATAATAAATAAAATTTCAAAATTAAAATATTATAATTGATTACTTATATAATTACAATTTAAGATAAATTAAAAAAACAATATCAATTATTTAAAATTGGAAAAACATCAGAACATGTAATTTAACATAAACTAATTTAAATTTATCTTAATTTCAATCTATCAAGTTTTAAGAGATCAAATCTCTCTGATTACAAACTTTTATTTAGAACTAACATTGATTTTTTTTTTACAATCTCAAAAAATTTAATCCATTTAAATACTAAATAAATTTAAAATTAATTAACACAATTTAATAATTCTAAGTTTTTAATATTTTTCTTTGTTTTTACTAATTTTAGTTAAAAATTTTCATTTAAATTATTATTTCCAACTAGGTTCACTGTGTCTTATAATAATTTCTTAATATTCTTTTATATTAATTTCTTATTTATATATTATTATATTTTTTGATGTGTTTTTTTGGGTTAACTTTTATTATTTTTTATTAATTTTGATTTTTCTAGTTTGTTATGATTTTACTATATATATAATTTTCTTTTACTTTTACTTTTATTTATTTTTCATTTATTCATTCTAACTATATTGACTATATCTTATAATATTTTAATTTATTAACGTTCAATTTCATTAATTTCTAGTTGAAGTTTTGACCTGAACCGTTGCATATCTGAATTATATATATTGATGGATCTACATCAGCACAATCACCATTCCCTGATGATGAATTACACTAAGTAGTTCAAAACAAGTCATTTCTCAATTGATGATGTGATTTTCCGTAAAATTTCTGATTAAATTAGATAAATAGATAAATAGTTCAAAAAGAGTAATTGCTCAATTGATTATGTGATTTTCCAGAAAATTTATGATTAAATTAAATATAGATCACGATATTTACACTCTCAAATAATACACCAATTATATAAATTAGATAAAATTAAAAATTCTATTTACTTACTATATCAAAATTATATTTACCTTCTCCATCATTTATCAAATTGTAAATACCTTAAACATAATCAAAACAAATGACATTCCACACCATGGTACTTAAAAACCCTTATCCATTATAAATTAATTATATTTAAACTAATTATCCACTATAAACTAATTACATTTAGACAACAATTTTCATCAACCAGCCATAATACTTCAAACTATGTTATTTTAAAAAACCTAAATGTATTAGAACATTATAATTATATTATCAAATTATAGTTTTAAATAATTACTATTATTATTTTCAAATAAGACTTTATCGTTTACTATTATAATTATTATTCTCAAGTTTCACCATACAAAAACCAACTAAAGAAACCTGTGAAATTATACTTCAAACACCTTTTTCACACGGGCAACGCACTATCTTCATCTAAATTTAAATGGTCAATTTCCGAAATACACAAGAACGAGATTCTCCCGCCATTTGGGACTTCTTAGGATTCCGAGGCATATAATACGAATCGAAAGAACTTGAAGGAGATGAGCAGCAGCTTCCTCCTTTTCTGCTGAAACGCTAAAACCCAGAAGTTAGTTGCAGGAAAAAGGAGAAAAGCTTCATTTACTATTCATAACAGATCTGTGATAGGCTAAGGGCAAGCCAGTTGTTAGGGCTTTCTATCTACATTGGATGTCTGTGGGCTGTATGTGGGAGAGGCAATCCCGAACTCTGTGTTGCTATATTGATTTCTGCTGCTTCAACGATTGGGAAGACTGAGGTATGATCTGAAGACCTGAAGTGCTGCTTAAAAAGGCTTAGAGATTATGTGAATTTTGTTTTTGGGTATTTCATTGCATTTTCAGTTGAATTCGCTCAGCCCCAAGATCTCCAAGGTGGATTTTGGGTTTTAGTTATGGACCCTCTGGTGCCCTCAACCCCTGGTCCCACTAAACTTAGTTCAGTGGTCAACAACCCTAAGCATAGATCAATAGATCTGGGTTTGGGATTTGATGCATCTTTCAAAAAGGGAATGGCTGTAGAGGAGACTAGGGTTAATGACAAGGTCACATTGGTGGGCTCTTCAATGGACAAGGTCGTATTGGCAGAGGCACCTGTGACGCCCTTTGCTGACAGGGAGAATGCTAGGAGTTCGGTTACCAACCTAACTCCCTTGACCAACATTTCTTCTGCAACAAGGAATAGTGATTTTGGTGATTTCTGTTATGATGAGGGAATTGAGTGGAATGAAAAGGTTGTTGAGAAGCCCAGTGATGCCGAGACCCCGGAGCAGAGCACTTTTGACCCATTTGCTTCTGGTCCAGAAGAACTCATCTTTGCGCCCAAGAAGTCCCATAAAGCAATGATGATATTTGATGACAATGATGGTCATGCTCCATCGCATAGCCCCAGCAGGCCTAAAAGGACCTGCAATGTCCATAAGTCTAAACTCAGTGTGGCCCGTACCTTGTGCTTTGACAGATGCCTAGATTCAGAGGACGAGAATCACATCACGTGCCTGAATACCAGTGCTGTACCTAGTTCAGCTAATACAGATCAATGCGACTCGCTAGTTTCTGCTGAAGCTCTCAATCCGTCTTCTCAGTCAAGGTCACGGGTAGTGCGTGTTTTGGATTTGCATTACGAGAAACACTCTACTCCGGAAGCACATAATGCTGGTGGTCCAGTTGGTGATAAAAATGATAGACAAATTATTTTACATGGTGACGATGCTTCCAATGAAGAAACTTATATTCAATCAATGTTTGGATCATTCTTGGAGGTGATTCTCTCGAAGCAGTATGAAGATGCAAAACTAAATTTCTCTGATAGTGGAGTCAAGGATGTCTCTTGTTATGGGTCAAATCAGAATGATGTCCCAAGCACTCCAGTCACCCCAAATAAAGGTTTTAGTAGAGTTGTAGCTGCTTGCCCTGGAGCTCCAATCAAGACAAGGCCTAAGTCAAGGTTGCGAGGTGCAGCTTTAGGCTCTGTATGTCGGAAGCTTGAGTTTTGAATACTGCATGTTGCTGATTATTATTTTGCTTGTTTAGAACTGTCTGGTAAAAAGGTATGTAAAGTTTGCAGACATACCTACTCTTAATCTTCTGCAGTTGCATTGGTTGAGGCATGCTCTGCAATTTCAATGTTAATCTCTGCAACCATTTGCTTCTTGCAGTGAAGTGTATCAACTATGACAGAGGTGACTTAACATAATGTAACTTAATCAGTCTTCCATTTCTCAGCTCGTGCTGTTTGATACAATGAAATTGGATATTAAATTTCCTTCATATATATTTTCTGGCGGCCAGAGTTTCTTCTATGTATGTTTTACTGAACAGCATCTAGATAGTTGTTCTTTTTAAAGGCACAAAGATTTTGAAGTTTGCAATGGGCGTTGGTTTGGCTTATTGTTTTCCTCCACAATTTGATAGGTCGTTAGAGTCTTCTGTAATTATTGACATGCAAATGAATGTTTCCCTTTTATGGAGTTAAGAGATGGCCTGGTTTGGAAATTTGAAGTTGGATCTATTATGTGTTAATAGTTATCCACCTGTTTCAATGTCCGAGTTTAGTTTATGCCCGTTGGAATGTTACTATTGATTGGATCTAATGCTGTATAAATTATATGCATCAAAGTTTTATTAAACTTTGTATGTCGGAAGCTTGAGTTATGAATACTTTATGTTGCTGCTTATTATTTTACTTGTTTAGAATTGTCTGGTAAAAAGGTATGTAAAGGTTGCATACATACTTAATCTTAATCTTAATCTTCTGCCGCTGGATTGGTTGAGGCATTCCCTGCAATTTCAATGTTAATCTCTGCAACCACTTCCTTCTTGCAGAGAAGTGTATGAAATATGACAGAAGGTGAGGTAACATAATGTAACTTATTTAATGTTCCATTTCGCAGCTCATGCTGTTTGATATAAAGAAATTGGATATTAAATTTTATTTATTTATTTATTTATTTTAATTTTCTGGTGGGCAGAGTTTCTTCTGTGTTTTTCCGAACAGCGTCTAGATAATTGATTTTTTTTTTTTAAATGCACAAAGGCTTTGAAGTTTGTAATGGGCGTTGAGTTGGCTTATTGGTTTCCTCCAGAATTTGATCGGTCGTGGAGTCTTCTGAAATTACTGACATGCAAATGGGTGTTTCTCTTTTCTGGAATTAAGAAATGACTTGGTTTGGAAATTTGAAGTTGGATCTATTATGTGTTACTAGTTATTCTCCTGTTCCAATGTCTGAGTTTAGTTTATGCCCATTGGGATGTTGTTGTTGTTGGGATCTAATGCTGTCTCATTTACATGCATCAAAGTTTTATTCTGGCAGGATTCAACTCACTCTTCAAGGTCGTATTTCCAAAGCATGGTGAGTATTACTGTCAATGCAACTTTTCCTTCTCTGCAACTAATAATAAGGCTTCTAGTTTATGAATAATGTTAATGTATTTAGCGAATGGTTGGGCTTAAATTGTCTTTTTAGAGTCCAGATAAGTCTTCAGATTATGCAGTGCACCTATTTTTTGACATTTGTTTAAAATATCTAGATTATGCAGTGCACCTATTTGCTTTTTGACATATGTTTAAGATACTTAGATTATGCAGTGCATTTACTTATTTTGTGACATGTAATTAAAATATCTTCTTCACATAGGTTCCATTATTTTCTTATATGTCATTTTATATTTTTTCACATGCAAAGTATCTTTGTATTTTATATGAGGAATATACATGTTTTGGTTTATTACATTAAAGGCTCAAAGCCATTACATCAAAGTTCATTATGTTATATGTGAGAATTGACTTTAGATGAAGAGAATCCCAATCATTTCTCCAAATCACCTAAAATAAACACAATTAACAAATGTTATCTAATTTAAATTAAATAGTGGTTTATAATGAAATTAAAATGATAATCTCTAGTAAACACAGATGGGTATGTTTGAATGAGAATTATAATTGAAAAAATTGTGCTCGTGTAAAGAGGAAGTAAGAAAATGTATATAATGGTTAACTTTGTTTGTTTCATACTTTCAAGGTTGTCATTCACATGAACATGCACGTTCATTGCATCTCCAGGCATTGGAGCATATATCAAAATAGCCAAAAATAACAAACTGGTTTGTTGAATGCTGAGATGCATGCATACTAGTAGCTTTCGCAGAGTGGTTTCTTTCTTGAAGTTATATATCTCCAGCAGTTTATGCAAAATACCCGAATTGTTATTTGTTAATATGTACTTACAGTTCATAATGGATATTGTTTCTATTATGAGAAGACTTTAATGAAAACTCTATGTTTTGGATACCTCTCAGGGTTATGCATTATTTAATGCAACTTTGTATTGTTTGCCTTTATGAAAAATGTTTAAATCTGTTTTGTAAATCATATATTTGGTGCCAAGAGAAGTATAATGCTCTACAACTTAGGTGCGGGATGTTCAAGATTTTGTCTATATGTAACGTTTAAAAAATGAGTAAAAGAGTCAATATTTTATTTTTTCGAAATTATTCTAATGTCAAGAAAAAGAAAGAAAGAGATGATACGTCATTGATATTATTTAAACAGCTTAGAATAAACTAGCATCAAATGGAAATACTTAACATCAATCTAACATAAACTTTAATTTAATTATGTGTTGAGAGGGATAAAAAAACATTGAAGTTTTCTGATCCCTCCCCGTTCTCAATCGCTCCGAGGTTAATATGGTTTATGTTAGTATTTAACCCACCTGTGCGTTGGGTAAGAGGTAAAGGCACAACTCTAAAGTAGAACCAAGTCAACTACCTATAAGACTAGTTTGTTCTCCACCATAAACAGATAACAAATGTCTTTTTAGTTGCAGCAACATTGATCCTTCAGATGAATTATTGTTTGCAGGTGAGTCGTGTGAAGTTTTAACTTTTTTGTGATACAGTATTTTCCTTCTTTTAGTTTACCCAATATTTAACCGGTACATTAGTGTGCTTGTAGTCAAGTTTTCCTTGGTTATTTTCCTTTTTATCTTGTATAAGTTTCGTTCTTTTTCATGTACATTTGCACATTCCTTATTTTTCATGTGTCTGAAACGCTTAGCTAGTTATTCAGAATGGAGGCTCCTTTGAAACTGATCCTTGTAGCTACAGCTAGGACTAAGTTCAGCCGGAAATATTTTATCTCTTCGCCATAGTACTCAAAACTGGTTGGTTCCAGTTCTGGCCAGTTTTGGGGAGTCGTGGTCTGTTTCAAACTTCAAATCCCAAATTGATTTGGACTCGCTTTTAACTAAACCAGTTGATTTGGTCAAGCATTGGCTAAGTTGTCCAGTCCAATAATAATTGGCTGAACTCATTGATTTGGATTTGAACTTGCTGGTTTGGCACCAATTCAACCCGCAACACCCCCAAAAGGCCAAAAAACACACCAAAAAAAATAAAAAAATACGAGAACCCTTCGCTTTTCTTGCCCCTATGATTGATCTTTTGGTACTATGAAATCTGTTTGAAGATTTCATAGATGTAGCAAAAAGAGTTTATTTAGAGCGAGATTCGAGTTGTTTGTGAACTGATTTTGGTGGATAAAGAATCTACATCAGCAGTCTTTGTGCAATACAAACTTTAGTAGACACGTAACTAGTTGAAGAGCAAAACATTTTGTAGATCTCATTGTCTCGGAGGAGATTGATCCTTCTTGATTATGATATAGGACGAGGATGATGATTTTGTTGAGAAATCAATGGTAACTATATTAGGGTGATTTCTCTTAACTTGATAACTGCTTCTGATGTTCTTTTACTTCAATTTGTAGTTCTTGTTATTAACTTCTTCTCTTGATTATTATGGTGTTCTTATCATAAAAAAACTACCAAAACATGAAGATCAATAGAACAAGAGGACACAAATATACACTGCTATCAAGGGCCAAAACCTCTCCCTTTGAGAGGAAAACCCACAAGAATTCTTCTCTTCTTATAGAATGTTCAAATGACGAATTCCAAGACCTATGACCTAAGACAAAGACCCCTCCAAGACCAAGACAACCTTCTTTAGATGAACTTCTTCTTCACAAAGTCAACCCAAGTCAAACTGCTCCAAACCTTCAGATTCCGGCTTCACTTCAAAATTTCGGTCACTGCTTCAGGTCTGCAATTTTCGGCCTTCCTGAAATCACTACAATTTCGCACGTGTGGGAGGAATATGGTAAGTCCGATCTACTTCTTACTTCGCTTGGTGTGCTTCTCTTTCCTTGATGATTCGGTCTTCAATCTTGATGCTTTTGACCCCAAGTTTCAACCTTATATGATGATTGAAATTTCGATCTTATAGGTAGCAAAATGTGCCCTCGCATGTGCAAGTGGATGTAGCCCAAAAACAGTCTAAAATTTTCTTTTTCGCATTTTCCTTTAGGTCTTCTTTTTGTCTTTAAATGAACTTCTTGGATATTCTCTAATTGAGGTCGAGTTCCATCTTATATATAGTCTTTCATGAGGTTCGAACATCCCTAATGAGGCGGACTTGTCACTTGTAGGCCTACTTGTCTCCTTGCAGGCCGACTTGGTCTTGGAGGGACTTTATGACTCGAACTTGACTTACATAAATTCTTTTGACTTGATACAAAATGCCCAATAGGCTCTTTTACATATTACAATGACTCTTTGACTTCTTTGACTCTATGACAAAGCCCTAGAAGCACACAATGGGTGCTTGACCTATAAATAAAATGACCTAGAGCATGAAACCCATTCTATAATAATAATAATAAATTTCTCTCTTTACAACAAATACATAAAATCAAGATTACATAAAACATTATGAAAATTGAACCTAGTTACATATTTCAATAGATGGAGATGAGGATGATGATGTAAATGTCGATGAGGATGATGATCCTGGGGATGATTTTATTCAAATTTAAAGATTTGTTTGTACTATCAATGTGATAATGTTTGGACTCTACAAGGTTTTTTTCCCCTTAGTTGGACTTTACAAGCTTTTTAAAACCAATTTTTATGCATTTTCATTAAGAATATCATTTTTTTTAGAAAATAATTTTATTTTTTATTTTATGAGAAGTATATATGATTTAGTCCTTGAGGGACTATGAGAGAACAAAGTTTGAAGTTATTGCAAGTATATACTCATTATGAGTTCAAACATGTCACATGTTGGAATTGAACTCTTTGGATAACAATATTTCTCCCAACCACTTGAGCTACATCCATTCAAAATATCAGTTATTGCGTTGATAGACACATTTTATAGTCCAATATGAGGTAGGTGTATAATTCCTTTTGTGCTCAAGTTGGAGTTGACATGTGTTCTTTTTTAAATAAGAATAATTTGTTTTCTAAATTAAAGAAAACATGAACATGCATGTTTGGTTAGTTTTCATTAAAGGCATTATCAAACAACAATAATCTTGCTCTTACTCCTAGTGCTTCTTGTTGTTGATATTACAACTCAATATGAAGGAGATGTGATAAAATTATTTCACTTTCACTCACCATAAATAAAATATTTCAATGTTCATATGAGATAACATTGTCTTATATCAACATTAAAGAGAGATAAAGTAATATATATATATATATATATATATATATATATATATATATATATATATATATATATATATATATATATATATTGAGTATGAGGAAGATGTATAATTCATATATCTTTTAAAAATATTTCAATACATAAATTAAATAAACTATTTGAATACCCATGTTAACTCATTTATTTCATCGAGAGTGTATATATATATATATATATATAAAACTCTTGGTAAATCTAGAGTTAAAATGGATCTAGTAGCTTAGATCCATTTTAATTCTAGATCTACCAAGTGTTGAGAAGGATTAGGTTTTTTTAGGTGCAAACCTCTTTTTTCCCTGGGAAAAAAATACATAATTTTTTCATTATATAAATGAAAAAAGTTATGTTTTCTATATACACTGAGGAATGTATTCAAAATTTGTTAAGTCATAAGTTAAGAACCTCATAACAACAGGTAAGGGGAATCCACCCCCACATGTCAATAGTTATTACATCACACAAACAACAAAATTATAACGAGTCTGCTAAGAGTCCGAACATATATACAAACAAAGATTGTCAAAAGGTCACATGAGATAGAGTACTAACATTATACGTCAAATAGCTTAGATTGTAACAAAAATATATAGCGAGAACGCCCAATTAAGGGCTCAAAAAATATGGGCTGCAATGAGCCATAGTTGTAGATCAAAGTTTAGTAATCAAAACTGACAACAAAAAAGTAAACACAATTATAGATCTTGAACATGGTGAGATGATTCCACTTGCTAATCTCGAAGTTGCTCCACTATTGTCCAAATATATTTTTCCATATCTAAGCCATCCTTTGATGAGTGGTAAGTGTCACGATTCCTCTCTCTGCAAATGTGTGAACAAGAGAAAGAAGCAAAAGATTCAGCAAGATGAATATTATCCTCTAATATAGGACAAAGGGTAATGTTCCTGCATGTGACGATGCCACGAACCCAATTAATAGCTAACTTGGAATCCTTGAAGATGTGAATACATGTGCAACCTCGTTCCTTGGAAAATAGAAGCAAATTTTTGCATGTAGTGAGCTCTGATCTATTATTTGAACTCAGGCCCAAACCCATTTGACTTTGAAATAATGGGATGGAGAGAGATAAAGGATAAAGTTACCCCCACAAGATTGACCATAATCTTTGGAGGTGCCATCGAAATAGCCCCAAGGATTTATAGTACCAATTTCTTCAGCCAAAATAACCCTTGGAGCAGGCTCATTCTTCTTAGAGGCAATATGAGAGAGGATTGAAACTTTGTCAACAAAAATTGCTTTGTTTTGTGATAACCAAATACCCCAGATGATCAGGGGGACAACACAAAAAGGGAAACAATTTGGATTTGATTTCCATGATCTCCAAGCACTCTCCACATCAAGACCGGATAAGTGAATTGTGTGGCTGAGGGCCTCACTGTATAATTTCCAAATCACTTGAAATAATGCACATTCCATAAAAACATGAGAAACAATTTCACCATTGTTTTGACATAAATAACACCATCCTGGGCCCACCAAGAAACGCCATTGGAGGACATCCCAAGTAGGAATTTTGTTCATCATCAAGCACCACGTGAATATTTTTGATTTTGATGGACATTTTTCCATCCATACAAATTTCCACCCCCATCTCTCCAAATTTAAATGATTAGAGATGAGAGAGATAAAGCCCATTTTTGGTGTATAGACACTTGAAGGAGATATACCAAACCTACTCATCTAGTCTATCAGTAATATGAATATGAAAATCCTTGAGACATTGGATGTAATCATTCTAAGAAGCACATAAATCATCCCCAATACCTATGTCTGTCGCAGAGAGCCAATCCTGGTGCCACATAGATGACACATATGGATTGGCAATATGGGCTAGCTAGTGAAAACCACAGACTCTGAGCCAATCAATTAAAGGAGGAATGATCTGAAATGTGAGAACTTCTTATTTCTAATACAAAGATGGACTGTAGGGGCATTTATAGGATATGTCACCTTTAAAGAAATGATGAGATCCCGAAGCTTTCTGGCCCTTTACAGACTCTGCCTAAAGAAATAATAGAAGTAATCACTAATGATCTGAAAATGAAACTACTTGTTTGCTGGTGCAAGGTATTCATTATCCATAAACTTATGTGTGCAAATTGTTTAATATGTTTTGCAATTTGGAACAAAATTGTCTTGGTGAATTTATGAGTATTTTTGTGTGTAGGAGGCTTATTTCTTTTTACAGTTTAACATCTTTAACTCTGATAAAACACAACAAATAAATCACAGAATATAACACAGCATATGATAACGCAGTTCACCCCTCCTGGGCTACATCTGCCGGGTCCAAGGCCCCCAAATGGGCATGTCTTTGCTCTTATTATGCTCAAAAGTGATTATACAGTGATTAAAAAGCCTAAACAGGCAAAACAAGCTGTGGAAATGAGTTCAGAACACAGAAAATAGTAAAGATAGGCTTTTGTTTCACCTCCAAAGGTTAACCATAGCCCAATACAGCTCCAACACTCCCTAGGCCCTGATGGCTCTTCAAGCTTCTCTACTGAAAAAGTACCTGAAGATGATCTCTGTTGCCACTGCAACTTGCACCATTGGCTTTGGAATGCTCAAATTATCCAAAATCAATTTTTTTTTTTGCTCCAAATGGTCTTCCCTAGCAAAAGTTATGACCAAAACAGTCTTTTGCCTAATCAGGGCTAGAAAACCTCCACCAAATGTGGTGGAATTGCAGATAGCTCCACTATTTTCGGAGGTGGCGCCATTCTGGGCGGACTTTGCCAAAATCTCCGCGCGGTTAAGGGTCAGCATTAATGTGAGGGCTGGACGTGGCCACATGCGGAGGATAGGCTGACGGTTTCGAAACCGTGGCATTAAAGTTTAACGGAACCTCCACGTTAATTCATGTGCATGCCCACATATAACGGTTTGTTAACCGTTTAATCCGCCGCGGTTTAAAACATGGGCCAGGGTTCTTGGACTGGGGTCGTATGGTGAGGGGGCTGGTCCCCTTTTATCGCCATTTCAAAACATTATAACCAATAAATAAATACTCCGCCCCATACATATTAAGAACCAACGGTGTGGTATGACGGTAAGTCGTGGGTGCTGTTTGCCAAGAGGTCGGGGTTTGAACCCTGTGACTGCCCAAAATTTTTGAATGTGCATTTGTTTGAAGTTCTGAGGCCACGTGGCAGCCTTCGTGCAGGCCATGTGGCACCCTTTGATTGGCTTGCACAAAATATTCTGCAGAATATTTTGTTGAATATTCCCATAATATTCTGTGGAATATTCTTTTTTTAATAATTTTTTATTCAAGGTCAAACTGAGTCAAATTGGGCTTTTCCCTGAAATTGAGAAACTTCAAACTTGAATATCTTCCACATATAGTATCGGTTTTGAGTGCCGTTCACGGCTACAAGATCGTTTTGACGAGACCTTTCCTATCGTTCTAGTTTCAACCAATTATGAGCAAATAAAATTTTGAGCATTTTATCCAATTAGGACATGATCACCTGATCAAGGAATAAGACTAAAACACTTGTCATAGCCAGGCCACGGGTCTAGCCCAATTCGCAGCATGTCATTAGAACCAATTTGCCATGCCAACCCATTTTGGATGATCTCGAAAGTGTTTAGAATGACCAGCCAAATTAAAGAGATGTTTGATCTTTGCCTGATTGGAAACCTCAACCAATCCTCCACTAATAATGGAGCAATATATTTACGAATAACCACTGCAATCCACCGACTATCAGTGGATAAAAGCCTCCACCCATAATTTGCACGAAGAGCCTTTGAAAACAATGGGAGATCTTTGAGGCCTTACCACCCAGCTATTTTGGTCTAGTAATAAAGTCCCATTTGACCCATGTAGAACACATTTCTCGTTTTTACCTGACCATAAGAAGGATGATGTTATGCAACCAACTCACAAAATAGAAGAAAAGATAGATCAACAAATTAAAAATTATCCTCTTTGAGGGGGAAACCTCCTTTACATTACATAAATGAACAATTCTTGGACAATTCAAATGAAAAAACCTCCTTTCTATATATAGGAGTCTAAGGGGCCACAATATAACCAAAGTCGTCATAACAATAATAATGTAAGGGTACAACAATAACAATAGTGAGCTTCTATGGGGCACAATAATAACAATATAGAGACTAAATGGGTACAACAATAACGATAAGGGGGCTACACTAACAATAACAATAAGGGGATACACTAGTATTATAGGGACCTAACATGCCCCTCTCCTTCAAAAAAGTGTTGTCCTCAACGCTTTAGTAGTTCTGGATGCTTATGTATAAAATTCTCATCCTCCCATCTGGAATCTTCAGTGGGTAAGTTCTTCCACTTGATGAGATACTTTGAAATTGATCGATTTCGTAGCTGTCGAGTTCTTTTTTTCATGACTGTTTCAGGTTCCAATATGATTTTTCCTTCCTTGTCAAGTTTTGGTAATATTGTTTGAACTGGGAGCTTGTCACCTATAACCTTATTTAAGCATGAAACATGGAAAACTAAGCACATCCAGGAAGATGCAATAAGCTCCAATTTGTATGCCATAGTACCAATCTTTTGCAACACCTTGTAAGGACCATAATACTTTGGTGATAATTTATTATTCTTCTTAGCTTGCTTGAGGGACATTTGTTTGTAAGGTTGTAGCCGTAAAAATACCCAGTCGCCTACATCAAAACTTCTTTTATTGCGATGTTGATTTTCCTGTTGTTTCATTCGATTATGCGCCGAAGTGAGGTTATCCTTTAAGATATGAAGAACTTGTTGTTGATGCTCAATGCGATCTTCCACTGCTTGAACCTTAGAATTTTCTCTTAAAGATGATGTGATCGATGGTGGATGATATCCATAAAGTGCCATAAATGGGGTCATTTTTGCTGTAGTATAGAAGGAAGTGTTATACCACCATTATGCTAGAGGTAACCACTTTAT
Organism: Pinus albicaulis; assembly: GCA_034641835.2. NCBI lineage: Eukaryota > Viridiplantae > Streptophyta > Pinopsida > Pinales > Pinaceae > Pinus > Pinus albicaulis. The sequence continues at coordinate 652,324,637 of CM076573.1, read as the reverse complement.
CCATTGTGTCTGTTTATCAGATACAAAGAAACGAAGATATCCTTCCAAACATTGTTCACTATTTCAGTTTGCCCATCAGATTGAGGATGATAAGATGAGCTATGAGCTAATTGAGTACCCAGACAAGAAAATAATTCCGTCCAAAAATTTCTAGTGAAAATGGGATCTCTGTCGCTTACAATAATATTTGGGTTTCCATGTAGCTTTTGAATTGTTTCCATAAATGTAGTAGCAAATGTATTGACTTTAAATAGATGAGATAATGCACAAAAGTGTGCATACTTGGTAATTATACCAACTACCACCATGATGACACTCCTTCCTTCGGACTTGGGTAAACCTGTGATAAAATCCATTAAAACTTCCAACGTTGACTTGGAATGGATAAAGGTTGTAACAAACTCGTGTATTAATAGTCTCAACTTTATTTTGTTGGAAAACCAAACATTTCGTCACAAACTTTTGAATATCAGATTTAAGGCCATCCCAAAAAAATTCCTTCTTAACCCTGTGGTAAGTTTTTAAAAATCCCGAGTGCCCTCCTAAGGGAGGTGTGCAATTCTAGAAGAATCTTTTGTTTGAGTTGGGAATTTTTACAAAGGTATAAACGATCTTTGTACCATAATGAATCATTTTTCTAGCTAAATGTATCAGATGTATTGGGATCTTGCTGTAACTTTTGAATGAGTGTCCACACTTCTTCGTCATTCTTCCTTTCATCCCTTGCATCAGTTATCCAATCTGGTTGGATAATAGAAATGTCACAAAACAATGCTTCCACATTCTCATCCTTTCTTGAGAGTGCATTTGCAACAACATTTTGCTTCCCTTTTTTTGTAGATGATTTTAAAGTCATAACCCAACATATTTGTGACCTATTTTTGCTGCTCTTTTGAGGATAATATTTGTTCTAAAAAGCATTTAAGACTATCATGATCCGTTTTTACCTTGAAATGTCTTTCCATTAGATAAGGTATCAATTGCTTAAGTGCATGTAGTATTGCCAACATTTCATTCTCATAAATAGGTTTGTGTAAATACTTTCCTTTGATTGGACAACTTTCAAAAGCAACAGGTCTTCCTTCTTGCATTAAAGCAACACCAATTCTATTTCCCGAGGCATCACATTCCACAATAAAGGTTTTTGTGAAGTCTGATGTAGCTAAGACCGATGCTTGGCACATTGCCTCTTTAAGATGTTCAAAGGCCTTAGTTGCTTCTGGAGTCCAAGAAAATGCATCTTTATTCAGTAATGTTGTTAGAGGTGCTGCTATCCTCCCATAATTCTTAAAAAACTTTCGATAATACCTTGTCAACCCGAGAAATCCTTCCAGATGATTTATGGTTGTGGTGATTTTCCATTCCTTAATGGATTTAATTTTGTTAGGATCTACCTTAACACCCTCATGAGATACAATAGGACCCATATATTTCACCTCATGTACTCCAAAGAAACATTTGGAGGTTTTTGCATATAATTGTTTCTCCTCCAATAGTTTGAGCACCCTACCAACATGTTGAACATGATCCTTCCAAGACTTGTTGTAGATTAGTATATCATCAAAAAATACTAACACAAAATTTCTAAGGAAGGTTTTGAAAATGGAATTCATCAAACCTTGAAATGTAGAAGGTGCATTGGTAAGCCCAAAAGGCATGACCAAAAATTCATAATGACTCTCATGAGTTCTAAATTTTGTTTTCAAAATGTCTTTAGTATTCATTCTTATTTGATGATATCCTGAACGAAGATCCAACTTGGTGAAGTACATTTCTCCATGTAATTCATTAATGATGAGAATGGGAAATTTATCTTTAATAGTGAGTTTTTTGAGCTCTTTATAATCTGAACACATGCGCCATGATCCATCCTTCTTGTGCACCAATACTACTGGAGTAGAGAAAGAACTTTGACTAGGTTGAATTATACCGGCCTCTAGCATTTCTGCAACATACGTTCAATTTCTGTTTTGGGCATATGGATATCTGTAAGGCCTGATGTGGAGGAACACTTCTTGGAATAAAATGAATAGCATGATCATGATCATGAATTGGTGGGAGGCCTTTGGGAGGCTCAAATACCTTGGAATGATTGTCCAAGTATTTTTGGAGATCTGGAGAAATACATGATTTTGATGTTTGAACTTCTAGTGAGCATAATTGTGCAATTACGCCCTGTTATTCTTTCTTTAGAAGCTTTATAATGCCATTAGAGCTGATTATCTTTCCTGGTTTCCCTATGATACCCCTGAATTCAACTTCCTTTCATTCCCCAAAAAAATTCAAAGCTATTACACCCAAATATTGTAACCATTGGACTCCTAGTACAACATCAACACCACCCATTGGAATGGAAAATATTGGACTATTCAATACATATTTTCCCATGGATAGCTTAATATTATGGCACTTTCCAAAGAAATTTATAGTTCCTCCATTTGCAACCATCACTTGACACTCTGGTGCTGGATATAGGAAGCAATTCAATTCCTTGGCTATCTTACAACAAATAAAAGTATAGGTACTATCCGAATCAATCAACACTATTAAATTTTTTTTCTTGATATTTCCTTCTATCTTGAGAGTTTGAGGAGTGGTAATTTGTGCCAATTCATTACAATATATGGTCGGATTCATTTTTTATTTCTACGGGGTTGGTTCCTGGTTTATATCCTTTTATTTTGACATTTCTTGTTCATTTTCTTCCTTCTCTTCATAATCTATGTAAAATAATTTCTTCTCAACACACTTATGACCTTTAGTGAATTTTCTATCACAACTGTAACAAATACCTTTTTCTCTTTTTTCCTCCAATTGTTTTGGTGTCAACCTTGTAGGTTGTGGAAGGCTAGGAGCATCAACACTTCTATCTTTATAGTTGTGAGTGGTAGACTTCCTTGTTGCCATAATTTTGCTTTCAAATTTGCTTGCTACCCTGAATGCCTTCTCTAATGAATCAATTTCCCAAAGGTGAACCTCATGTTGGATCTTATCCTTTAAGGTCCCTATGAAGACATCAATCCTATGCTCCTCTGTAATATCATTTACCCTGATATTCAATTTTTGGAAGTCCTCAATGTGCTCAGCCATTGAACCCTTTGTTTGAGATTTGTCTATTGGCTAAAGAAGGTGTTTCTATTTGTATCCTCATAATGTACTGTCATTTCCTCCGTAAAAATTGACCAAGTGACAAGTGGTTTACGTGAACAAAGCCATCGATACCATACAAACTGATTGGATTCTAAATTTAAAGTTGCAATGCGTACCTTTTGTGTGTTTTGCACATTATGGAGATCAAAATATTGCTCCATCTATAGTATCCATGATACCAGATCCTTACCATCAAACTTCCTCATATCGATTTTTGGAATATGGTGGGTCTTAAATCCCACGTTAGAGTCTATGAAATAATGATTAACATGTATTTTGTTCTCATCATGAGTTTCTTCTAATACCTTTTCTTCATTAGGAAGCATTTCTTGTAGCAACTTTTTCAAACCTTCCTTCAAACTTTCCATGTTTGTTTTTAAACCATTCTTCCATGTTTGATTTTAAACCATTATTCAAATCTTCCATGTTTCCTTTCATTTTGGATTCTATACCATCCATATTAGCTTCCATACCATTCTTCAAAGCATCTATCTTAGCTTCCATTTTATTTTTGGTTACTCTTTGCGAGAGTGAAATTTGTTGCACTTGGTCTCGTAATTTAGATATATCATGTTGCATTTCTTCCTCTTCATGCGACATAGTAGAGATTTCTGAGGACTTAATGGTTGTAGAATTATTTTGTTTGGGAGACATATTAGAACTAAATACTGATATATATCCTTCAATATGCCCTTTAAATCACTTCAAACTGATTTTTCAAACAAAAGTTATGCAAAATTAAAAAATACACACTTTTTCCTCGCTTTTTAGGAGCTCAATATTGAAACTATTGTATCTCTGTGATTTTGGATATCCAAGACTTGAAATTTGGTCTTGTGGTAGCCCTATGAGTCTTCTTTCAAATGCCACAAGTCATACCAAATTTAGATTTTTCAAGATAAAGTTATGCCCAATCTCCCACGATGACTTGATTATGGTCTTGTTAAGTAGATAGAACTTGTACAAAGTGCCACATGTCCCTGTTTAAACCTTCGGCTTTGAAAAAAATACAAAAGATACTAAAATCTGTGCATTTGCTTCCAATTTTTGCGAAATTCAAATCCAATTCTCGTCGAGGAAGTTTTGATGATTTTCCCAAGGTCACCTATTTGAGACGAAATTCTGTAGCAGGCCAAAACCATAACTTCTTCGGACCATATCTTTGAAAATAGAGAACAAAGATATGAATTTTTTATAGGACGTTCCTCTTTGGCTCCTTGTGGTAAAATTTTTAGCTTCCGAACCTTCATAGAAAAAAAAATTGTATCGAAAATTTCAAGGTAACCTGTTTGCAACAACGAAACCCTAGAATTCAAAGCTCTGATACCAAATGTTATGCAACGAGCTCACAAAATAGAAGAAAAAATAGATCAATAATTTAAAATTTATTCTCTTCGAGGGGGAATTCTCCTTTACATTACATAAATGAACAATTCTAGGATGATTTAAATGAAAAAACCTCTTTTCTATATATAGGAGTTTAAGGGGTCACAATATAATCAGAGCCAATATAACAATAATATTGTAAGGGTACAACAATAATAATAGTGGGCTTATACGGGGCACAATAATAACAATATGGGGACTACATGGGTACAACAATAAAAATAAGGGGGCTACACTAACAATAAGAATAAGTGGATACACTGGTAGTATAGGGACCTAACAAATGACCATAATTTTCTAATATTTTCCAGAATGTACTTCGAGATCCATGCTAGCGATACAAAATAAATCAGGATAACCTCGAGGACTGACTTGATCAACACCAACCTACTAGCTCTAGAAAGCCACTTGTTGCACCAATGATTGATGTGGCAATCAACCTTCACCACCAACCAAGCCCAGTCCTTTTGGACATAACAATTTGGCTTGAGATAGAAACCCAAATACTTTAGACCAAAGTCTAAATAATTGGTTGGGAAAGGGAAAGAAACAAAAAGGTGATGAAGCATCGGTTCAGAGAGATTGTGATAAATTATGGAATAATTTTGGGCATAGCACGCCTGAAAAGGGAGAGAATATCAATGATATTGGAGATATCCTGAACATCCCCATTGCAAAATATTAAGATATCGTCCACAAATAGTAAACGAGAGATAAAGAAATTCCTGGCCACACATACACCTTTGAAAGATCACATGTGCTTTGCATCATTAATAAGTTGACTTAATCCATCCACCACAAGGAGGAAGAGGAGAGGGGATAGATAACCTTATAGCAAGCCCCTATGATCTTTAAAGAAATGAGAGGCGACATCATTTATCAGAACAAAAAATGATACCGATTGAATGTAGGTCATCACCTAGTTGATGAAATCAAGACCATTGCCCAAATGCATCAGGAGAAGATTGATATATGTCTAGCTCACCCTGTGATATGCTTTAGATAAGTCTATCTTCATGATAGAACCCTTCAAGTTCTGAACTTTGAGATTGTGGATGCCTTTCTGAGCCACATTATTGGCCTTATGAATCTAGTAACCTTCTAAGGAGGATTTTTTAGAAGAAATATATCGAAAAAGGATAGGCTTTATACAAAGGGAAATAACTTTGGAAATGACCCTATAGATAACATTAAATAGGGAAATATGAGAGAAGTCAGGGAAGTAGTATGGATGGCTAGATTTCGAAATGAGAGCAATAAAGGTGGAAATGAAAGGAGGGAGGATGAAATCTTTCCAACAAGATTCTTTAATCACTACAAGCAAGTCCAGACCCATAAAATAAAAGAATTTCAGAAAAAATTCCACTCCCCAACCATCAAGCCCGAGACTTTTGTACCACTGAAAAATTTGCAGTGCTGGTTTTAGTTCATCCAACGAGACCTCCTCCATAACACTGCGACTTTCCTCATCATCAACCATACGAGGGAAAACTTGAGCCAAATGAATAACTTCAACAACTGACGCATTTGGGGGAGCTCTAAATTGATTTTCAATTTTTTTTTTTTTTTCCAGATCCTGGAAAGAAGAGAGCATTGTGCCCTGATCACCCTTCAAGCTCCTGATAATATTCAACGTTTTCCTCCCTTTTTCAAAACCATGAAAAATCTTTGAATTCTTGTCCCTGCGTTTTAACCATATAGCTCTACTTTTTTAATCTCCATTCCTCTCCCTAGCTCTGAGAAGGGCTAATCTCTTGATCTCAAGGGATCTACACTTAATTATAGATTTCGGGGAGAAAAAACCTTTGCCCTCCCTGACTAAGGAACCTTCCAACTCTTATAGAGTGAAAAGAGATTTGAATCCTCTCAATGCTTGGTAGATCCGGAGCTAAGATAGATCTAGGTTGGTTTTATTATAAAATTTATATATAACCACAAAGATTATTTTAATGTCGAATATAAAAATATATTTCAATGTTCAAAGAGAAGTAATAGAAAGTAAAAGATTCAATTGCTTTCTAATAGTAATAACAACAGATTTGTATTTCATTCAATTTTTAATATAAAATTAATATGTGACATTTCAATAATATTAACAATAATAACAAAATTCAATGTACGTCAAATAAAATATCTCAATATGCATGGCTAAGTAATATTGATGTGTATTTATAAAAATATATTAATAATAAAAATTCATTGTAATGTGGAGAATGTGGTCTATAAATAAACAAATTTCAATTGGGCACGCGGAATGCACTAAAATTGTTTTTGCTTGGCTAAGAGCTCATCTTTTTTAGACGTAAGGAAACAAATTAATGGCCCCCAGAAGCATTTGGTAGAAGTGAAAGCTTGCCCCCTTATAGACCACCACTGGGTAATTCCAGGTGGTGTGTTTTCTTTGAATAACAGTAATGAGTTAGTCTGCATCCATGAATAGTAGCCAAGGTGACTCTCTCCACTTTTGGTTTGACAACTAAGTTATGATAGGTTTTTGCATTGCAGAAAAAGATAAAAAATAAAATATTTCAATGCATATGTTAAGTAAAACATTTCAATGTCAACTATATACATATTATATATGATTAAAAATGAATATGTATATATTATATAAAATAATTGAAAAAAAATAAGTTCTTATGGTAACATCATGTTTAAAAAATCACACTTGGTCGAGAATTATGATCTACAAATTATCACACTCAATTTAAATCATAGTAGGGAGGATAACAACATCTCTCCCAACCGTTCAAACTAAACCTAATTGGTTATTTATGGGGTAGTTTAACTTATAGATGAAATGATCCTTTTCACGACATTTTCTCTGCTTAATTTTAACCAAAATCCAACAGAGATTTTTAAAAATTTGAGTTTAAGTTATTTAATATGTAAAATTCTAGCACCCCAAGAGTTTTTCAGGGTGTTGAATCCATTTATGCATCAAAAGAATCTATTTTAAATAACAAAAAATCATATTTTTGCTTGAAATGGTACCACCATATTCCGGTGAAAAAAGTTATTTCATCTATAAATTAGGCTACGCCTTTATTTCTTCATTCTTGCATTAGTTTAAATTTAAAAGTTTTAAAAGATAATTATTAAAATTATTTGAAATATAATCGCGATAAAAGTTTGATTCATTCTTATATTACTTATAAAGGTTTCATTCTTATATTATTATCAATGCGTAAAATGTTTAAAAAGAGTGTCTCAATGTAATGTTCTAAAATATAAATCTGACAAAAATGTGCTAATTAATTTTCAATAGTTTAGTCTTCCAATATATATGTTCTATTCAAATATGATTAAAACTTTTTGTCCAAAAGCACTTGATGACAACACTATATGTGTATTGTTAAATACATTGTCCTAATTAAAGAATTACAATACATCTATAAACATGAAATAAAACTAATTTAGTTCAAAATGGGCATCAAAACCATTAAAACTTTTTGTCCAAAAGCATTTGATGACAACACTATAGGTGTATTGTTAACAACATTGTTCTAATTAAATAATGCCAATACATCTAAAATAAAATCATGAAATAAAACCAATTTAGTTCAAAATGGGCATCAACATCTAGATCCACTTGTGTTCTTGAGTCTTCATGTTCCATAGTTGCATTATTAGCATTGATAGTTGGTCAATAGAGGCTTCAAAAACGTGTATAAGGTTATACAAGACCATGTTCCATGGAGGTAGTAGGTAATCCATAGGAAGTTGAGGTCAAGTTGTCCATTCTACAAGGTCGAGGATACAACATGAATTCAATATGAGGGAGATTGAGGTGTGCGATTATGCACTCTACTACAAAATGATTGAGGCCACTTGTATATGCGCTCCCCTTAAAATCTTCTGGAGGGCCTAATCTCCTCTTCCCATTCACTCAAATTAAGAAAATTTTCACTAGTGTTTATGGCACATTGATCTTGAACCCTATTATTGTCCTTGAATCGACACTTGAACCCTTCTTTCCAATAATTCCATTATTGGCTTGAATTTGACACATTTTGATTATTTCTATCATTCCCTTTAGACATTTCTTTATTCCTTTTTGCAATACTTTCAGGTTGTACAACGATGATTCTGAAAAAGATAATATGCCATGGATACATGCACATGGTGATGAGGGATACACATCAACACAATACACATGTTTGGTTGAGATGCTAGGCTCTTTCCATGTGGGTAAACAATATCCTCTGCATCTTTAATATCTTGAATTAAACCCTCAAACGACCACTTCATCTTACACAGAGGATTTGTCTTTGCCATTGTAACTCTCATCATTGTGCTGGTGCAAATGGAGCATGTTGTGAATGAGGTAAGATGGTGGCTAATGTTTGATTTTCTTCCTATCATCCACATGTTGGGATGCATGTTTCTTTTGTGGTCTCTCTTTAATGGAATTCATGGTGGGGTATACATGGTTCTTAGAGTCATTAGAGGAAATTTCAGCCTAAAAGTGGCCTCCTAATAAAAAATAAAAAATAATAGTTAAAATAATAAAATAAGAGTTATGAATTTTGGAGGGAAAAGAATAAAACTACTTCGTTTAATTGTATTTTTCGCTAATCTCCTTACATGTTTACTCAAATTTCAAGTGTAGACACTCGTTGGATGTGGAATTTGTGGAATTAAATTCCACATCTAATGCGTACCCATTATGCATACATTTGAGAAGACCCACATTGATAAAAAATGAAGATACATTAAAAAAGGTGTTTCAACACATTTTTTTAATGTATCTTCAATTTTTATCAATTTGGGTCTTCTCAAAAGTATGCATAATGGGTGCTCGTTGGATGTGGAATTTAATTCCACAACCAATGAGTGTCTACACTTGAAATTTGAGTAAGCTTGTAAGGAGATAAGCCAAGATTACAATTAAAAGTAGTTTTTCTTCTTTTCCCTCCAAAAATTTACATGTACCTCTTTTCAAATTTAAAGGATTTTGATTGGTTTACATATTATGACATGGAAATTACATGAAAATTTCATGGGCACTTTTAGTCTAAAATTTCCTCTAATGGCCCCCATTCGTTTTGCATAGTGTTACTTCACCTAGGTGGCCCCCCTTGCTTATTTGTTTGTCCAACTTTGTGTTAAGGTAGTAGAGGACATGGTGGAACTCTATTGTGTCAAATTATTCCCCCATATCGATCACTCGATGAGAAAATATGGAAATCTAAAGATTGGATGAGATTGTTTTATAGCAAAGGGCTCTTATGATAATCATGGAGTTTCCAATCATTCTGATTTTATGCACTTTGTTTATAAAAATAGTGAGGCCCCACAGTACACATAGAGATTTTGCCTTATTAGTTTTGGTAGTACCTACCAAGTCCCAAAGCATATTCAATCTCTTTTCTTCGTTTAGGGTCACAGGGGACCACAACGCCGTTGTTCCCAACCCCACTCTCCCCATTATAATGTTATTATGACCTTATCTTTGCTTTTGGGTTTTTCTCATTTTGCATTAATAATAATACTGGTCTAATGGGTGCTTTTTCTTTTTTCATGTAATTTCTTTTGGAAATAAAGGCACACCAAATATTATGTTCTTATTTGCATATGTATAAATATAAAAAATATGCACGAGTGATTAATCAAGGTTGGTAGTTGACGTTGTTTACAACTTCTAGAGATATACTTTTGGCTTTAAAAGTAGGTGGTTGTTGACCCAAATATACAATGAGATTTCCTTTTAGCCCTTTTACTTCTAATCATCTTTCTAATTGAGGAGGTTACAACTAATAGAGTAGTTGAATCTAGACGCCTTATTGTTTATGCACTAGATGTAGACAATGTTTCCTTCTTTTGATCTAAATTGTTTGATTTATGACCTTGTTTCCTCTTAAGATGTATTTTTAATAGTGTCTATCTACATAGAAGGGGAAGACACTAAACCCATATCCAAATCACCACTCTCAAATAGAGGGTTGGGTGCTTGAGCAAATGTTGTTGTTCTTGGGTTGGGTACTTAAGCCAATGTTGTTGGTATCGATTGTTCAAAATGGTATTTTACAATTTCCTTTGTTGGGTACGTGTTATATTATTTACATGGCTATCCCCATGTGTTGCATGTTGTGATAGGTATAATAAGGGGGTCATAGGGAGTTTGGGGTTACCACCAATTTTTTTGGGTGGATTTTTTGTTTTCGATTTGACAATTTTCAAAACACAATTTTCACATATAGTAGTTTTGGGCACATGGTTTTTTAGCCCCTGATTTTTTAGTTTCAGTTAAGGAACTATAATTGTATTATACTATGTGTGTGTGTGTGTGTGCACATGTGTTTTTCAAGGAAACAATTTTGGGCATTGGGGACCATCTGAGGAAAGAAATCAACCTCCCTCTTAACTCGAAGGCAAGAGAGAGGTTGCTGGTACATGTCCAACCCACATTATAGATGCACTTAAGAGTGAAACATAGTTAATTTATTCCAAATATACAACATGTAAAATAATGCGACTTGAACTTGCATGGGGATAATCACAATGATTCTATTCAACCCCCCAATCTAAAATCAATTGGTCTCTCTCTCTCTCCCTCTCTTTATATATATATATATTGAAAAAATGTTGTTTTTTTTTCTTGGTTTGTGTTTCCAGGATAAAATATTTGTGTTAATATCTGTGTTTTCTATTGCATCTTTTCTATTTTACTAAGAATATATTTGTATAAGGTTTAAAATCTACATTTGGTATTAGAACAATTTTGACTTCAAGGGGATGCCTTTGTGGCTAAGGGGTTTGGCTAGGGCCTATGGTAGACCTTGTTATAGTGGAATATTTGTAGAAGCGATTTTTGTGGTGAAAATAAATAGCAAGAAGTTGAAAGAGAGAGATCGAAAAATTCAATGGTAGAGTTTTGAGCCATGAAAGCTAAAACTAGAATATTTGTTGCTGGATAGAGATCAATGGATTATTGTGGATCCAAGTTCTGCATCGACGAAGATGTCAATAGAAGACTAGACCAAATTGGATCAAAATGAAAAGAGCACACTGCAATTTACTCTTAGATTCAATATCACTAAATGTTTAAGGGGAAGCTACAAAAAAGGCTTTGTGAAACAAGTTAGGGGCTTTGTATCAGTCTAAGTCCTCAGTGAGAAAATTGTTCTCATGAAAAATGTTTTGTAACCTAAGGATGAATAATGGAGACCCTATGATAGAGCATCCTAATACCTTCAATAATGTGGTAATTCAATTATTATCTATTGATATTAATATTTCAGATGAAGATAAGTGTATAAGTTTTTTTTGTTCATTACAAGACTCGTGGGATAGTCTAATTGTTTCCATATGTAGTAATGCAACTATTTTAAGTTTTGATAAAATAGTCTCATTCTTGTTATTAGAGAAGATGAGATGAAAAAATGGAAATTTAGAACACATGAATTTTCTATAAGAGGATAATCCAAAAATATAAATATAAATATTTCCTCCAGGGCGAGATCTAAATATAGAGGAAGATATAAATCTCCCTAACAATTCATTAAGGTGTGTTGGAGATGTGGAAAAGAAGGGAATTAGAAAAAATATTATAGATCTAAAATTACTAAGAAATGGGAGGGATCTAAAGGTGCTACTTTTGTAGAAGAAAAAACTTCCTTAGGTGAAGGATGGGATGTGTCCTTGGCTTCTTTAAGTACACATGTAAACCATGAGGCATGGTTAGTCGACTCAGGTGAATCCTTTCATATGACTCATAGGGAGTAGTTTTTCGAGCATGAAATATATGATGGCCATGATGTTTTCTTAGGATATGACCCAACATACAGAATAATAGATTGAGAAAAATTCAAGTTGAAGCTCATGGGTAGAAGGATTAGAATACGACTTGGTTTTCTACACATCCTAGCATTGGCAAGAAGTTTGATTTTTGTAAGCAAGATGAACAATGAAAGTTTAAAAGCAATGTTTGAAAAGGATACCTATAAGATGGTTCAAGGGGAAATGGTCTTGTTAAAAGGAGTTCAAATTGTAACTCTCTATAAGGTGCTCGGTAAAATCTATTGGTGATGGGTGCAACAATTTTGTTGTTCCTAAGAGTGGAGTTGAAGAAGGAAAAGTTCCTACGACCTATGGAGAAAAGGCTACGTTGTGGTATCGAATACTAGGATATATATGAGAGAAGGGTCTTCAAGTATTGCATGATAATGATATGGTAGAAGGTATGTCTAATTTATGTTTGGATTTTATTTTTTGTGAACATCATTTATATGGGGAGAAGAATCGAGTAAGATAATCCTAATTTATATATATATATATTTTATAAATACACATATTTATTTCCTTATGAGGAAATATGAAGTCTTTCACAAGTTCAAAGAGTTTAAGGCTATTGTGGAAACTTAAAAGAGAAGAAAATTAATGTACTAAGGACATATAATGATGCAGAAATTATGTGGGAATTAATTTGAAGTATTCTATAAGAAGTTTGGTATAGCAAGCTAGAAGACTACTCCATACACTTTATGGAGAAATCAAGGAGCATACTCAATGGCATTGGGTTAGGATTTGAATTTTGGGTGGAGGTAGTGGACATTGTGTGTTATTCGGTAAATAGATCACCTTCATCAACATTGGATGACAAGATTCCACGTAAGGTATTGTTTGGTAAGAAACATTCTCTTAAACATCTTGGGGTATTTGGCTGTGATGCTTATGCACACGTTCCAAAGGATAATAGGAGTAACCTAGATAAGAAATCTGAAAAGTGTATCTTTATTGGATATAAAGATGGTTTGAAAAGTTATAAGCTTTGGAAGCTAAAAACTAAGAAGGTTGGATATAGTAGAGATGTGGTATTTAGAGAAATAAAAAATGTTGTAAAACAGGAAGTCCTACCAAAGGAGAAATAACTATAGAATATAAAGTTTGAATTGAAGGATGATGAATTATAATTTAAAAAATAACATGAATCAAAGGAAGAAGAACCACATACTTAAACATTGAGGAGATCGGTTTGGAGAAGAAATCTACCAAATATGTATACTCCACCTAATTTTCATTTAAAATTTGCTTTGTTTATTATTGATGATACTCCTTGAATTTATAGGGAGGTGATGGGTTTAGAGGATGAAAAACTATAGAAAAAATTCCATGGTTGAAGAAATGGCAGCCTTCGACAAGAATGAAGCTTGGGACCTACTGAAGTTGCTACTTGCAAAAATTCCCATTAGCATAAAATGGGTGTTTAAAAAGAAACCGAATGCAAAATATAGTTTGGAGAGTTACAAAGCTCGATTAGTAGCAAAAGGTTATTCCTTGGTAGAGGGAATTGACTTTGGTGGTATTTTTTTCTCTTATTGCCAAGTTAACTTATATTAAATTTCTTTAATTTGTTACTGCTGCTTTTTTATTTTGGATATGGAAGAAAAAATCTACATGAAGAGGTCTGAAGGATTTGTTGTGAAAGGAAATAAAGAGCTAGTACGCACACATAAAAATTCCATGTATAGGTTAAATCAATCACCAAGGATGTGGTATAAAAAAAATGATACTTATATATTAGGACTTGGATTTATAAGAAGCAAAGTAGATCACTATGTGTATTTCAAATTAGTTTGTAATCATTTTATTTATTTGGCATTATATCTGGATCATATGTTGTTGATTGGAATGACAAAGAAATCATCAATGAAGTGAAAAATCAATTGTTCTCTAAATTTGACATGATGGATATTGGTGCTGCAAATTTTATTTTGGGCCTGGAAATTAAAAGATATTATGGATATGGGAAACTCTGGTTAACAGAGGAAGAATTTCGAGACAATATAGATATTTAATATGTATGAATGTAAATCAGTGCAAGTGCCTATTCTTGTAGGTGTAAAGTTATCTACATATTAGTGTCCCAAGACATAGGAAGAGGAAGAGGACATTTCTTGCATTCCATATGCCATTGTGAATGGAAGGTTGATGTATGAAATGGTTTATACTAGACCAGACATTGCACATGTAGTGGGATGGGAGTGTTGAGTAGGTATATGTCAAAACTAGGGAAGGAGCATTGGATAACAATAAAGAGGGTTTTCAGGTATTTGTGTGGCACTACTGGTTATGGAAGGAAGACCATGGTTGGAAAAAGTGTTGGACATACATGGATTTGTTGATGGAAATTGGGCTACAAATCTAGATAAAAAAATATCTACAAGAGGGTAAGTGTTTAACCTATTTGGATGAGAAATTAGTTGCATGAGCAAGAGATAGTCTGTAGTGGCACTATCAAATTATAATTTGAATACATGGTAGCCATTCAAGAAAACAATAAAGAAATATGCTTGTAGATATTGTATTCAAGTTTTTACTTGGTACAATGAGTTGTGAGGATAGATTCTGATATTTAGAGTGCAATCTTTCTATCGGAAGACCTAGCATACCAATCTATGAAAAAGCATATTGATGTTAAGTATTACTTTGTGAGAGATATGGTTGAAAAAATAGAAGGTGTTGCTATTGAAGTTGGACACTTGTTGCAAATTCATTAACAAAATATGTGAGTTCCGAGAAGTTCTCTTGGCGTAGAGAAACAATGGTCATTATTTCCCTGGATTGCTTATCATGTACTATTGTGACTCATTGTGTTCAAAGAAAACTACAAGTAGGAGCATGTTGGACATGTGTTCTATTCTTTGCACCACTATCCCCATGCATTATACATTGTGTTGGATGCAACAGGGGGTGTCAATCCCCTTTGTTTGGGGGCTTTTCATGGGTTCAATGGCGACACCCTTGAATTTTATTTTTTTGGTGGTTTTTTACACATGATTTTTCCATTTAACATTTTTGTGGCACATGGTGATTTTTCCCATGATTTTTCATTTCAATTAAGGTGATTATAATTGTATTATAATATATGGAAAATGGTGGTTTATAGATGCTGCGATTATATATATATATATATATATATATAAACTAGACCAGTAACACAAGTTCAAATTCTTGAGGTTGCTAAGACCTTATCTAAGTAGAGAATATTGTAAATATAAACTTATAAAAATAGGCTAGCTGTTCTAGACCTTGACATGCCTCGATATGAGAAGAAAAAAAAGACTACTAGTGTTGCAAGTAAAAAACTAGAGAGTCATAACAATTATTGGGAAGAATCTTCAGGAATCCTTGCTAGCTGGTCATTACCCTCATATGAGGAGAAGGATGTGTTGGTTGATCTCTTGGCTAGAATGCTCAAATTGTGGTCAAAACTCGCAAGCTTTTCGTCCAAATCTACCAATATGAAAGAATTCTCCCACTGATTCCTCCTGTACCTCGCTATGTCCCATGCAATACAAATGAAGTTTAACCTTATGCTAGCTTCATGCTATGATTGATGAAGTCACATGGGCAAATGTAATGTGCCAATTATTGTGTGAGACACAACCCAATTTCATGTGAGTTGGTATAATATCAAGGTGGGGTGGGGGATGAAGCGCTTGGTCCTGGGCACCCTCCTTGAGGTATAAGGTCCTTCGTAGCCAGATCTTGATAGTGATTTCAAATGGATTTTGTAATTCCATCACTTCAATCCTAGTCAAAGGGATGAGTTGTTATTTTGAGAACAAAATTGGTTAGCTTATCAACCAATTTTTTTCCTTCTTTGCAGACATGAGAGAGGAGGTGTTGACGGGAAAATTTGTCCGGCCAACAGTAAGGGATCTCCCCGGTGAAAAGACCCAATTAGACCTTAAACCGTTTGGAGTAGGGATCCCATCCGGGGTGTGGGTCCGGTTACCGCCTAAGACGCCTTCCCTTCTGGTCTCAAAAGAACCTGATCAAACCTGTGGACACACACTTATTCATAGGATACGAAATACATGATTGATGCATGGAACATGTCTACAACACTATGCGTAGCAATAGAACGAATAAAACACATACGCCCGAAGAAATGCAGTTAACGGCACGTCTTTGGGGTCATGCTTGCAAGGTATCTTACCACAGAAGAAATAGTTCTTGATGGCAAGATCCTCCTTACTTCTGAAAGATAAAATGAAATGCTAATAGACAAAGGTATTAACATTCATTTAGAAAGCGATAAAACTTACTTCTGAAAGATAAAACGAAATGCTAATAGACAAAGGTATTAACATTCATTTAGAAAGCGATATAACTAAACATCATCAACACAATCATAGATAAACATGATGCATAAATGATATTATCAAAAGGGCAGTTTCATTAATCATAGGATGTTCTGAAACTTTTCAGGAAATACACATAGTACTGTCACAGCAAAATACATCATCCGACAAAGGGGATTTAGCAAGTATTCGTATTCATATGTCTAAGAATATGGTCTTTCAATACAATACAATGTAGCTCTTGAGTCTTCCAAAAAGAAAAAGCCCCTATACAAGCTCCCGTAGGAGTATATATAATGCCAAAACTGCCCGTTGGGTTTCCTTGACTGTTCACCTTCTTGACCGTTGGGTTACCTTGCGACCCATTCTTTCTGCGACCTGACTGGTATGCATGACTTGCGACCTGGGTAGGTGATGCGACCTGCGACCTGCCCTGTTGGTGCGACTTGCGACCTAGCTCTACTTGCTACTCATGACTTGCTGCTACCGGGCTGTGGATATGGACGCGAAATGTAAATGTCAGGGACGTCAACCTATTTCCCCTTGAGGAAATCCTACCATGTCCGGTACTCTGCCGCTATGGGGGAAACCAGAGGTACCTCCTCCTTCAATCGATGCACACATTCCAACGCATTTGGTACTAAGGTTTCCCTTTTCTGTGCGATCTGATTTGAAAGCGAGGAAAGCTTGGTATAAATCCACGCTGGAGTGGCAATAAATTGACTCAGATGCTCTTGAGATGCTGAGGGCTCTAGATCAGCAGCGGCTTGCTTGATAGGTTGCAAAAATGATTGGATGTCCTGGTCCACTTGTTCCCAGGTTTTCTCTTCGTCTAATGCCCCAAGCGATGGAATGTGGTGCAACGTATGCATTGAGTCGATACCACTAATCAGGTGGTCGTACGAGGACATTATTTTGTCCAGGTCCTTAGACAGTTTGTCCCTAGATTGTATCGCCATGCGGAGTTGAACCTTTGCATCCTGCGTGTGAATCCAGTCCCTCTTAGGCAAATTTTCAGGTGCCTGAGGGTACTGTATTGTCCAACCCATCATCCTGTCTAAGGCCTGTGAAGCCTCTCTGAGCTGCTCGTGTCTTTGCCTGGTTTCCGCTCGTGCTCTTTCCAGTGGAGCGACTGTTTGTTTGATGGTGAACATTTCACCGTATACCTGCCACATGGTCACTTCCAACACCTCACACTCCTTGAAGATGGCCAGCGAGACTTCATTTACTGGTGGAGCCTGGTTTCGAAGTTGCTGGACTTCTGCTTGCAATTCTGCTTTCTCTTGCTCTGCTCTCTTCTCGTGTTGCTCAGCTGCGTGCAGTCTATTTTGTAGAGATACTATTTCTCTACTCATTCAGGTTACATTCTCTTCCGTAGCCGCGGCGAAAGCAGTACCCGCTGATGCTATCATTACAGGATTAGTCCTGGTATCAAGGACTATGTCTTTGCCTATTGCTACTGTGGATGCGGCAGAGGGAATTTGCGCCAATGACCTCCTCTTCTCTTGCCGGATTTTGAACGAAAACTGATCGAATGTGAGTCTGGTCAGGTCAAACACATCTTCTTCCTGTCCCCGGGGCGATCTAACGTCAGGGAGTTTGGTACGGCCCAGAGGTATATCGAGGGGAGTCACCTCAAGGTCGTCTAGCATGTCATCCTCCCTTTCCTCTGTGTTCTTTTCTTCTTCTTCCTTCCGCCGGCGTTCAGCTTCTGCTGCTGCTTTTGTTTCGGCCTTCTTCTTCTGCTCAGCTGCAGCAGCCTGTTCGGCTTTCTTTTGGCGTTCAGCCTCTGCTTTGTCCAGCTCTGCCTTAAGTGCCCGTTCTGCTGCGGCCTGTGCCTCCTTGCCCTCTTTTTTTTTCCTGGCCTCTTTGGCCTGCTTCTTCTTTTGTGTTGCTGTTGCACTCTTTTGGCGTGCTTCCTCATCCTCTTTTAGCTTCTTCTCCCTTTCTTGCTGGGCTTTTGCCTCTGCTTCCTTTTGTTTGATTGATGGAATAAGCCCTGTGTTGGTTCGAGATTTCTTGGGTAAAGAGGAAGAGGAACCTTTTAACTGACGACTTCTGTCTTCTAAGCTCTGATCATCTGGGTCTTCTTGGACCACGTCTGCTCCCGGGGCACTTTGTCTTTCAGCATTATACCAGTTTCTTCTCTCATCTTCCGTCAGGCGCTCAAGATGCTGATAAGTCCACTTGAATTTAGCTCTCAAGCAGTGTCCAGGAACTATTTTCTCTGGGTCATAGGTTCGGTGTTCAAGCGCCCCGAGCTGATAACTTCTCATTGCTTCTGCTTCTGCTGCTACTTCCCTGAAGTCTTTAACTGTGAATGCACCAATGGTGAGGGGTAGCGTGGGCCACGGCTTATTTTTTCCTTTAGACAGGATGCTGGAGAATCCGTGTGACATTTGAAAACATACCTCCTGGATAAGCATTTTGTCTGTCACAAAGCGAGGCATAGCATGTGGCGCCTTGTAAGTTCCAAAGACTCGGATGAAGGTGTATCCAGGGAAAGGGAACCAGTGTGCCACTTTGACTAGAGTCTCCTTGGCCCGCCACGACATGCAGGGGGCGTCTTGGCCAAATAAATGTCTGTATAGAGAGGGGATAAATACTTGGGAAATCTGATCTATATCCTGTTTGTATTTGGACTCCAAAAATACCTTGAGTTGTAGATGAATTGCGCGCGACTGCTCGGAATCCCAGTTGTGCGCCCATCCCTCAAACTGTACTCTGGCGCAGACAACATCTAGTAGGTAAGAAGCCATGTAAAATTCGGCAGGCATTCCTTCATCTAGGGCCAATGCCGCGTTCAAGTTGGTCTGCATCGAATGCATCAGTATGCCAGCCCAGTTGAAATGGGTGCCATATGTTGTCACATACTCCATGATAGTAGCCCAACTGCCGCTGAAGGTGGAGCAATCTGGGCGCCCGTAAAGTCTGTAGAGCATGGCGGCAACCAATTTGTAAACCTTCCTCAGGCTCGCCACTGGGTACTCTTGATCTTTCTTGACCTTGAACTTCTCGGGCTCCTCCCACCATTGTCTAATAGTATCAACTATTGGAACGGCGTGAGCAACAACCCATTCTGGAGAGAAATGCTCATCTAGGCGAGGCAGTGAGTAATAAACGTGCGCATCCGCGCCTACCAGTGTAGCGAAAGCTCTGCCTTGGTTGTCCCTGATCACAAACTTCTCGGGGTCCGTCTTTTGTATGATCCAATCTATGACTTCCGGACATGGGAATATGGCTGGATGCGCCCCTGCCATATGTAGTTTAGACCTCTTTACCGCCAAGTATACTTCCCGGTCTGGGAGATCTTCTGGAAATTCCTCCTCCGGTATGGCGAACTCATGATAAACTTGGTACCATCTCATGCTGTCGTCTTTTGTAAAAGTACATAGTGTATCTCTGTATATTGGGGGTGGGGACACCACCTCTAGCTCATCAATCTCTTCCACTATTTTCTTGTCCTTCCTCCGAGATAGCGGCGGCGCCATGTCACTAGAATCTGACAACACCGGTATGCACTCTATGCCTTCTTGAATTTCACCTGTCAAATTCATAAAGGAATCCCACGATAAGAACGACATGGTGATAAAAACCAGTTACAATTTAGTGATGAGATTTAGCTGCGCCAATGCAAAAAGCTAGATGCGGGTCGGCGGGTCGCGGATTACAAGAGCAGTCCCGAGGGCGCGACCTTGCGACCTCACGACCCGGATGTTGAGTGTTGGGTGTGGTCTCTAGAAAATTGGAAAAAATACGACCTTAGGCTATGACTAGGTCGCTGGTCTCCACCAGTCGCAAATCTCGAAGCGGGAAAGCTGGGCTTTGGGCTGCGACTGGAGTCGGCTGGAGTCGCCAATTACGCAACATATGGCTTGCCGGGGGGTTCTGACGACCTTGAACCTCCTTTTCTCCCTCCTCTTGAGGATTTACAAGTTAGCTAGGTCCAGGTGGATGCGTGGCGGTATTTAAATAGCAAGGGGTGATCTTGTGGAAGTGTGAATCGGAAAAACGGTGAGGTTTGGGCAATTTATGCGAGAAAGCGATTCATAAAACCTCGAAACATAAAAAAGCTATTCGAACAATTTAAAGGCACGAGGGAGATGGGTTTGGTAGAAAGATAGCAAAACGGAAACGGCGGGAAGAAATGGCAACTTACAGGAAACGCGCCGGTTAATTTGTCATTTTCTTCTGAATGCTTGAATGTGTAAAATCACGACTGCGACCTCCTTTTATAGAAAGCCGCGCGTGCGGCAGTAGTCGAATTCTTTTGAATTATAGAGTTGATTAATTTACGAGTTTTGCGACCTTGCGACCTTGCGACCTGGGGTCGGTAGATTATAGGTATTTGAGTCGCGCTTTTCCATGAAAATTGTAGTTTTGCGACCTTGCGACCTTAAACGACTGAGGTGTTGATCGGCTGGTCACATTTTTATCAAATTTGGGGATTTGCGACACAGAGACACATGAGCTTTGAAGATCGCAATTATAGATACCATTAGTCGCTTGATTTCATCAAGCTCATTTTAACTTTGCGACTTGGCGACTTGGCGACTTAGCAGTTTCTCTTTAGTTTTTAGGGCCTCCAAAAATTTGAAAGGGTGGCCTTTTTTGGAGGGTGTTGTAGGGGCTACAACAAATGGCGATTCACTGGACGAACTCAGAGTCTCTGCTGATGGTTAGTCTCGGCGGGGGGAGGGAGGGGCCTATGCTAACTGTTTTCTTTTACCTTGTGGTTGACATTTCCTAGCCTTTGGCACCTAGCTGGGTTGCTCAATCTGCTGGTCTGCTTGGGCGCCATTCCACCAAATTCATTTCTTCAGGTCTCAGGACTGGAAGGGTTGGAGAACTCCAGGCGGCCACAGGGTCTGGTACGATTATTTTGTCCTCATCGTGTTGCTCCGCTACCAGCGAACCTCTCGGTCCCGACGGAGTCACTGCCTAGGAATCGTGAACGTTGCTCCGCTGCCAGCGAGCCTGGTCAGTACCCCGGCGGAGTCGTTGCATCACCTCTCTGCGCAGGAAGCCTTTCTCAATTCTTTACCCTTTATTAGTGTGCTATTGCACTTATTTTGAATGTGCCTGAGGCACTTATTTAGATGTGCTCATGGCACTTATTTGAGATGGAAATTTAGCCTGGGCGGATGAGGGATCCCGACTTATTTTGCTTGCAGAGAGGTTGTTCCTGGTCTGGTATGAGGACTTTGGTTTTTCCCAGATACCCTGTCGTAGCATAGAGTACCTGATTTCCCTTCTGGTCCGGTTACCATTTACACTGCATTTTCTTTTGTGGACACCCTCTCAGACTGGCGAGGTAAGCTTTCCTGCTTGATGACTTGAGCTCGGCGATATGCTACCTTTAGGTGCGGAGAACAAGCCAGCTTTTTCCGCCTTTGAGTTTATCGGAAAAGGCTTTCCATCAGCGCAGAGCCTGTTGCAGTATGCCCATTTGCGTGGCTCTAACAAATCCTTCCTTAAGCTTTTATTTTATTTTATTTTATTTATTTTTTTTGAAACAAAGGTGAAACAAGGAACTATGGTACAAAATAAGACAACCCTCCAAGGGCTGCTAAGTGAAATAGTGTTTTAGGTCATGCCCGTTTACCGGGAGGACCTCGACTCGTCCATCAAGGGTTTGAAATCTGAACGTGTGTGATCCTATCTTTTCGTTAATTTGGAACGGGCCTGTCCAAAGTGCTTGGAACTTGGCATGCTTCCCCTTTTCCTCATGGGCTTTATCCCACTTAAGAACCAGGTCTCCTACTTCAAAAATTTTGTTTCCCGCAGACTTTTTGTCAAACCATCTTTTGATTCGGCTCTGATGGATGGCAAACTTTTCCCGGGTCTTTTGCCTTTCTTCCTCCAATTCCAGCAAGGTATCGATTCGGGTCTGTAAGGTGGGACATGGGGTACCATGACATTCTTGGGACAGTTGGAGGGCCGGGAGAGATAGATGAGAAGGGAGGACAACTTCTTTTCCATACACGAGGACAAATGGGGAGGTGCCTAAAGAGGACTTGGGAGTAATACGGTCAGCCCACAGTGCATTGTGAAGGGCATTGTGCCAGTTGCGCTGGTGGGATAGCAGAGTCTTCTTAATAATACGGATAAGGTTCTTGTTAGTGGACTCAGCCAACCCATTTCCCTGGGGGTAGTAATTTGCAGAATGTTTCAGAATAATACCATTTTCCAGTGCAAAATCATATAATTTAAAAGATGAGAAATAAGTCGCATTATCAAAAACTAAAGAAGTCGTAACGCCAAACCTGGTCATGATGGAATGCGTGAGGAATTCTATTACCTCTTGATCGTTGATTCGGCGTAACGGTGTTGCCTCGACCCACCTGGTGAAGTAATCAGTGGCTGTAAGGATATACCGATGTTGTTTAGAAGAGTGAGGTGTGATTTCACCAATTACATCCAAACCCCATTGTTGGAAAGGTTCCTCTACTGCTACTGAGAGTAGGGGTGCGGCTGGCCGTGCTTCTCGGTTAGCAAACTTCTGGCACTGAATGCATTTCCGAACATATGCATGCGCGTCTCTGAAAAGAGTAGGCCAATAGTATCCTGCGCGCATTATCTTATGGGTAGTAGTATCTCCGGAAAAATGACCTCCAGCTGGCCCGTCATGCAACTCAGTTAAGATTTTCTGCGCTTCGTCAGTTTCCAAGCAGCGTAACAGGACCCCATTATGGTGTTTCTTGAATAGCTTACCTTGGATCAGTTGGTGAGATGCGGCTTTGAGTCTTATTGTACATTTCTGTCGGGCAGTAAGAGCAGGGTCCATGGTGCCTTGGGCCAGATATCTTGAAATATCAGAATACCAAGAAGGGCTATTTTGCTGAGGCACATGGTCGCTTTGATACATGTCAATCTCTTGTTCCCAACATTCCTCTTCACTTTCACGAGCACTTGCAGCCTCTGCGGCCATTTGACATAAGCCCTGTCCTTTAACGGTATGTGCTGGTTTGAACTCTAAATCGTATTCTTGTAAACACGCCATCCAGTTTCCCCGCCTTTCACCTAGCTCTTGCTGCATGAAAAGTGAGCGGACTGCTGGGTGCGGTACAAAAACCGTGACGTGATTTTTCAAGATGTAGGGCCTAAAATGTTTTACAGCCTTGTAGACCGCATAGGCTTGCTTGTCAATTTTTGGATAGTTTAACTCAGCTCCCTGTAGACCGGTGCTCATAAAGGAAATGGGTCGTTCATCATTATTACCATCTTTCTGCGTAAGGACGGCCGCGAGTGAGGAATCTGAAGCAAAAGTGTACAGGATGAAATCTTTGCCAAAATCTGGACTTTGTAGGGAAGGAGCTTCAGCTATCGCCTGTTTGATTTTGTCAAAGGCCTCCCTTTCCGGTAGGTTCCATTGGAACGTAGCATTCTTTTTGATCATTCCCTGTAATGGCTTGACTATCTGTGCGAAATCTGATATAAATTTTCGTACGAAATTGATCTTCCCCAAAAAAGATTGCATCGTTTTTTTACTCCTAGGAGGAGGAATTTGAGCAATGGCCTTTACCCGTTCCGAGTCGACAATAATACCTTGTTTAGTTATGATATGACCTAGCAAATTTCCTTCTGCCACGGCGAAAATGCTCTTCTTCAGGTTAAGTTAAATTCCATATTTTCTACATCTCTCAAAAATTTGCCTAAGGTGGCGTATATGGTCGCCCCGGTGTTTTGAAAACACGGTGACGTCATCTAAGTAGACCACCACACTTTGGCCTATCAGCCCTTTGAAGGCTATATCCATGGCCCTTTGGAAGGTTGCCCCTGCGTTGATTAATCCGAAAGGCATACGCCTGAATGCGAACGTTCCCCACTTGGTTCGAAAAGTGGTCTTCAATCTATCCGGTTCAGCTACCAGCACTTGGTTGTAGCCGGAGAAACCGTCTAATAGGAAGAACATTTCAGACCCAGATAGGGCTTGTAATATCTGCTCCATGGGCGGCACTGGATAGTTGTCTTTGTTTGAGGCATGATTCAGATTGCGAAAATCTACGCATAAACGGATTTCGCCAGACTTCTTACGTACGGGTACCAAATTTGATACCCACGTAGAGTGACGGATTTTGAAAATAATTCGTGCATCTAAGAGCTTCTTGAGTTCTTTCAGGATCAATGGTTCCAGAGTAGGATGTACCTTTCTAAGCTTTTTCTGGAACGGCTTTGCGCCTTCTTTCATGGGTATAACATGCTGGATGATTCGAGTATCATACGTACGTAAGTCATCATATGTCCAAGCAAATACGTCCCGATACTTGCGAAACAGTTGAGTGAACGCCTGCGCCTCTTGGGTGGTGCAGTCTTTCCCAAGGTTGACGAACTTAGGATTATCTTCTGATCCCAAGTTCACTTGTCGATGGGCCAGGATGGAGCTTTGCACTTTGGGATTCGGGGGCCCACGAAAACGGCTCTGCAGATCGAAGAGTTTCTCAAGTGACACTACTCCTTTTGGCATGGGATTCCCTCTGTGTTTCTCAAACTCTTCCTGCACAGCTTGGTCGTGCTCATCTTCATCTATTGCGGCATCTTTGAATGTTTCTAAGTTACACATGAACTCTAGTACCTGTTGATCATCATCAAAGACGCGTAAGTTAGTTATGTTGTCTGGCACGGAGGGTGTATATATAATTTCAATAGAAAAACCATCCCTTAAAGGGGTGAATCTAGCAACAGCATTAGCCAGAGTATCTGCTGCTGCATTGTGCATCCTAAGGACAGATTTAATTCCAAATGCATCAAAACCAGAAATCAATCGCCATACCTCTTGTTGATACGCCTTTAAATGCGGAGATAAACAGTGAATAGTGTTGCGTACCTGGCGGGTGATAATCTCGGAATCTCCAATGACCTGCAAACATTTTACCTTCAAGTCCAGTGCCTTTTTAAGTCCAAGGATTAATGCCTCGTACTCAGCAGAGTTGTTGGTGCACTGGAACTCTAGCCGGCATGAGATTAAGTATTTATTCTTGTGCGGGTCAAGCAATATGCAACCAGCACCGGCTCCGTCATGGGTCTTGGAACCGTCATAATACAAGGTCCACATGTCACTTTCCGGCTCCTTCGGGGTACTAGGTTGTGGAGGGGTCCCTGCTGGTGGTGAGTCAGGGATAACTTGCTCTTCTGTGACAAGTGCTAGTTCAGATTGGACTTCGGGGCCTACGGAAGACTGAGGGGGTTGGTAGCATCCGAATATTGCCTCCAGAAAGCACATGCCAAGCTCTTCTTGTGCAAAGCTGATGGGTTCATTAACGGCATCCAAATCAATGACGGTGTGTTTCATATAGGGTTCACTCTCTACCCTGATTTGATTATTCCGCCCCTTGTAAGGAAGCCACAAGTGGGACCAGTCGGTGGCGAAGTAGCCTTGTAATTTGCTGGACCAATCTCTACTAAGCAATAGGCCGTATGCTTCCGGGATATCGACAATCACAATGTCAATGCACTGATGGACCCTAGAGTCTGACGATAAGCGAATAATGACATTGTTCAACTCTCCTACGGCTGGTACTTGTGATCTGTCAAGTTGTATAATCTTTGCGTCAGTTTTTTCCGAGCGAATGTTCAGCTTTTTACAGACGGATAGGGGCATGACGTTTGTAGAGGCACCGGAGTCGACTAGACAGTTGTGGACATTGAATTTAAAAATCTCGAAGGACAAAAGGAAAGGAGGTGTGGATCCTCTTGAATTGGTATTGATGGCGTTTACTATGGACTGTACATCTGGTCCGGCTTGCGCAGACGTGTTGCTCACAGTCTTCGTAGCTGAAGTATTTGCGAAAGCCTTAAGAATGAGCTCCTTTTGATTAGTAATGCGGGCCAGCTCATAGAGAGAAATGTTTGCTCTTGTTTTCTTCATATCTTCAACAATATTATAGCCGGGCTCTGGTTGAGGGCTAGGCTCGGCGGAAGTCTTAGAGGATTCTGTCGGAAGTTTGCTCTTTTGACTCGCTCGGGTAGTGTTGTTAGGAAGTTTCTCCGGGGCAGATTGTTTTTCGTTTCCTGGGGGCAGGATTTTCCTTAGGAAAGCCCTTTTCTTGTCTTCATAGGATTGCTCGGGAACAGGTCCTTTGATTCTGAGGCTATAATTCCGTACGGGCTGATCTTTGGGAGCATCTGCCATGTAGATATCAATGGGGGTAAGGTTTTCTCCACCTCAGATTATGTCAAAAGCAAGGATAGAAGATCCTGGTTCTTCGTTGGAGGGTGGATCCTCATCATGATCTGAAACATCATCCTCCGTCACATCTCCTGGAGTTTGGTCATCTAAAAGTTGATTAACTACTGCTGTCATGCTGCCAATCCATTGAGGGCACGTTTTTTCAGAGTGGGCAGCTTGGTGGAATGAGCAGAAGTTGTCTTTCCCTATCTCTTCCACATTGAGAGCAGCATTTGTGTTAGACGGAGGTCTGTTAGTGTTGGGATTACTTTTTCTGAAGAAAGGTTTGGGTGGTTTAGTGCTAGTTGTGGCTTCTGTGCCTTTTCTCCTTAGGTCAGTGACTTTTTTCGTTAAATGCTTGAGCGTTTTTGCCATGCTTTCAAAATCAAATGCATCCCTATCCCTATCAGTGGTCTTAGGAGTGGAGGACTGACCTCTTTTTGTGTTAGGCTTGTGATCATCTCTCCCTTCATGATCGATGGCTCCTATCGAAAGCATGTCTTTTTCTATGGCAAGAGCAGCCTCATAATTAGCCGTAAGGGTACCGCGGGCTTCACGTTTGATGAAAACGGCAATGTCTCTAGGTAGGGCCTTGGTATAGTAGTCAATGGTGATTGAGTCATCCAACGCTAGGTTGGGGGGAAATTTCTGCAGTATGGTAGCGAAGCATTGGTTGAAGTCCTTAACCTTTTCCTTTTTATGACACTTGATGGTGCTCAATTCAGTGAGAAGCATGGAAGGAGTTTTATCTTCTGAAAACTTATGCAGGAACGTGCGACGGAATTGGTCCCATGAAGTGATAGAGGCACTAGGGAGAGAGCGGTACCATGTGGCTGCTTTGTTTTTGAGGGTATGGGGAAACAGTCGACATGCGACATCATCGGACTGGACTCTCATGATTTGCAGAGACAAATAGAAGCTGCTGATATGATCTTCAGCTAAGGTGCCTTTCTCAGGGTCAAACTTAGGGAGATGTTTCTCCGGATGCCTAGGCAGATCTTGGAGCGGGCCCAAAATATTTAATGGGGATTGAGCCATCCAAGCTAGGGGTTGCACTCTCCTGGCCTGCTGGTGTTGCCTAAACTCATGTTCAGATTCGTCTCCCGAACCTGAGACCGAGGCTTCTGACTCGTGACGGGAGTGTTCGTCTTGGTGTCTCCCACGGTGCAGAAAATCTCTAAGATATCCCAAGTTTTGCACAGGGGGCCTCATTGGGTTTGGTTGACGATTGCGAGCTTGGTTTCCTTGACCTCGGCCCCTATCTCCTCTACCTCCGGCCCCTCGGCCTCTATTTCCTTCTTCTTCATTTCTGCGAGCTCTATTCCTTTCTCCTTCATTTCTACGAGCCCTGTTCCCCTCACCATCCCCGGGTGGGGGGTGTGCCTGGTTGTTGTTTTGTCGAGTCTGGTTCGGCTGGGAGTCGGGGAAAGGCTCGGTGTCAGCAAATTCTTCGCCCTCTTGTAGAATAGGGTCATTTTCTTCAACAGCATTTGCGAGGTCTTCCAACATGAGATTTACGAGCTCGGGTATGGTACTCGCAAGGGCACCGTTTCGGGTGATGTTCTCGGGCGAAGTTCTAGTATGGGCAAGGTATTCCATGATTGGAGTAAACCGTAAGTTGTTGATAAGATCGCGGGCAGCTGGGCGCAAGGCTCTCAGCTGCGCCCTAGTGATTTCAAAATATCGAAGCTCCCTCCTTGGAATATCTTCTAGAGGAGGAGGGATAGTTTCATTGTTTATGACCTCCCCTTGGGGAGTTTGTGATGGGATGTTTGTTGTGTGCTGGGAGGCTGCCATTCGGCCCTCCTTCTAGCGCCAAATCTGTTGACGGGAAAATTTTTCCGGCCAACAGTAAGGGATCTACCCGGTGAAAAGTCCCAATTAGACCTTAAACCGTTTGGAGTAGGGATCCCATCCGGGGTGTGGGTCCGGTTACCGCCTAAGACGCCTTCCCTTCTGGTCTCAAAAGAACCTGATCAAACCTGCGGACACACACTTATTCATAGGATACGAAATACATGATTGATGCATGGAACATGTCTACAACACTATGCGTAGCAAGAGAACGAATAAAACACATACGCCCGAAGAGATGCAGTTAACGACACGTCTTTGGGGTCATGCTTGCAAGGTATCTTACCACAGAAGAAATAGTTCTTAATGGCAAGATCCTCCTTACTTCTGAAAGATAAAATGAAATGCTAATAGACAAAGGTATTAACATTCATTTAGAAAGTGATAAAACTTACTTTTGAAAGATAAAACGAAATGCTAATAGACAAAGGTATTAACATTCATTTAGAAAGCGATATAACTGAACATCATCAACACAATCATAGATAAACATGATGCATAAATGATATTATCAAAAGGGCAGTTTCATTAATCATAGGATGTTCTGAAACTTTTCAGGAAATACACATAGTACTGTCACAGCAAAATACATCATCCGACAAAGGGGATTTAGCAAGTATTCGTATTCATATGTCTAAGAATATGGTCTTCAATACAATACAATGTAGCTCTTGAGTCTTCCAAAAAGAAAAAGCCCTTATACAAGATCCCGTAGGAGTATTTATAATGCCAAAACTGCCCGTTGGGTTTCCTTGACTGTTCACCTTCTTGACCGTTGGGTTACCTTGCGACCCATTCTTTCTGCGACCTGACTGGTATGCGTGACTTGCGACCTGGTAGGTGATGCGACCTGCAACCTGCCCTGTTGGTGCGACTTGCGACCTAGCTCTACTTGCTGCTCATGACTTGCTGCTACCGGGCTGTGGAGATGGACGCGAAATGTTAAGGTCAGGGACGTCAACCTGTTGCTCCTTGAGGAAATCCTGCCATGTCCGGTACTCTGCTGCTATGGGAAAAACCAGTCGTACCTCTTACTTTAATCGATGCACACATTCCAAAGCATTTGGTACTAAGGTTTCCCTTTTCTGTGCGATCTGATTTGAAAGCGATGCAAGCTTGGTATAAATCCGCGCTGGAGTAGCAATAAATTGACTCAGATGCTCTTGAGACGCTGAGGGCTCTGGATCAGCATCAGCTTGCTTGATAGGTTGCAAAAATGATTGGATGTCCTAGTCCACTTGTTCCCAGTTTTTCTCTTCGTCTAATGCCCCAAGCGATGGGATGTGGTGCAACGTATGCATTGAGTCGATACCACTAATCAGGTGGTCGTATGAGGACATTACTTTGTCCAGGTCTTTAGACAGCTTGTCCCTAGATTGTATCGCCATGCGGAGTTGAACCTTTGCATCCTGCGTGTGAATCCAGTCTCTCTTAGGCAAATTTTCAGGTGCCTGAGGGTACTGTATTGTCCAACCCATCATCCTGTCTAAGGCCTGTGAAGCCTCTCTGAGCTGCTCATGTCTTTGCCTGGTTTCCGCTCGTGCTCTTTCCAGTGGAGCGACTGTTTGTTTGATGGTGAACATTTCACCATATACCTGCCTCATGGTCACTTCCAACACCTCGCACTCCTTGAAGATGGCTAGCGAGACTTCATTTATTGGTGGAGCCTAATTTTGAAGTTGCTAGACTTCTGCTTGCAATTATGCTTTCTCTTGCTCTGCTCTCTTCTCACGTTGCTCAGCTGCGTGCAGTCTATTTTGTAGAGATACTATTTCTCTACTCATTCGGGTTACATTCTCTTCCGTAGCTGCGGCAAAAGTAGTACCCGCTGATGCTATCATTACAGGATTAGTCCTGGTATCCAGGACTATGTCTTTGCCTGTTGATACTGTGGATGCGGCAGAGGGACTTTGTGCCAATGACCTCCTCTTCTCTTGCCGGATTTTGAACGAAAACTGGTCGAATGTGAGTCTGGTCAGGTCAAACACATCTTCTTCCTGTCCCCGGGGCGATCTAACGTCAGGGAGTTTGGTACGGCCCAGAGGTATATCGAGGGGAGTCACCTCAAGGTCGTCTAGCATGTCATCCTCCTTTTCCTTTGTGTTCTTTTCTTCTTCTTCCTTCCGCCGGCGTTCAGCTTCTGCTGCTGCTTCTGTTTCGGCCTTCTTCTTCTGCTCAGCTGCAGCAGCCTGTTCGGATTTCTTTTGGCGTTCAGCCTCTGCTTTGTCCAGCTCTGCCTTAAGTGCCCGTTCTGCTGCGGCCTGTGCCTCCTTGCCCTTTTTTTTTTCCTGGCCTCTTTGGCCTGCTTCTTCTTTTGTGTTGCTGTTGCACTCTTTTGGCGTGCTTCCTCATCCTCTTTTAGCTTCTTCTCCCTTTCTTGCTGGGCTTTTGCCTCTGCTTCCTTTTGTTTGATTGATGGAATAAGCCCTGTGTTGGTTCGAGATTTCTTGGGTAAAGAGGAAGAGGAACCTCCTAACTGACGACTTCTGTATTCTAAGCTCTGATCATCTGGGTCTTCTTGGACCACGTCTGCTCCCGGGGCACTTTGTCTTTCAGCATTATACCAGTTTCTTCTCTCATCTTCCGCCGGGCGCTCAAGATGCTGATAAGTCCACTTGAATTTAGCTCTCAAGCAGTGTCCAGGAACTATTTTCTCTGGGTCATAGGTTCGGTGTTCAAGTGCCCCGAGCTGATAACTTCTCATTGCTTTTGCTTCTACTGCTACTTCCCTGAAGTCTTTAACTGTGAATGCACCAATGGTGAGGGGTAGTGTGGGCCACGGCTTCTTTTTTCCTTTAGACAGGATGCTGGAGAATCCGTGTGACATTTGAAAACATACCTCCTGGATAAGCATTTTGTCTGTCACAAAGCGAGGCATAGCATGTGGCACCTTGTAAGTTCCAAAGACTCAGATGAAGGTGTATCCAGGGAAAGGGAACCAGTGTGCCACTTTGACTAGAGTCTCCTTGGCCCGCCACGACATGCAGGGGGCGTCTTGGCCAAATAAATGTCTGTATAGAGAGGGGATAAATACTTGGGAAATCTGATCTATATCCTGTTTGTATTTGGACTCCCAAAATACCTTGAGTTGTAGATGAATTGCGCGCGACTGCTCGGAATCCCAGTTGTGCGCCCATCCCTCAAACTGTACTCTGGCGCAGACAACATCTAGTAGGTAAGAAGCCATGTAAAATTCAGTAGGCATTCCTTCATCTAGGGCCAATGCTGCGTTCAAGTTGGTCTGCATCGAATGCATTAGTATGCCAGCCCAGTTGAAACGGGTGCCATATGTTGTCACATACTCCATGATAGTAGCCCAACTGCCGCTGAAGGTGGAGCAATCTGGGCGCCCGTAAAGTCTGCAGAGCATGGCGGCAACCAATTTGTAAACCTTCCTCAGGCTCGCCACTGGGTACTCTTGATATTTCTTGACCTTGAACTTCTCGGGCTCCTCCCACCATTGTCTAATAGTATCAACTATTGGAACGGCGTGAGCAACAGCCCATTCTGGAGAGAAATGCTCATCTGGGCGAGGCAGTGAGTAATAAACGTGCGCATCCGCGCCTACCAGTGTAGCGAAAGCTCTGCCTTGGTTGTCCCTGATCACAAACTTCTCGGGGTCCGTCTTTTGTATGATCCAATCTATGACTTCCGGACATGGGAATATGGCTGGATGCGCCCCTGCCAGATGTAGTTTAGACCTCTTTACCGCCAAGTATACTTCCCGGTCTGGGAGATCTTCTGGAAATTCTTCCTCCGGTATGGCGAACTCATGATAAACTTGGTACCATCTCATGCTGTCGTCTTTTGTAAAAGTACATAGTGTATCTCTGTATATTGGGGGTGGGGACAACACCTCCAGCTCATCAATCTCTTCCACTATTTTCTTGTCCTTCCTCCGAGATAGCGGGGGCGCCATGTCACTAGAATCTGATAACACAGGTATGCACTCTATGTCT
Source organism: Pinus albicaulis (assembly GCA_034641835.2). NCBI lineage: Eukaryota > Viridiplantae > Streptophyta > Pinopsida > Pinales > Pinaceae > Pinus > Pinus albicaulis. The sequence continues at coordinate 652,292,028 of CM076573.1, read as the reverse complement.
TCTTGAATTTCACCTGTCAAATTCATAAAGGAATCCCACGATAAGAACGGCATGGTGATAAAAACCAGTTACAATTTAGTGATGAAATTTAGCTGCGCCAATGCAAAACTGGGCTACTGGGTCGCTGGGTCGCGGATTACAAGAACAGAGTCCGGGCGCGACCTTGCGACCTCGCGACCAGATCGCTGAGTCGCTAGGTCGCAGATCTCTAGAAAATTGGAAAAATGCGACCTTGCGACCTCGCGACTAGGTCGCTGGGTCGCAGGGTCGCAAATCTCAGAAACTGGAGAAACTGCGACTTTGCGACCTCGCGACTAGGTCGCTGGGTCGCAGGTCGCAATATGGCTTGCCCGGGGGGTTTACGCGCGCGCGGCCTTGAACCTCATTTTCTCCCTCCTCTTGAGGATTTACAAGTTGGCTAGGTCCAGGTGGATCTGTGGCAGTATTTAAATAGCAAGGGGTGATGCCGTGGAGGTGTGAATCAGAAAAACAGTGAGGTTTGGGCAATTTATGCAGAAAACAGATTCATAAAACCCTCAGAAACTTAAAAGCTCAGTCAAAAGACAATTTAAAGGCCTGAGGGGAGATGGGTTTGGTAAGAAAGGCAGCAAAACGGAAACAACAGGAAGAAATGGCAACTTACCCGGGAAAAACGCGCCAGTTGAGCTGTCAGAGGCGTTTTCTTACAAATCGCTGAATGTGTAAAATGCGACCTGCGACCTCCCTTTTATAGAAAGTCGCACGTGCGAGCAATAAATGCAGGTCGCTGGGTCGCAAGTTGATTAATTTCTGAGTTTTGCGACCTTGCGACCTTGCGACCTGGGGTCGCTGGGTTGCTGGGTCGCGCTTTTCATGAAAATTGTAGTTTTGCGACCTGGGGTCGCTGGGTCGCTGGGTCGCATTTTTCATCAAATTTGGGGATTTTCGACCTGAGGTCGCGAGGTCGCAAGGTCGCTAGGTCGCGGTTTTCATCAACTGTTTAACTTTGCGACTTGGCGACTTGGCTACTTAGCAGTTTCTCTTTAGTTTTTAGGGGCTCCAAAAATTTGAAAGGGTGGTCTTTTTTGGAGGGTGTTGTAGGGGCTACAACAGGAGGGGAGACGTGATATTTTCTAGGAGTTTTGTAGCATTACCTATTCGAGCTTCCAACCTCCAAATATTAAATACTTTGGAAGGATACAACCCATATTGGATTTTGAGGAAGATATTGATAATGGTCTTGGATTCTCCTTCAATAACAAGCTTGCGATTTTTTTTTCGAATAGAAATTGAGAGACCCTGCTCTATTGCCCATATTTCAACAACATTGTTAATTTTTAGGTATTTGTCACCTACATAAACATGTATAATATTCCCTTTAACATTATGCAAGACTCCACCATAAATGGCTTGGCATGGATTTCCTTTCGAGTCCCCATCAAAGTTAATTTTGATGAAGTAATACCAAGGGGGGTGGGGGAGGTGACCAAAGGGAAGGGAGAGACCCATTTTTATTATAATGAATTTTTCACTTTGATCACCTTCCCAATATTTGGAGGGCCAAGGAAGAGAAATTGTTTCCCTGATTTTATTTAGGGAGCATGCCAAATAAAGTAGGTGGCAGCTATGATATTCTTAAATGTTAATCTATTACACTCATTCCAAATATCCTATAGGACGAATCCAGTGATGAGTTCACAATATTTTTTGATAGTGGGATTAATAAAAGGGGAGTCACGCCAAAATTGAAGAGTGGGGAGGACATTATTTTGTATTTTGTTGGTTTGTCGAAAGAGAATCAAGGTGGTCCTAGATATAAGCAGAGAAGATGCAACAAATGAGAATATGATTGACATTTTCTGAATTGGAGAAACAAAGAAAAAAAATTGAGGGGCCTTGAAAACCATGACTTTGAATCTCTTCCCATGTCAATTTTTTTTTTCCATAATAGAAGCCACATAAAAAAATTTATTTTGAGAATTTTTTTTGAAAATAATTTTTTTTGATTTTCCACATTTTATGCCATTTTCCTTGATCATCCTTGTTTTTGTTTCTTGTGAGAATATTGCAAGCTTCAAAGAGGTTAAAATTTCCTGAAGGATGATAACCCCGATGAATAATATTGTTGCCCTCTTGCACTGAAATTCCTCTGTTTGCTAATTCTTGCTTGATAATTATTATTTCATTTTGGGAGGGAGGCTCAATCCATTCCTCATATGCAGGGGGATGAGTCCTAGTAACATGCAACTAAGATTTGGCCCCTAGAGATGAGGGATTCCCTGGTACAGTGCAATTTTTTTTTTAAATATTAAATTTTTTTTTTTTTTTTTTTTTTTCTAAATTCTGATCTAATTTTGGCCACTAATGCCACGAGTCATTAAAAAACAATGCACTTTTCCCATTTATGATTTCCCAAAAACTTTGATCCTAGACAAGGTGTTGTTGCTCCAAGAAACATTCTAGATATGAGAACCCCTGATGGATTTTGTCATTATGATGAAATGATATTCCTTAGTATTTGGAACATAATTTTCCACATTTTCCTCCATAAAGCCTTTGGGTTTTTGATCCAACTCCACCAAGTTTTAGCACTTAAGGCTTTGTTGAGTATATTTGGATTGCGGAGACAAAGGCCTGCTTTGTTCGAATGAAATATTTTTCCCCATGTAACTAGAGCCCATTTTTGGTCTCTTTTGGCACCCCTCATCCCTCCCGAGAGGAAGCTATGTTGTATGCGTATGATCTTGTTTATGACGTCTTTGGGGGTTTCCATTATTGAGAGAAGATAAGTGGGGAGGGATTGAAGGAAAAATTTGAGCAAGATCAAGTGACCAACTAGATTGAGTGATCTGAAAGTTCAACAAGAAATTTTGGCTTCAAATTTAAGAATAATATTTTCCCATAACTTTTGTGTGAGAGGATTTCTAGTTATAAGGGTTCCCATGTATTTAGAGAGAAGGGAGCTCCTTTGAAAACCAAGCAAATGGGACACGTGAATTTTGATAGTTAGCAAGGTATTAAAAAATAATATTTGAGATTTTATCATGTTCATTAGAGAAATTTCGAGGTCTATAATGGGCCTCCTAAGGAATATTATAAAATCATAGTGGAAGTAATAAAATAATATTAGATTACCTCATCAATTTTTGGAGGGAAAAAAAACAAATTTTCAATACGTATTTTTAACTTTACTCTCTATGATTTTACTCAAATTTCGAGCGGGAGCACTCGTTGGATTCAAAATTTACTTTTCATCTAAGGACTACCCATGTTGCATACTTTCTATGGACTCTATTACACGAGAAATGTAAAATACATGAAAAAACATGATTGCAATCAAATTTGTTTTCACGTATTTCACATTTTTTGTGTAGTATGGTCCATCGAAATTATGTGACATCGATACTCATTGGATGTAAAATTAAGTTCTGCATCCACAAGTGCTCCCACTCAAAATTTGATTAAAATAGTAGGGAGATAAGTTGAAAAAGTGGTTTTTTATTTTATTTTTATTTTTATTTTTTATTATATCTTTTTACCTTTTTACTCAAAAAATGGTGAATCATCTCGCATGGTTGAAATCTTCATATTGAATCCTATTGGTTCTTATAAAGTTGATTTTTGTTGTACATTTTATTTTTGAGGCCCATTTTTTACCTCAATTTATTTCTAATGAATGGTGGTTCTTGAAGTATCAAAGAAGTCTTGAATTATGTTTTTAGGGGTAGTGGCTTCTGTGAAAGTGGGGACACATAAGAGAAGAGTATTCTCCATAAAATGATGGTGCAAACAAGAGAGATCATGGGAACCAAGATGAAGAACTTTTAGCTGGCCAAGCTATGGGTTTGAGTTGATAGATCTGCCCAACCCTTCAACCATGAGGAGAAAGATGTAAGAAGATTTGGGGTATCCCTACCTAATACCCCTTGAGGGGACAAAAGTAGGAGAGGGAGACCCATTAACTGGGATGGAGATGAAATTTTTGGAAACGAGGAAAATAACCCATTGAATCCTTCTGACTGCAAATCCAAAAGAAGTGGGCATGTGATAATTAAATTGCCAGCTCAATTGGTAAAATATTTTTACATATCAATTTTGATGAGCATACTTGGAGACTTATTGGAATTAAGCAAGTGAATGTGTTCATAGACTATTATTATTTTTTGCATATTATTTTTGCCTTCCAGATATTAACCAGTTTTGTTAGGAGAGATAAGTGAGGGTAGAATGGGTTTTAGTTGGTTTGCGATAAGTTTGGAGATGATTTTAAGGATAATATTACATAGGGAAATAGGCCTGAAATATGAAGGAGATTCAACACATGTTTTGTTAGAATAAGATATATAAAGGTAGCATTAAGGGCTGTTAAGATAGAGGAGAATTGAGAGTCTTCAAGTACTTGCCAAAAATCATACCCTAGAATTTTCTAGAAAACTTGGTAGAAATCAGTGGTAAAGCTATTAGGACCTGGGTACTTGCATTTAGGAATTTCAATAATAGTTGATTCCACTTCCATCATGGTGATTTACTTCAAAATGAGATCATTTTTTTCCCTTGTTAAAAGTTTGGTAACGTGCTCTACTATTTTCTTTATCACAGGTCTTTTGTCTAGAACCGTTTTGATGAATGTGGCTTAGAAATGATTCATGAGTTCCAAAGCTATTGCATCATGAATTTCCAGTTTTTGGTGATTGGGTGTTTTGATGCTTGATATTGTATTAATTTTCCTGTTGTGCATCATGGATATATGGAATAATTTACTATATTTTTTCTCCCTCTTTAATCCATTATACTCAGGATTTTTGTCTCTAGAGGATTTCCTCTTGCTTGAATCTTTCCTACACCTGGAGGTGAGTGATTGATTCTTTATATTCCAATTCCTCAGATATGCCATTCAATGTTATTGCTTGTTGGATGGTGACCATCTCTTGTTATAGCTTTAGTTTTTCTTTGTGAATGTAACCAAAATTTTCAATATTACAGTTCTTGATTTTCATTTTGAGATATTTTAACTACTGTTGGAAGTGATACATAAGGTTCCCAGGAAAATGATATGATTATTTCCACCATTTTTCTAGATTAGAGAGAAAAAAAGGATGTCATAACAAAAAAGGTTCGAATTGAAGGGATTTTTCTTGGGACTACCAATCCAATCCATAAAGAGTTCCATAGGCCAATGATATGAACCATGGAAAGGGATAATAAGAGCCTCCAAATTGGTGCCTAAAATATAGAGACATTGTGCTATGAGGAATCTATTAAGTCTTGAAGATATTTGACATGTTCCTCCTCGCTTATTTTTCTAGGTGTATAAGCCATTGCTAGTGCTCATATATATAAGTTTGGATTTATTAATAAATTCCACAAAGAGGGGGATTTATTCATTGGGTATACGAATCCCACCTTTCTTTTCATTGAGATTATTTATCATGTTAAAATCCCCACCTATAATCCATAAGTTTTCCCCTATAAGCTTTAAGGCTCAGTGAAGGTTTTGAAGGAAAACGTTTTTGTTAGCAAGAGTACCAGGGCTATAAACATTGGTTACGAAACTTGAACTAGCTGAATCGATGGGCTAAAATTTAACAATTAGGATTCTAGGCAGAGAAAAGGAATCCTAAAGAGTGACTAAGGAAGGGTTCCATACGATAGAAACACCTTCTAATGCTCCTTGGGTATCTTGGGCTAGATAATCATAGTTTATCCATATATTATTTAAAATCTTGTTCAAAGATTTAGAAGAAAATTTCATTTCTTGAACCGACATGATGTTGGTGTTATTGGTTAATTTGATTTTTTAGGAGTCTTTGCTTGGATTTCCCATTAATACCCCTATCGTTCTATGAGATGAATTTAATTGATGATGTTGAGAGGAGGGTTGAAAGATGGCATCTATTGGTGACACTCTACAAACATTCACTAAGTAATCTCCTAGGTCTTGTAGTAATTGACTATTATTTTTTCACCCTTTTTACTTTGGTTATTTTGAAATACTCGATTGATCCATAGGAGCATTTCTTTTGATTACATGTTATGAAAAATAAGAGTTGTGGTAAGGGGTATTACCTGGTTAGTGAGATTGATGGAGAATTATATATTTATTGCAGATGTATGCCCTAGTGATGGTTTGGACTTGTTCCTCGGGAATAGTTGTTGGGTATTTGTTTCTCCATTCATCTACAAGAGATTGTAGATGAATGTGTTGCAACTCCATTGCCTTGAAATATTATGCATCAAAAAAATCATGGGTGTCATCCTCCATTTTTAGATCCTCCTGGCAATCTTTGTTATTCGACCATGCATGAACATATTTTGTTGGTTGGGGTGGTTGTTGTATTTTTTTCCCAATCTCTTCCATTTTGGGATTTTATCCTTTGGTAGCTACCTCATTTTATTCTAGTTGTTGGATTATGGTGTACCATTTATGTCCTACTACATTTTCAAAGGTTGGATTCTTTCTTCCTTTTTTGGTTGTCTTCCTTTTATTGGTGACCCTAGTAAACCTAGCTTGATTCAAGGGCATATTTACTTGTGCATTGTGTTGGAATTTGTTTGTTGGGAAATCTTAGAGTATATGGACATCTTCGTGGAATTTTCGACATCTAAAGGGGATTTCCTTATAATCTATTAGATGCTCCCATATTTCATCTTCAATACTTAGCAGAATGCTTGTTGGGAGGGGCTTGAATATGTCTAAATAAGCACAAATTCGGGAATAGTAAGTGTATCTACCTTGATTTGTGCCATATGGAATTACCAATGCTTTCTAAGATTTTAGGGTCCCAAAATTCCCGAGGGAGAGAATAAAGACATATTCATACTATATATATTATTGTAATACTGTACAAATGAATATATGCTAAAAAAAATATTGTTGGTTTTCCAAGTTTGGGTTTCCAAGATAACATGTATGTGTTAATGTTTGTTAATGAATGTGGAGCCAATAACGGAGTTGCTAGATGGACTAGATTTGGATGTGTTTGCAGGAGTCTGGTATAGGATGCCTTCATTCGAGTTAGTTGTGTGGATGGATCGATGTTCCAAAGGGCATGGAACTTAGACATTGTGGAGTAAATTTCTTGATGGAGTTTGGACAGTGACGAAATGTATTACAGGCGAGCATGCGATGAGAGTGTTGGGGAAACAACTAATGGTGATGTGAGGATTGCATTCTCATGAGTTAGGTGCAACGATTGGACTAATCACCTTATAAAATTTAGTCATGGGGGCTATCGGTGCATAGAGACATGTTAGATTTATGTTGGAGTATGGAAGTATATTTCACAGGTATGTCATCCCTTAGAGAGAGTTTTGGTGCCTAGCATGATGGCAGTTGTGTCCTAAGGAATTGTGGACAGAGTATGAGGGACTAGTCCTTCCATGACAACTATAGGGCATATGTGACGGTTATGGAATATTGTATTGATTAAGTAGATTAGATACCTTTGGGGTTTTCATGGACATTGGGAGATGGATTTCCATATGATGTTTTGGTTTGTGACCAATTGAGTCTATGAGTGTTGGTTGGAGCATTTCCAAGGATGATAATTATTCTAGGTGGGGGAGGATGTCAAGCCCCAGAGCTGGGCATGAATATAACCAAAGCAAGTTCCATGGGCGACATCCTCATAACACAATTTGCGATGATGATATCACAAATATTACGAGGATAGTAACATGTGGAGTCATGTAAGTCATGAAAGAGAAAAATTGTGCGAGAGGGTCATGCCAAAGAGTTGTGTATAATGAGTCATCTCAAATGGGCATGAGATCACACAATCATGCAAAGTGTGTAGTAATGCGAAGGGCTTGTTCCAAGTCAGTCGGCCTGACACGATGGAGTGGAACGATGGATGTGTATGTGTGTGTGTGAGTTTTCTTAAGAGGAGGATCCGTGAATGAATGAGGAGATAGTTATTTTAGGTAGGTCCGTGGTGAGTGTAGACCACATGGAACAGAATTGGGTGATTCATGTGATGGAGTCGAGCGAGTAGTTGCGCGAGTGAGCTAGGAAAGTAGTGCAAGTTTCACAAGAGGACTAGGCAAGTAATCATGCGACCAATTGTACAAGTGGACCAAGTGAGCAATTGTGCAAGAAGATCTAGAAAGTAGTCCGATGAGTCATATGAGTAGAGTTGGAAAGTAGTGTGAGTGAGTTGGGTGAGTCATGCTGGAAATTGGGTAGGTCATTGTAACACCCTCCTTCCACATTTACCCAAGTTAATCGGTCTGTTGGGGTAAACATGTGACGAGAGGATACTATGATGTGATTCAAATACCCATGTACAGTTAAGGAAGTGGAGCTGACAAAGCCAAACCAATATGACCTTCCACACATGATCTAAAACCTTCAGAAGGCAACCAACCCTTCCAAGTGACCAACCCCTTAGACAACTTGAAATTTTATTGATTTGCACCCTCAACCCCTCTGTGACTGAGGCATTCTAGTTTCTCCAAATCAAGGCATGCCAGTGACTGTGGAATTTTCCAGGCAGTTTCGAGTCAGCGACCTCGAATTCCGACCCACTTTTTCAGGGCTAGGTCTTAGGCCACTGCTTAGAACTTCATGAAACTTTCATAAATGAATAATAAAAATGGAACACATATATTTATGCACTCACTGGTATAAGTAATTAATATGACCCCTACTATCCATGACAGGCATTTTGTCAAACATGCCACAAATATGTAATCTACAAGTCATAAAATTAGATTTTAGCATAGGGGTCGCATAATTATTTTATAATAATTAATAAGAATTGATGCCTTATCACAAAAGTTGCAATATAATCTATTAGGTCATATATTCATTGTTCGGTCATTTACTAATCAAAATATGATAGGAGCCATACATCAAGGCTGTCATAAACCATGCTCATAACCAACATATAACCAATAGTAATAACAACCATATAAATCACATATGAGTCAACGTGTTTAAACATGAAATATGAAGGAGAATAAGCTCTTATTAAAATATGCAAAATGAAACCAAGTATGGGACTTCCACGTACCACCCGAATAGAGATTGGGATGAACCAAATCTTTATTTCATCCAATCACCCCCATGGAATATTCCAAGCATGAATGTGGGACTCACAACCAAACCAACTAGGGATTCCTTAGGCTTTAAAAAAATCCCCACCAGATCACTAGACCTGAATCCTCATCAATAAAACCAAAATTTATAGCAATCCCCACAGGATCACTAGGCCTTAAACAAGAATGGATGCCTCTAGATCTCTCCACCAAAATAGTGAGGAATTTTTCTATCTCAAGCTCTTGGATTTATCATGTATCATGCCATTACCAATCAAGGGATTCCTAGACATACGATGTCTCCACCCTTTGGGATTTACCATCTATCCCACCATCACCAGTCAAGAGATTCCTAGGCCCAATCAAGAGTAATCCCCTATAAGATTTACCATGTATCCCAACATTAACCAGTCAAGGATTAATAAGATAAATCAAGGGTATTCACCTCTGAGATTTATCTTGTATCCCACCATTCACTAGTTGGGGATTCCTAGGCTCAATCGAGATGTTCAAAACCAATCTCTACAGTGTATCCCATCCTAGGAGTCCTAGGCGTTGTGAATAATCCAGAGACCACCCCACTCAGTTTCATTTCCATCTGACTGTTGAACCCTTAGTTAAACTGAGAAGGGGGGGGGGGGGGTGAATCAGTTTAACACATTCATAAACTTTTAAACTGACCTTTAAACTTATTTACAACTCAATTTCATGATCAAATTTATTTGTGAGCAATCTTAAGATGTGAGCAGCAAGTATTAAGATAATGTGATAGCTGACCTAATATGAGAGCATCAAGTATTAAGCAGAATGGATAAACCATATCAACACATAAACATCACACACAGAGACAACAGATATAAGTGGAAACCCATAAAGGGAGAAAACCACATCTTATTATTGTTGTGATGCAAAGACAAGCTCCAACTCCCTCTCACCACTGATTTTCTATAGGCTCCAACCCATAGGGGCTCCTACCTCAATTTTTCAAGCTACAACTTTCACGGGAGCTCCAACTCCCATCAATTTTCTGCAGGCACCAACCTACAGGAGGTTCCAACCTCAATCAGCTACAACTGACATCTATCAAGCTACAACTTGATAGGGAAGCTCCAACTTCCTTACTATTTCAAAAGAAAACACTTGCTGATTTACCTCGAATATCAGCTCTGTTCTGTACCTTCTTCACTGCTGTCCTCTAGCTTTCTTATCTGTCTTAAATCATCTCTGACTTTTCACAACATCTCTTTCTGCTCCTCCTTCTTCTTATCTTCTCTACCTCAATTCTACATTCTCTAACTTCTCTATGCATATCTATGAGATATTATTTATAGAAATTTCCTTATGACTGTTAGCATTCCTCAGGGAATTTGAAATGGAAAGCCATGCCTCTTTGCCTTCTGCCTTCTCATTTATTTTACCGGCTCATTCAAAAAATATAACGAAATGTACAAATTACAATATTACAGTGGGATATCTCTTTTCCTCTAGAGACTTGCCACTGCATCACAAACATTATAAAACCAATTAAAACATTTACATTCAGTTACAATATGGATTTCACATCAACCCATTCAGTTTTTGGATCACCGCGTGTTTGTCTTTTCTGCTGCTGTCTCTGTCTTTTTCGTTTCTGCATGCTTTCCTGTTCATTGCAGTTGTGTAACTGCTACATATACAACTGCCTTTTTATATAACTTAAACAACTCTTGGCGTAATAATAAGAGACCCTTTTAACATAGAAAACACCCTTTTGGGCCCACTTGTCGAACTTTTCTTATTCCCGATGCGATGAATCGCCTCTGAATACTTCTGATTGCGATTACTTCCCTTGCGATAGTTCCGATGCGATTAATCGCAATCTCAACTTTCAATGGTGTGTTCTGATGTTCTGCTTTCACTCCGATGCGATTAATTCCTTTGCGATAGTTCCGATGTGATTAATCGCAATCACAAATTTCAATGGTATGTTCTGATGTTCTGCTTTCACTCCGATGCGATTAATTCCTTTGCGATAGTTCCGATGCGATTAATCGCAATCGCAACCTTCAATGACATGTGCCACTGCTCTGTTTTTACTTCGATGCGACGGTTTACTGTGCATAGATATAATGGTTTAAAAAATCAGAGTAAACATATATTAACCTTTAATCAATCGAACGCTGGCCCACTTTGTTGCCCTTAAAGCTGGAATTCAAACATATAAAATTATAGTCCATAACATATAGGGTCCGCATTTTTCATCGCGATCGCAATATCGCAATCACATCCTCCAATAGATCTCCGCTGATGCGATGAACAAAGGGTCCCACTGGCTATTAAGTGACTCACATATCTGCCGTCCATCCCTCATCAAATCCAACGGCTGACGTTCAATCGCTCAGTCGCAATCGCAATTTTCAATTGTTCGTCTCTCTGCGTCTTTCATTCTCCGCCGATGCGATGGTTCCTTGTGGACCCCACTACACATATACAATGCTCTTTCATATGTTAATTTTCAATTTACTCACATATTAACATGGTATTCCTCCTACACTTCAACGTCTTATTATAATTAAACTCTGCTTTCATTTTTGCTTATCATTTCTTCGCTTGGTTCCATTGGAATGTGAACAATCCGCATTTCTTCACGGCTATCTCCATTGTAGTTAAACTCAGGTTCCGTCCCATAGAAGGCAGTTCGTTTTACAATTCTCTGCCTGTGACTTGACTACCACACTACCATTCCAACCCTATTCGGCATGACCATTTCTCTGCATTCAGTTACTCGTATGACAGTGCACAAGCAGTGCATGTTAGTGCATGTCAGTGCAGGACTGTTTCTCTGTATTTACTGTATATTCTGCTGCCTGGGTTGCTTCTTTTTGCTGCCCTTCTTCTTCAAATGGCCCTGTCTCTGTTGAGCTGCTTCTTCAAATGACCCTTTTCACAGCTGCTCGACCCTCTGTAGCTCTTCAGATCTCTCTATCTCTATGCAGGTCTCTGCTGCCTCTCTGCTACCTCTCTACATCTTTACTGCCTCTTTTGCTATTTCTCTGCTTATATGCTGTCTCCTTTGCCATCAACGACAATACTTCCAACAATCTCCCCCTTTGGAATTGATGGAAATACACTTCCTCTACTTGCCTTTCAGAATACCCTTTCTTCTGATGCTTGCTTTTCCTCCCCCTTTGACATCAATGGCAAGGGGTTGCCTATTTCTTGGTGTGGTTTTCAACTGTTGTCCATAAAATTCTGATCTTGAGGAATTGTTCGATGCACTGCTCACTAGCTCTAGCTCTTTTGTGACACTCCTTGTTGACTGATTTCCCCCTAGAATGATGTTTTATTTTCTGTTCTCCCCCTGGAATGATGCTTTCTTTTCATGTGAGAGAGTAGCCTTTTCAGACACTACCCCTAGTTTGTCTCTTATATATTCGAATGGTTCTTTAGCAAGAGGTTTTGTGAATATGTCTGTTGTTTGTTCCTTTGTTGTTACATATTCCAGCTTCACTACTTTCTGTGCTACTTGTTCTCTGAGGAAATGGTACTTGATTGGAATGTGCTTTGTTTTTGAATGAAGTATAGGGATTTTTGATATACTTATTGCACTTGTATTGTCACATTTGATAGAAATAGTTTCATCAATGCTTACCTTCATGTCTTGGAGAGTTTGTTTCATCCACATTACTTGTGTGCAAAAAGCTACTGCTGCTATGTATTATGCTTCTGTTGTAGATAGAGAGATGGAAGTTTGCTTCTTGCTTAGCCATGCCACCAGAATTTTTCCCAAATAGAATGCTCCTCCACTTGTGCTTTTCCTGTCATCCACACAGCTTGCCTAATCTGCATCTGTATAAGCTGTCAAAGTGAATCTCTTGCCTTTTGGATACCATAGCCCATAGTGTGCAGTTCCTTGTAGATATCTGAATATTATTTTGACTGCTAGTAAGTGATTTTGTTTGGTGCTGCTTGATATCTTGCCACAAGTCCTACTGCCAACATAATGTATGGTCTAGAAGCTGTTAGCTATAGCATACTTCCTATCATGGATCTGTAAAGTTTTTGATCTATATCTACAGATCCATCATCAGCACATAGCTTGCATCCAGTGATCATGGGAGTTGACACAGGTTTGCAGTCTTCCATTTTGAACTTTTTCAACATTTCTTTTAAGTATTTTTCTTGTGAGATGAATGTACCTGTGTTCTTTTGTTGAATTTGAAGTCCTAAATAGAAGGTGAGCTCTCCAATCATAGACATTTCAAATTATGATTTCAATTCTTTAGCAAATTATTTTGTTAACTTCTCTTTGTTGCTACCAAACATGATGTCATCTACATATACTACTACAATTAGGAGTTAATTTTCATTGGCCTTTATGTATAAATTGCTGTCTACTCCTCCTCTCTTAAAGCCTTGTTTTTGCAAGTGTTTGTCCCGCCTTGAATACCATGCACGAGGAGCTTGTTTCAGCCCATACAGGGCTTTCTTTAATCTTCACACATAGTCTTGTTTATATGTTAATGAGAGTCCTTCAGGTTGTTCCATGTAGACTTCTTTTTCTAAATCTCCATTCAGGAAGGCAGATTTCACATCCATTTGATATACCTTGAAGTCATGGTAGCATGCAAAGGCCAAAAACATTCTGATAGCTTCCATTCTAGCTATAGGGGAAAATGTTTCATCATAATCAAGACCTTCAATTTGTGAATATCCCTTGCATACAAGTCTAGCTTTATTTCTGATTACCTGTCCTTGTTCATTCATCTTATTCTTAAATACCCTTTTTGAGCCTATGACATTTTTCCCTGTGGGTCTTGGTAGTAACTCCCATGTATTATTCTTCTTAATCTGGTCTAGTTCTTCATTCATAGCTTTCACCCAATATTTGTCTTTGCTGGATTCTTCAAACTTCTTTGGTTCTATTTGAGATAACATAGCCAGGTATACTTCTTATGTTTGTTCAACTAGATGTCTTCTTGTTTGGACTCCTACACTCTTGTCCCCAATGATTTGATCTTCTGGATGGTTCTTTTGAGTGTATCTTGAGGGACATTTTGAGTTTAACTCAATATCTTCTGTTGTCTTGCTTATTTCATCACCATCTTGGTTCTCTTCTTCATGATCTTCTGGAGGATTGCTGCAACCTGTACTTCTTGTCTTGTTTGGTAGTTCTTCATCAAATCTTATATCAATGCTTTCCACAATTTTGCGAAGTGTTTTGTTGTAGCACCTGTAACCCTTACTCTTGGATGCATATCTTAAAAATATTCCTTCATTTGCTCTTGCATCAAACTTTCCCAGATTTTCATTATTAGTTTTTTATGAAACACTTGCTTCCAAAGACCCAAAAGTGTTTGATTGATGCTGGTTTACCATGCTATAGTTCATAAGGAGTCTTGTCACTGTTTGGTATTAAATGAGCTTTGTTAAGAATATGCACAGCTGTGTGTACTGCTTCTACCCAGAAGGCTTGGGGAATGTTACAATCTTGCATCATGGCCGTGGCAATCTGTTGTACAAACCTGTTTTGTCTCTCTACCACTCCATTCTGTTGAGGTGTACCTGCAATTGTAAACTGTTGTTTTATCCCATGCTCATTGCATAGGTCTGCAAAATCATAGTCTGTGAATTCACCTCCTCTGTCTGATCTGATGCACTTTAGCTTGCATCCTGTTTGATTTTCTACCAATGCCTTGAATATCTTGAATTTCTCAAGTGCTTCCGATTTATATTTGAGAAATGCAACCCATGTCATTCTGGAAAAATCATCCATTATTAGCATGAAATGGGATTCTCCACTTGGTGTTTTAGTTCTTGAAGGTCCACACAGGTCCATGTGTACAAGCTGAAGTGGCCTACTTTTTGATAGCTCATCTTTGGTCTTAAAGGATGTGCGGGTCTGTTTGCCAAATTGGAAAGATTTACATATGGTATTTGAAGGCTTCTTTATTGCTGGCATATCTCTGACTGCTTTCTTCTTGCTCAGACTGATGATATGGTCGAAGTTAAGGTGTCCCAATCTTATATGCCATAACCATGAATCCTCAAGTTTGCTAAGGTGGCATGCTTAATTCTCTTCTTTCACTATGTAGACATTACTTTCTGTTCGAACACCTTTGATCAGGGTCTTTCCTGTGGTGCTTGATCTTACTTCACAGTCTTGTGCTCTAAAAAGAACTTCACAGCCTTTATCACACATTTGACTGACACTCAACAAATTTTCTTTCAGCCCATCCACAAATAGTACATCTTGGGCCTTTCCTCTGCCATTATCCAGACTGACTAAGCCTTTTCCTTTGCTTTTCCCTGCTTTATCATTGCCAAAATTAACATTTCCAGATTTCTTTTCATCAAAGGTTATAAACTTGCTTCTATCTCCAATCATATGCTTTGAGAAACCATAGTCCAAATACCATTGGATTTTCAGGTCTTGGCTATTAGAGCCAGGTCACATTTATTCATTTTCTTTTTCCACGACATGCATCCTTTTGTTTGGTACCTTTTCTGAGATGATGGACCACATTCTCTGAGAGGACATTTGTAAGACATATGTCCAATTTTATGGCATACATAGCATTTGATCATATTTTTAGCAGAATTATGAGTACGAGTAAACTCTCCATGATTCATAGACCTCCTTGAGGTTTTGAACATCAATATTTGTCCATATGTTCTGCATTCTATGATTTTATGGCCAAATTCCTTACAGTAAAAACAATATCCATAAAAGAAATTTGCATACCTGATGAAGGGATGCCTTCTCCATTTGTTTTCTTGAGGTAATCTTTTCACTGTTTGCATCCTTTGCTGGTTTTAATTAATTCTCCTTGTATGACAGTATGCAGCAATATGTCCCAGTTTGTGGCAGGCATAACAGGTGGCATTTTTCATAGGGGGGAAGAATCTCCTTTGATGGCTTCCAAATTTGACATATTCAGGAGTATATGAGCCTTTTTCAATTGACTGTTTATTTATTTCATTCTTGGTCATTTGAGGTTCCTTCTGGTTTCTGTTTACTTCATTGCAGGTTTCTTCTTCTGTAGGAACCTTCTGAGCTGCTTTATTATCCTTATCTGCTTTTACAAAAATGATATTTTTGTTTTCCTTTTCTTTGCCTTTGCTTGATTCTCCTTCATAGCCTATCCTAGTTTTTATCAGAGGAGATCTTTGAGCATCTAGAATTTCGTTCAACTTATCTGAGCTTTTCATTTGAGAAGTATTTATTGACACTTTCCTTTGGGAGTTTTATAATTTCTTCCTTAAGCATACTACTTCTTCTTCCAAATTCTCTTGTTCTTGAATTTTATCCTTAATTTGCTTAAGTAAAATGTCTTCTACCTTCTTGGCTTCTTCAAGCTCTACTTTCAACTGAATGAGGACTTTTGAATTTTGTTCTTCTCTTACATATTTGAAGAGAATGTCTTCTGAATTTTGTTCTTCTCTTACATATTTGAGGAGAATGTCTTTCTGTTTTCTACACTTCAGTTTGAGTCTGTCAATTTCCTCCAGGGCACTTCTTAGCTCCCCCTCAAGATAAACTTCACCTTATTTCTCATCTTCTAGAAGGAATCCTTCAAGCTCTTCTATAGCCATCAATATAAATTCAGAGGTTCCTTCTTCACTTGAGGGTTCATCTGAGTCTTCAGATGCACTGCTGTCTTGTTGAGCATAGAAAGACTTTCTATTGAATCTCTTCCCTTTCTTCCAGTTCTTTGATATGGTTTTCTCCAATTCTTGAGTTTGATTCTTTCTTTTCTTATGATGACACTTAGCAGCATAGTGTCCAACTCTTCCACAGTTAAAGCATTTAAATGGAAGTTTACCTTTATATTTACCTGAGCCTCTATCCAATTTCCTGACAAATTTGGCCTCTTCTTCATCAGAGCAAGAGCATATATCTTCCTTTTCTTCTTTCTTCTTCTCTGTCTTAAAGGCTGCCTCCCTCACATTTGACTTCCTTTGTGGCAGTCTCATCTCATAGGCTGTTAGATTTCCAAGTAATTAGTTAATGGTCAAGGTTTCCCAATCCGCTGTTTCTTCTATGGAAGAAACCTTGGGGTTAAAGCTGGATGGAAGAGATATTAGAATATTTTGAACAATTACAACTTATTTTATGGTTTCTCCTAGAGCTTTCATGTTATTCACAATTTCTGCAACCCTTAAAAAGAAGCTGGCAATGTCTTCATCACCATTCATTTTTATATTTTCAAACTGGGCTCTATAGACTTGAAGTTTGGCTGTCTTCACCTTTTTGTCTCCTTCATGGATGTTTTCTAGTGTATCCCACATTTCTTTGGCAGTATTGCTATGCATTACTTTGATAAATTCTGCCTCACACAGTCCATTTAAGATTGCATTCATGGCCTTTGCATTAGCTACAAAATCTTGTTTGGCTTCTTTCTCTGAGTTAGTTGCCTTTGGGGCATATCCAAATTCCACAACATCCCAAACTTCTATTCCTAGAGACATTATGTATGTTCTCATTCTGATTTTCCAGAAGGCATAATTTTAACCAGTGAAAAAAGGGGCTTTATTGGTTGAGCATCCTTCTTGACCAGCCATCCTGGGGACCTAGGATCTCCTTTCAGTTGTTAAATTGATACAAAAGGAACTTGGCTCTGATACCAATTGTTGAAACCTTAGTTAAACTAAGAGGGGGGGGGGGGGGGAGGGCGTTGAATCAGTTTAACACATTCTTGAACTTTTAAACTGACCTTTAAACTTATTTACAACTCAATTTCACAATCAACTTTATTTGTGAGCAATCTTAAGATGTGCGCAACAAGTATTAAGATAATGTGACAACTGAACTAATATGAGAGCAACAAGTATTAAGCAGATTGGATAAACCATATCAACACATAAACATCACACACAAAGACAACATATATAAGTGGAAACCCATAAAGGGAGAAAACCACATCTTATTATTGTTGTGATGCAAAGGCAAGCTCCAACTCTCTCTCACCACTGATTTTCTGTTGGATCCAACCCACAGGAGGCTCCTACCTCAATTCTGCAAGCTACAACTTGCATGGGAGCTCCAAATCCCATCAATTTTCTGCAGACACCAACCTACAGGATGCTCCAACCTCAGTCAACTACAACTGACATCTATCAAGCTACAACTTGATAGGGAAGCTCCAACTTCCTTACTCTTTCAAAAGAAAACACTTGCTGATTTACCTCAGATATTAGCTCTGTTCTGTACCTTCTTCACTTCTATCCTCCAGCTTTCTTATCTGTCTTAAATCATCTCTGGCTTTTCACATCATCTCTTTCTGCTCCTCCTTCTTCTTATCTTCTTTGCCTCAATTCTACATTATCTAACTTCTCTATGCATATCTATGAGATATTATTTATAGAAATTTCCTTATGACTGCTAGCATTCCTCAGGGAATTTGAAATGGACAGTCATGCCTCTTTGCCTTCTGCCTTCTCATTTCTTTTACCATCTCATTCAGAAAATATAACAAAATGTACAAATTATAATATTACAGTGGGATATTTCTTTTCCTCCGGAGACTTGCCAATGCATCACAAACAATATAAAACCAATTAAAACATTTACATTCAGTTACAATATGGATTTCACATCAACCCATTCAGTTTTTGGATCACCGCGTGTTTGTCTTTTCTGCTGCTGTCTCTGTCTTTTTCATTTTTGCATGCTCTCCTGTTCATTGCAGTTGTGTAACTGCTGCATATACAACAACCTTTTTATATAACTTAAACAACTCTCGACGTAATAATAAGAGACCCTTTTAATATAGAAAACACCCTTTCGGGCCCACTTGCCGAACTTTTCTTATTCCCTGATGCGATGAATCGCCTTTGAATACTTCCGATTGCGATTAATCACAATCGAAACTTTCAATGGTATGTTTTTATGTTCTGCTTTCACTCCGATGCGATTAATTCCTTTGCGATAGTTCCGATGCGATTAATCGCAATCGTAAATTTCAATGGTATGTTCCGATGTTATGCTTTCACTCTGATGCAATTAATTCCTTTGCAATAGTTCTGATGCAATTAATTGCAATCGCAACCTTCAATGACATGTGCCACTGCTCTGTTTTTACTCCGATGCGATGGTTTACTGTGCACAGATATATGTATGACATCTTATATATATATATATATATATATATATATATATATATATATATATATATATATATATATATATATATATATATATATATTGTTTCATATATATATACTTGCCGCTTTACTTTCTATTTACTCTTCAGCTTTGGTTTAAAAAATCGGAGTAAACATATATTAACCTTTAATCAATCGAACACTGGCCCAATTTGTTGCCCTTAAAGCCGAAATTCAAACATATAAAATCACAGTCCATAACATATCGGGTCCGCATTCTTCATCGCGATCGCAATATCGCAATCGCATCCTCCAACAGATCTCCGCTGATGCGATGAACGAAGGGTCCCACTGGCTATTAAGCGACTCACATATCCACCGTCCATCCCTCATCAAATCCGATGACTGAAGTTCAATCGCTCAATTGCAATCGAAATTTTCAATTGTTCATCTCTATGTGTCTTTCGTTCTTCGCCGATGCGATGGTTCACTGTGGACCCCACTACGCATATACAATGCTATTTCATATGTTAATTTTCAATTTACTCACATATTAACACGATATTCCTCCTACACTTCAACGTCTTATTATAATTAAACTCCGCTTTTGTTCTTGCTTATCCTTTCTTCGCTTGGTTCCATTGGAATGTGAACAATCCGCATTTCTTCACAGCTATCTCCATTGTAGTTAAACTCAGGTTCCGTCCCACAGAAGGTAGTTCGTTTTACAATTCTCTGCCTGTGACCTGACTACCACACTACCATTCCAACCCTATTCGGCATGACCATTTCTCTGCATTCAGTTACTGTGTATGACAGTGCACAGGCAGTGCATGTCAGTGCAGGACTGTTTCTCTGTATTTACTGTATATTCTGCTGCCTAGGCTGCTTCTTTTTGCTACCCTGCTTCTTCAAATGGCCCTGTCTCTGCTGAGTTGCTTCTTCAAATGACCCTTTTCACAGCTGCTCGACCCTCTGTAGCTCTTCAGATCTCTCTAGCTCTATGCAGGTCTCTGTTGCCTCTCTGCTACCTCTCTACATCTTTACTGCCTCTTTTGCTATCTCTCTACTTCTATGCTGTCTCATTTTCCATCAATGACAATACTTCCAACACTGACAATCCGACTCAACCAAATAAAAGAGAACCCACCAAACCATGGCTATCCAAAAATGACAAGGAAAGGCTAAAGAACAATGTCACCCTTGGAAAAACCCATGCTAATGACAATAAGAGAAATAAGAACACACATGCATGCCATATCTAGCAAGGAAATCACACATGCAAATTGATACCTGCAAGTAATCCTGTTATAACTGCCTGATCCTACTCTTCCTTGCTTGGTATTTTCTTCCCTTTTCCTTCTTTTTCCTTGTGTTAGACTCCTGTACTTCACAGTATCACTAGGTGACTGATTATTTCCTTAGGTCTTTCATACTAAAAATAATATTCCATGGCTATCATTTATTTTTAGAAAAAATCGGAAATCCTGACTGTCAAGAGCTTCAAAAGAATCTATGTGCCTTTCAGTTCAGTAGAAGGGGAAAATGTTGCTGATAAGGAACACAAAGCAACAACACTAGAACTATCATTGAAGCAGAGAGGTAGAGGAGCAGTCAAGGCAGTAAAACAGTAAGGGCAGAGTCGTGAACGTGTTTGGGTCAAGTCGTGCACGCTAAGTGGGTCAAGTCGTGAACACGGGCAATTCATGAACGAGTCTTCTACGAACAACAAAGAAATGAAACCAATCACATCATCGCATTACAAACCCTTTTCATTCCATCTCCCTCAAAAAATCATTAAACTTTACCTTTCTTCGCATTTCCGCTCTATCTTTATACTTTTCCTTTTTCACCGCTATATCATTATTTTACCTCTGCTTTTCCCTATTCCCCGATTGCGATAAAAGTTGGACCATTCTACCTACCACGTCACTCCTTTCTCCCCGCGCTTCGTAGTTCACATATTTTAGAGTTTACTTCCCCGCACTTATAGCTAAACCTTAAGATTTGCGATTGTGATGTCGTCGGTCCCACCTTCCCTCCACGTCACCTCCCACTTCACATCACATCGCCGATTCCTTTTCTTATACCTTAAACTGTTAAACATGCGAAGTGCGATATCGACGCGGCTTCAGAACTACAATATAAACATTTTTAGGTCCGGGCATATGATTTTTTACGCTGTTTTGTTTGAACAAAGGGTTTAAACACAACAAGAAGGATTCGGGTAGCAAATAAACACTACAGTTCGAGTCGGGCAGCAAAGGGAATTCACATAAAATTGTTATGTTATGACGGTAAGAATGGAAAAGGTAGCAAAGCACATCAACAGAGTCTCTAATCGATGAAAAGTGGCTAGTCCTGCACCAGACTTGATTGCCCAATGCCGATATTTTGAAAATCAGGGCTAGATGTCAGATCCATCATTCATTGCCTCTTCAGGATCATCACATGCCACCTTCAAGTGTACTTTTGATTTACGAAGAGCCCCCTGAGTTTTGCATTCTTGAAGAGTTACCAAAATTAATTCCACAGGGAGTGTTTTATCAAAGATTTTCTTTGTTCGGGCCTTGCATGGCCATACCTATTTAATTTTCAGTTGTTTGTAATAAATGAAGTTTTCCAAAGTATAATAGGGCAACCGAATCAAGTCTTAGTCAAATATTGCTTGAATTTTCATAATCAAGGGTTGGATATTGTTAGCCCCTGCATTGTAAGAACTAATATATTGGAGCACTGTTATTTTGGAGCTGGACATCAATAATCAAAGACCGTTTACAATATTCTTGAGCTGTGTCAAAATGGTGATGTGCTACTTCTCTATTTAAATGTTTTTGTTGTTTTCCCTGTTGTGCATCTATTCATCTAATTGTAAATCAGAAATTTTAGATTAAGGTTTGTTGTCGGAGCACCTTAATTATTTATGCATTTACAATCTGAATGTTTTTTGCTGAAGTCTGAATAAAGAATTCTTAACTTCTCTTTAGTCATTACTGAACCCTACTATTTATTTTACGTCATATTCATACAACTCTTAAGATCCATTTAGCACAGTTAGCTTTTCATGTGATGCTCTTGAATGTTGATGTACCATTCCAACCTTTTGACTCCATAGCCCAATGGATTAGCTTCTGCTGACCTGCTCTATCGACCCACACCATCAATCAAACAAACAACCCCCATCACTGTAACTAGCCTAATATCAACACTTATAATCATCAAGTTAAATCATAAAAACAGAGATATCCCTCTCTGAGTCTAGGAAGGCTAGGTCCTGGACTCCAAAGTGGTTTGATGTTGTCCTCTGTCGTTTGTTCTTTCCAATATTACAAATCATGGGGTGACAACATAATGTCGACCGTACTGGGGAGACACTTGTTGAAAAATATTAGTGTTTCATCATAACTCAAAAACCCCAGTCAAATTTGTACGATTTGAGTATTTTCCAATATTGTTACTTGGTTGTTGATGGTGGACAACAAGTTAGACACAAGAATGTTGAAATCATCCACCTGGTGATTCCAATTCAGATCAGTTCCATTCAAAGACTCCACTGGAGGAAGGACCTGAAACATGACTAGTTAGACTAGAAAAATAAAGTATTCAAGCCCAAATTAGATTCAAGAATCTATTCTTTTTATCTGTAACTATGTTCTATCCTACTTTAATCTTGATCAGGAGTACACTGCTGAGGTTTACATTGATCACTGGCAGATTGATGAGTCTCAAAAGGCTAAGCCCCAAATTGTAGACCGTGTACATATTTATACACCTGTGCACATCCCATATGCACTTGTGGAAAACCCAGTGAAACATGAGCCCTAGGATTTATCCACTGCACCTGATAAATTCCCAAATGGTTATAAGCTTCCTGCATTACTGCCTATACCTGTAAAATTCCCAGACATATACAAGCCTATGGTTTTGCCTCCTATCCTCCATGACCTCCCAACAAATTTTATTAATAATCTACCCAGATTTTATGGAGAAAATGCAAAGCATTAGGGGAATTTTGAGGTTTAAAATGGGCCTCCTAAGGAAATAGTAAAATAATAGCTAAACAAATAAAATAATATTTATGAATTTTCAATTCACTTTTTGTACCACAATCGATGTAACCATGGTTAAATTCAATTCAAAAGTTGTACCAAAATAAAATTAATAAAAAAATTATATTGATGTGACTATAAATAAGAATTGATCTTTTCAAGAAAAAGTCATTATCATTGAACAACTAATGCATTTGTCCTTTGTACTTAAATAACTTAAAATAAAATGTAAATATAAATTCTTAATTATATTATATAATATTAATTAAAATTTATATTATTTAAATTGTATAATAACATGTAATTATTATACTATATAAATATAATATAATATAATATAATAAATGTATAGGGAAATGCATTGTTTCTTTCAAGAAATATGAAATGACAATAATATATTTTTATTTAAAAAGTTTGAAATGACATTTATTATGAGTACTTTACTTTGACTTTAAAAGTACTTAGAGCACTGCCATGGTTAACCATGAGTTTTTATCCACCATTGAGAATGTGACAAGTAAGTACCTTTAACTCAAGCAATACCACCTCAACCATTAAGGATGATGTCATCCCCTAAAATGTGATTGGTTCTCATAAAATGAATTTTGATTGTACATTTTCCTTAGGAGGCCCATTTTAGACCTCAAAAGTCCCCTAATGGGTCACTGCTGAAAAGCACATTCAAAATCTTGAGGATTTCCTTGATCTGTTTGAGGTGGGAAAAGATGATGTGCGTATCAGAATGTTTGCCCTATCATTATAGAGTAAAGTTAAAAACCAGGTTAAAGATTTTCCAACTGCAAACATTAGCAATTTTCATTAATTCACTCAAGTTTTCCTAGATAGATGGGTGGTGGTGGGAAATGTTTTCCTCATCATAGAAGAGTATAACCTTTTAAAAAGACAGTATGGGGAGATAGTACAACATTTTTCAGCCAGGTTCAATAAGGTATAGTATTTGATGCCTGCTAATATAAGGCCACCCATAGGATTAGCTCTCTAGCACTACCTCGATGCATTTGACCCAGAGATGGCATTCCAGTTAAGAGAAAGGGACCCTGAAACCCTGTAAGAAATGCAAAATGTGGCAATTGATGTGGAAGCCAACTTGATGAATAAAGAAGTAAAGTTAAAAGAATTGAAGAAGGAACAAACAAAAAAAGATCAACTAATATCTTTAGAGATAAAGCTAGATATGTTGACAAACACAGTCAATGAAATGATGCATATGATTGGCAGGAAAGAGGAACTTGTTGTTCAGATGCCTCATGTTCCATTAGTATCGAAAAAAACAAACATCAATGTACCCAAGAAGTTTTCAGCCCATCCTGGACACCTATTGAGGCCTCAGAATTCCACTGCCAAAACATGGGGGAAAACCACCCGGTCCAGACCTTAAAGCAAATCCTTTTCCGTTTGGTGTAGTGGCTTCGACTAGGGTTAATGGGACCAGTTTCCCAATAAGGATGATTTTGAGGGTGTGTGATTTTATGACATGCAAATGGAAAATTATTTTAATCTATATTATGCATCTATCTAAACTATTTGATCAGGAGATCAAGTCATATGCTAAAAACTGAAAGTGCTCAAAACAGGTTCGAACTTGAGCGACCGGAAAGGTCTCGTCGTTGCAATTCCGGTGCCATGAATGGTTCGAAAAACAGATGTCGTATGAGAAAGATATCACGTTCTGTTCTTTTTCCCAAACAACAAAATTTTGGTGACTAGATGCCCAGTCAGCTTGTAGGTACAGCCAGCAGAATATTCTTGGAATATTCCATTTTTTTCTAAACCAATGTGATGGCACCATGTGGCACATTGTGGGCCATTGGATGTTGATGGTACGAAAGCAGATTTTGGCCGTTGGATGTGTTTATGGATGGACCAATGGTTGAGCAACACGTGGCAAGCCCATAGGCCACCACGTGTCCTCACAACAGTGGTGTAAAATTTATGTGGAGTCGACGGGGGTCAAACCTGCAACCTCCTATCCACTCACAAGACCATTTTCCAATCCATATATACATGTTACTTAACCTATTACAGTGCAAATACATATTTAAACTTTGTTAAATTTGGCGTTGAGGGCTTGGGAAGCTAGCCCCGAAGGGCCAGCCCCCCTTTCACATGACCATACGCCAGGACCACGAATTTCATTCTAACCGCCAACAAACAAAACCGTCGCGATAGTTGGTTCACATGGGTGTTAACCCGTAGCCTAGAGTTTTAAAACTAGCGGCGATTCAAATTGTAACCTCTGGCATGAAGAACGTTCACATGGCGGGTTCAAAATTTGTTGCGATGGATAAGGTTTGGGAACCTCAACTCCTGGTTCCAATGCATTTGACGACATTCAAACAATTAGTGGAGGTTATGGTGGGGGTGGCATGTGACCACCCCACCACTCACACTAAATTTCAAACTTAACTGCCCGAAATATTTGGAGCGCGCCACTAAATTTAGGGCTAAACCATTAATTAATCTGTAGCTAACTGCCTGTCTCCACATTTAGTGGAACTTTTCTAGCTGTCATTGGGAAAAATGCATTGGGAGGTCAATTTTCGACCAATTTTGGTGAAACAAGAGTCTACCTAGACTAATTTGAGCATTATGGAGCCATTGGTGCAGAGAAACAAACCATTAGAGGCCTGCAAACATATGTAATTTAAAATTTTGAGCATAATGACAAAGAGGGTCATGCCATTGGGAGCTGGACCAGCAGATGTAGCCCAAGAGGGCTGAACTGCTTCATCATGCATATTATGTAAAACTTATGTGTGAATGTTTTTCTTTGTTATGCACTGTTGTTTAGTGTTTTTAAGGCTTATTTACATGCTTAAAGTTCTCTAATTCATCTAATTTTCATGGTTAAAACTCTCATAACTTATGAAAACTTATGGAGACAATTTTTACATGTTTATTTAACTGAAACGACACTTAGCACATCAAAAATAATACACTCCTTTCAGATCAAGTTGGTATCAGAGCTAGAGTTTTATCTCTGGTGTTTTTATGTGCAAGGATTTGTTAACTGTTTGCAAGGGTTTTCATGCTTACAAGGGTCAAGCTTAAGAGAGGAGAAGGCAAATTGGTGGAAGCAGGAGTTCTCACAGTGAGCCACAACAAAGGAGGGCAAGATTGCCACATTCTCCACCACCTAGTTCACCTCCAAGAGAAGCAGAAGAAGCATCAAGCATGCCTCTAGGAGAAGAAGAAACCCATGAAGAGGTGGATCCCAAAGAGGAAGAAAGAGTGTTCAGGAAAGCATTCATTGACATGACTGAAATGGTGAGAGTCCTTTATCAAGAAAGGAATGAAATACTAGAAGGAGATTTCACAGTTGGTTTTGCCTGTGTAGGATTTTTCACATTGTAATACCAATTTGAGCAACTTAATAGAGCAAGGACATGCCCATTGGGAGCCTTGAACCCGGTAGATGTAGCCCAGGAGAGGTGAACTGCCTCATCATGTTGCTGTGTTGTTATGGTGAAGTTATACGGCTGTGTATTTCTGATTTAAGATGTTAAACAATAATTTTAATTAACATTCCCTCACACATAAACTCAAAAACAATTACAAAAAACACACTGTTTAAATTGCAAGACATGATAAACACTTTGCACACTTAATTTAATGGAAATGGATACTTTGCACATCATTACAAATACTTTCATTTTCAGATCAGTAAGTGACATCTACCCATGGTATTCATTCATCCATGGTATTCACCCACCCATGGAATTTAGCTTTTACAGTTATTCTTTGTTTTAATAAAAAGTTTATTTGTGTTTTTGTTTACTGTGTGTTCTCCAGTTTTCTTCTGGCATTTCAATGTTTTATTTCTTGGGGGCCTCCCCAAAAAATCCATATCGGTGGTATCAGATTCAAGTTACGGCTCCATGGTAATGAGGTTTTGAAGCATATTTCAGTTACAAATTTTTACTGCAATCTTCAGAAAAATTCATGCAAGTGCTACGAACTCAATAGAGCATTTTATAAAGTTAAAAATAATTCATTTGAAAGTATTTCTATTAGCTCAATGGGTTTTTTACGAAATTTATTTCGTTTCCTAGTTTGAGAGATATGAGAAATTGAAGTTGAATGCATGTACCATGAGTTTATGGAATCATTTTATCAATCCATGGGTCATCAAAGTTCAATTTTCTTATATAAATCGAAATATATCTTTCAATACCTCAAATGGGTCTTTGACAGAATTTGATTTCATCACCTATAGCAGAAATTATCAAAAAAGTTGCAGCAAGAGGTCTATTACGTGAAAGAAGTATTTACAACATCTCATTGGAAAGGAGAATCTACCAGACAAGCCACCATGCTTTACTAAGAATACTTAAAATTATCACGGTTATGTGTCACCCACAAACCCAAGGTTATGGGTCAACCACACAAAACCCTTATCATCGAATTCCATTTGCTAGGCCACACATTGTTAGTAGCACAATTGGTCACAAACATTACAGGGTATCTCTATCATTGGATCTTCGTTTGTCATGGTTATGGGTCATTTGCAAAACCATGCTTCATCGAAGCCCATTTTCTAGGCTACACACTATCAACATCACATTTTTTCACAAGCATTATAGGGTATCTCTATTCTCGGATCTTCGTTCATCACAATTATGGGTTAACCACACAAAACCCTTCTCTTCAGTGACTCTTCATATTCAACAAAGGGTTCTCAGGAGGGAACCACACAATGGGGACCATTTATTCTTAAGGGGGGAGAAATGATCCAAATGGAAAGTGGCATCCACCCATGGTATTTATCCGTCCATGGTATTTTAAGTGGCATCTATCAATGGTATTCATTCACCCATGATATTTATCCACCCATGGTATTCATCCACACATGAAATTTACCCATGGTATTGTAAGTGACATCCACCCATGGTATTCATCCACCCATGGCATTTATCCACCCATGGTATTGTAAG
Organism: Pinus albicaulis; assembly: GCA_034641835.2. Taxonomy (NCBI): domain Eukaryota; kingdom Viridiplantae; phylum Streptophyta; class Pinopsida; order Pinales; family Pinaceae; genus Pinus; species Pinus albicaulis. The sequence continues at coordinate 652,263,920 of CM076573.1, read as the reverse complement.
TGAAATCTACCCATGGTATTCATTCACCCATGGTATTTACCCACCCATGGAATTTACCCTAACTAAAAAAGGCTATAAGCAACAAATTGCAGTTGGTAAAATGACAGTTTGTCCAAGACAAAGTAGCTTTTACAAATATTTTTTTGCTTTAATAAAAAGTTTATTTGTGGTTTTTTTTATTGTGTGTTCTCCTCTTTTCTTCTGGAATTTCAAATTTTTAGATCTTGAGGGCCTCCCCTTAAGGTCTAGATAAAATGTATGGTAAAATGGGTGTGTGTGAGCCAAAAGTGAGTGGATGTATGCATTTACATATGTTGATCTAATAAATATCTAATCATTTCCTCATGGTTTTTCTATTGTTTGGTTTTCTAGGTAAAAATTGTGTATTATGGTAAATTTTGTCTTTACATCTTTATTTTAAGTTTATTTTTGATGTTTTATTATTAACATAGATGGTATAGACGGGGATCATTTATTGGAAATGGGCACGGAGATAGAACTTTGCTTTTAGGCTCCAAAATTAGAATGAGCATCCAACCTTGAAAAGACTCGATACTAAAATTCCATCATCCAAATGATATTGCTTCACTTCATTTCTATGCCTTACACAAGTATAAACTAAGGGATTTAAAGATAGATATTTCCAAGAATTTATGAAAGTGGTAAGGAAAGGGTGTGGTGCAAATTCCCCAACAACAGTCCTAAGATCCTCTTTGGAACAAGGTCAAAAAACTTCACCATGCTCGCATTTACATATGGGTAAGGAGAGGGTTGTGGGTAAAAGTTCCCTAAAATCAATCCTAAAAACCTCATTAGGCCAAGTTCACCAGACTTCACCCTACTCACACTTACATATTAAACCAACTAATGTTCCATTTCGTTATCAACAAGTACATGTCTCAATTGTGAGGATTAGTGTGAATGAAAATACCAAGCAGCTGAAAATTAAGAGTTTTTACAAGGGAAACAACATGCACAATTGTAAAAATTTATGTGTAGATTCTAAATTGATCATGAGATTTACTAAATCACAAGCATTGAAGCAAGTCTACTGATATGCAAAATTTAATTCACCATCTAAAACACAGATCATAAACATGCAAAAATATTTAACACACATACACAAATCTTTATCTAGGGGAAAGAAACTACTAAAACCCCCTTACTATCTGTACTGCATTAATCAAAGAATCTGGATGAAACAATATGATATACTCAAACTTGAGCTCAACCTGTACCTATATCTGTATCCTTCATCTGACTGACAGAACCTGGCCAGTACTTAGCCAATTTCAAGCCTTCCCAAGCTCCTAATTCCTTGCACTGTCCCTCTCGGAATTATGCCCCTATTAATTAGGAAATTCCCTCATATGGATTGCACAATTCCTTTAGGTAATTCCTCTAACTATATGCACCATTTGTACACATTGGAATATGATACATCTGATAGTACATTGCCCTTAAACTCCAATCTCAACTAAGTAACTCAAATTCTCTGCATGCATGAGCTAATTTAGTTCAATTGATCAGTTAATTGGTTGATAACCAAGTTGTGACTGACTACATACCCCATTACTAGATTCCTCCAACATTTGGAATTAGTTTAACTAACCATAACTCAATTTAACTGAATTAAATTTCTACAACTGAAATTAACTCAACCTAGGCTTGTAAAATTTAGGAACCCCCTACACACAACTGAAATTCATGCCCTTAACTCGAATTAATTGAGCTAGACTCCTATTGTTTAGGAATCAACTCAAGTAAGTTGACCTTGAACTCATTAACTCGAATTCAATGTTCCTAAGTGAGTGAAAAGTGCCATGTCACCTCAATTAACTCCTCCAAGTTGTCTTTTGCTGTGGAATTTCAAATTTCCTCAATTTTAATTAAGGAAAAATCAAAATTAAGACTTTCTTGCTGTATTTTCAACACTCCCTCTCAGCGAAAAAGGGATTAACAACCACCCTTATCCCGCACTTGTGAAATGTACTGCATGCAACAATTCTCACTATTTTTGTTTCTACTTCAACATAAGCAACTCAAAATCATCCAAGAAAAAACAAACTTGATTAACTTTGTCTGCAACTATCTACTGGGAAAATTGTGCTGATGCTGACTGTGCTACTGAGCCCCTAGCTCTGCTGTCAACACTTCTTTGCACTCCTCAGTATCTGACTGACACTAATCCTTCTGCTATCGAATACTCATGGAACTTGTATCAAGGTAATTATTTATGAGGAGAACACCTCAAAGGACCCTACCCAAATTTCTGCAACTCTTGGACTAAGGATCTACATCACTTCACCTCACTCCTGGAGGTATAGCTGCATGTGATCCCTCTACCCACTTGGCTCAAAATCCTCCCACCCCCGTACTAGAGGTATATGATTTATTGGATGTCTCCACTCTGCCTCTTCTTTGCTTCTCCATTTGTGGTTTCTCCATAACTTCCTGAGACTGCTTCTAAGGTTGCATGTTGAGAGGTTTAACATGCTCCCTCTCAATCACCAAATATCTAGTCTTTACCTCGCTCCTTAAGGATTTGCATGAATCTTCTACCTTAAGTGCATGCAATTTCTTAAATGGAGCACCAAACTTCTTCACCTGTCCCGTGGCGATGTGTCTCAGGAATTCCTTTCCTTTGCAGAATATCACATCGTAGCCATGATATTCCAACACTGTAATGGAAACCAAATTATTATTTAGATCTGGTACACACATCATATACTTTAGTCTAAGAGGGGAGACCGAATCCCTCTGAAATGTGACCGTGCCAATATTGTTCGTGCTATACCTCCCATCATCTCAAAAATCAATGTTCATCTCAAGATATTTCTCCTCCAAGTCACTAAAAATATATTTGTTCCCCGTCTTGTAGAATGAGTATCCACTATCCAGATACCACATGATTCCCATAACTGTGATCTCCATGCATGTGTTGAGAGTAAAGTCAAGCTCAAACTGTGAAGCCAAAGCTTCACTTGCTGCTGCTAACACAAACTCCTTTTTTCTTGCCTTCTTCTGTGGACACTTCGTGGCATAGTGCCCTTATTCATGATAGTGAAAGCACTTGATTTTGGACAAGTATTTCTTCTTGTCCTCTTGGCTGGAATTAGCCTCACCTTGGGACTTCTTCCCTTTGGCCTTCCATCCTTTGTTGACTTATGCAAAGCCCTCTTCCTCTTCTTTGGATGAGGTCATGTCTCTGTTACTTCGCCTTATTTCTTCTTGCACTAGATCAGACAATAACTGCTCCCACTGTGGTAGTTTCTCTCTATCATTTACCGAATCTTTATAAGTATGCCAACTCTTGGGAAGCCCCAAGAGGGCTAGAGCTACCAGATATTCTTTAGGGATAGTAACACCGACCCTAAAAAGTTCATCACGAAACTGTGTAAACCTACTCAGGTATTTCATAATTGTGTCATTCTTTTGCATATTGATATTTCAAAACTTGTCCTCGAGTGCCAACTTCATGTGGTCACTACTATTGTGGAAAAAAATGTTAGCGCTTGCCACATTGCATACAAAGTATATTTCCCATGGATATTAGAGAAAATATGGTAGCATACGATTCTTCTTGCCTTGGAAACACACTTCTTCCATTCTGCTAGATTCTGAGCATCAATTGCCGTTGGTTTCAGAATATCATTATCAATGTATTCCTTCAACCCATTATGATCTAGTACTGCCTCCATCTGGTCCTTCCATGCAACATAATTTGAGCTTCCTTCAAGGGCATACTCGAGCCTTAGCCCATTGAAAGCCATCTTCTCAGTCCTGAATAAATCCTGCAACCTCGAACCTCCTACAAATGAAAACTTCAAAATCTCTTCTCTATTGTGAATCTAGCTCTGATACCATGTAGAAATTTATGTGTAGATTCTAAATTTCTCATGAAATTTACTAAATCACAAGACTCGAAGCTAATTTATTGATATATAGAAGTTAATTCACCATATAAAACATAAATAATAAACATGCACAAATATTTAACACACATACACAAATATTTATCTATGGGAAAACAACTAATAAAAACCCTTGATATTTTTATTGCATTAATCAAAGAATTTGGATGAATACAATATGCTCTGCTCAAAATTGAGCTCAACCTTCACCTGTATCTTATATCCTCTTTGTGACTGACTAAACCTGGCCAATACTTAGCCAATTTCAAGCCTTCCAAAGCTCCTAATTCCTTGCGTTGTTCCTCTGGGAATTAGGCCCCTATTAATTAGGAAATTCCCTCATATGGATTACACAATTCCTTTAGGTCATTCCTCTGACTGCATGCACTATTTGTACACATTGGAATATGATACAAGTGATAACACACTACCCTTAAAATCTAATATCAAATGGGTAACTCAAATTCTCTACATGCATGAGCTAATTTAGGTTGATTGATCACTGAGTTGTGGCTGACTAGACACCCCAATACTAGACCCTCCACTAGTTCCTCCAACAGTTGGAACTAGTTTAACTGACCATGACTAAATTTAACTGAATTAGATTTCTACAACTGAAATTAACTCAACCTAGGCTCCTAAAATTTAGGAACTCGCTGCACAAAATTTAACTTCATGCCCCTAACTCGAATTAACTGAGCTAGACTCCTATTTTTTAGGAATCAACTCAAGTAATTTGATCTCGAACTCATTAACTCGAATCCAGTGTTCTTCACTGAGTGACAGGTGCCATGTCACCTCACTTAACTCCTCAAAGTTGTTTGCTGATGTGGAATTTCAAATTTCCTCATTTTTAATTAAGGAAAAATCAAAATTGAGACTTTCTTGCTGCATTTTCAACAACAATGAGGGCTGATATGAGAATATTTCCTTCACCCATATGATAGTGATGCCCTGTATAAGTGCTTGGTCTAAGAATGGAATTTGTATCTCATAAGTGAGTTTATTTGATTTTCCACTTTAGATGTTTCTTTGAAGAGTAAATACTATATTCATATTTTCAAAAACATATATATTTCTTTGGTTATATTATTTTCTAGGAAGAGAGATAACTCTACATTTGCTTGTATGCAACCCTATAATGGCTTCAACACCCACCATGCTACATAATCACAGCTATTCTTCCAGTTGGTATGAATAATCCCACATCCCCATTGCTCAAGTGATCCTTATACAAGGCACCACAACACCCTTTGAATTCATATATTCACTAATCAAGGACAATTACTCTTAAATTTGTTCAGTGGGTAATTATACCAAGGCTTGTTGATCATTATAGTTGATATTTCTACTCCCGTTAAGTGCCTTAGCACAACCAATACAACACTCAATTATTCAATAATGCATATACACTAAACTTAAGAATACTACTTTTTCTAGGAGCCAACACATAAATGTGCCAAAATCACATACATGTAATTGGAATTCATTCATCTCTACCATATATACCAACAAAATTATAGGAATTTAAATTTAGAGTTTACTCATCCATGATACTTAGTAAAAACAATGACATTTATTTCCTCTAAATAGAGACACAGTAACACTAATTACACATACATATAACATGTCACGAGGCAAGAAACACTTATCTAGAATATGACTTACCAAATTGACTAGGAACAAACTTTATTCCAGCAAAACATAGGCTTAACTGCACATCATAATTTCTATAGTTTTCCAACCCCTAGCTAGGCCATGATACCAGAAGGGGAACTTCTCAACACTCAGGAATTTGGATAGGTGAAGGCAACTCTCCTTCACAAGCATAAGACAATAAGGGAACTCATCTTCCATGCTAATCATAGGGCCTCCACAATCTTCAAATGCTTCTCGTCTAGATTGAAAAATAGATGAGGAAATACCTTGGCTGCTCCAAAATCCCTCATTGATTTTCCACCTCTTCCTTCCCATGCTCACCTAGCATAGATGAAATCACAACCTCTCATCTCAGCTAGGTTCTAGTGGTCCTTTGTATTAATTTAGTAAGAAAAAAATTGGATTTTTCAAACCTAAAATGAACCAACATTGGTCCAATTCGTGAATGGAATTTTTCTAGACATATTTGGGAAACCCAATCAAATTATAATCATCCCAATCAAAAAATGGTGGCTTTCTATTTGAAAATTAACTTCTATAGGTACTCTTGTGTCCCTGTGATTTTTGTGTGTGGCTGAATGTATGAATGAATTATTTTTTTCCCATGATTCTTACCATTTCCTCATTCCAGTCATGGGTCAAATCTTGAAATTTGAGATGGGTAATTTCACATTCTACAAGTCTCAAATAGAGAGAGTTAAATACTAGGAATCCCAAATATTTAGGGAAGTGGTAAGGAGAGGGTTGTGGATACAAATTCCCCAACAAAATTTCTAAGAGAATCATTAGATCAAGTTCGCTAGACTTCGCCCTAATCACATTTACATATTAAACCAACTAGCATTTTATTCCCTTATCAACAAGTATAGGCCTCAATTGTGAGGATTAATGTGAGTGAAAATACCAATGGCGTAGCAATCAAGAGTCTTTATAGGAAATGGCATGATCAATAAGGGATCATATGAACCATTTCCTTGAATTACACAATATCCATGTCCCTTTATGCCCAAGAATGGCTTGAATTCCACTAGTTGGTAGGAAATTCCTGCAAAATTTGACGTGTGTATAATTTTTTCTTCGTTTATTATACAAAGCTATTCAAAATGGCTTCATCCAAGACTGGTGTTTATAGTTTAAGTTATTGAACTGATAACCCGTAACTATCATTCAAGATTAGGTATTTAGTGGAGATTTATATCTCATAATTAAGTTTATTTCAGTTTCTACTTCAGAAATTATGTGAAAACTAAATATCTTAATTATATTTTCAAAATAAAATATTTGTCTTCAATTTTATTGCTTTCCAAAAGGAGAGATAATAATTCATTGGCATGTATGTAGTCATATAGTGGCTTCAACACCCACCACGTTGAACAATCACAACTATCCTTTTAGCTAGACTGAGCAATATATCATTCTCATTACTTAAGTGACCGTTCTATAAGGCATCATATCAACCTAGAACATAATATCTCTTTATATATTTACTAAGCAAGGGAAAAATATTCTTCAATTTGTTTAGAGGCTAATTACATCTAATTATACTAGGGCATGTTGGTCATTATACCTTAGATCACTATTCCATTAAGTACCTCAACACAACACTCAATCATTCATTGATGCATATGTACCATACTTAGGAATCATACCCCTTTTAGAAGACAACACATTATTGAATTTGGAAATAAGAAACATTGAAAATGGCACCATAAGGGGCCTCTGATTTAATTTCCCCTTAATTAAATTGGAAGAAAAATTGTAATTTCATCTCATGACAACTCGTTTTAGTTAAATGAGTCAGGAAGATTTAGTTAGCTTAGGAAATTCGAGTTGATAGTCAGAGAGGAGGCATTTAAAGTTATCCCATCAATTTAAGGGGTCTAGTTACAGTTATTTGTGAGTTATAATTAGTTAACTAAATTAATTGAGTTAAAATACGTTTAACTAGTTCTGTTTGAGAGGGAGCTAGTGAGAGGTCCAATAAAATAAATCTGATTTAATTCAGAAGTAGTGATCAATTAGATAAATGCTAATTCTCTATATATAGTTATCGCATGTCATTTCTAAGGAAGGCCCGATTTAGACTGAGGTTAAAGGGAAGAGATCCATCAATTGTATAATTAGAAAATTGTACAGGTCATGGGTGAGGTCATTGGGAAGGCTTGAAGGTATTTAAAAATAATTAATTGTGATTTTCCTAATTAATAGGGGCTCAATTAGCCCAGGAATGCTTAAGGAAGGTAAGCGAGGCCTAGGCAAGAAAAAGGTTAAATATTGGAAAAAAATTTCTTAGATCAGTGCCATATTCGATCAAGATCAGAGTGAGACAATCAACAAAGTGCAGGGGTTTCTTAGTGGAGGAATCTCATTGTATTTTTTCATGATCTTGACTTTATGTGATTGGGTGCTCATAATTATGCTCAAAAATCAAATTTATTAGAATGACACAAAAGTTGAACAACCGTGTAGTGTTTGTCGTTCTTAATCTCGTGTAACTCGTTTTAGGCGAAATGGACTCCGTATGGCTTTAGAAACGAGTTCTGTCTGTTTTTCTAAACAGTCAAATTTTGGCAAAAAAAATGCACACAGGGAGCCCAATGAATAGCTTGTACAAATGAAGAGGCATGCTAAATGGGCAATTCAAATTTTGGTCAACCATCTCTCTGGCGATTATCTGATTGCAAAGTGGCAGAGTTTGGATGGTGTATTTGGGTGTGTGGTTGGCATTTTATTATTGGCAGTGTATGGGTCAATGATGAGGGGACACGTGGCTCAACTTGGGGCCACCACGTGTCCTCCTCACAATGTGGTAAAAGTTTGTTGATGCAGGAGCATCCTTCTCAAATGCTATTGGGAGACTTAAGAGGCTCAAATGTTATTGGGAGACTTAAGAGGTTCAAATGTTATTAGAAGACTTAAGAGGTCTTATGTTTTCAAGAGAGTTGGTTCTCTAAATGTAATTTTAAATGATTTAGAATAGGATTTAATTAATATTGAGCATAAATGTAAATGTTCTAGAATGTTAGAGAACATGAGAGAATTAGGATAGTTGAGAGCTCATGGGGATTGAGAGATTTGAGAAATTATTGTAAATCCTAGATTAGGATTTAGTTTCATGAGTTTATGGGATTAGAGAGGATCCTTAGGGATAAAAGAGAGATTTTAGGAAATAATGAGGACTTAGAAGAATTTGGGATTTGTTGAGCAAACTAGGGATCTAAACCAAAATTGGTTATAGAATCCATTTGTATAAATTGTAAGCCTCCAAGGAATGAAAGGATATAGATAGGAGATGAGAGTTAGCGAGGAAGAGAGAGTAATATTGTTTAAAAATTAGAGGAAATAGAGGGATGGAAAACTGATGTAATTAGGCTGAGAGGGTCAATCCTATGTAATTTCTATTTTATGAATGATTGATTTAAGTTGGTGTGCAAATCATGTTCCAGTATTAAAGTTTCATTCGAAATCCTATGAAATTTTGATCCTGAAGGTAATGGTACCATTCTCTGTTCCTGAGTTTATATTTCGGTTTATCAAATAATCGCACTAAAGTGTTAACTGCTAATTATGGTTAAAGTGTGCATGTCTCCAGCGAAAGAAATTTGTGAATTTCTAGTAAATTCCACAATGGTTGATCTCAAATAAAGCTATGCAAGTAGTTGGAAGCATAAGGCTGTTATAGCTTTGTTTCACCACACCGTGCGCTTAGAGGAAGTCAGATAAACTGACTATTCCTTAAATTGTTTCGAGATTAGTTTCAACGAATTTTCACCCACACAACACCTATCAGATCTTTCAAAACATTTGCAATCATGGTGGAAGTTATCATAGTATACAAGCTTGGAGGTGCAGAGGTTTTAAAGTGAACAGATGAAGGTGTGAATCATGAGAGAAGATGCAACAAGAGCATGAACTAGACGATTGGAACCTGTTCTGTTTGGAACCAGGAATCCAATGAATGTGGAACCGTCAAATGGTTTTGAAACCCAAACATCGGTTTTCGCAAAGTATTGAAGTGGTAAATGGTAATTTTTGTGGGAGTGCGATAAAGGTTTGGAGGCGACACATAGCACATTAAAACCACCCATTTCGCACGATAAAGTTCATGCTAATTTGATCGGTGATGGAATGCGATGAATGTCGGATGGATGGGTGTATATAATCGACAGTGAAAAGGTGTGTTGGCAGTAGTGTGGGCCGGAATATTTATATGTTGACATTTTGGTTTTTAACCAAAGTCCTAAACATAGATTAATATTGCATTATGCGGGTTTTGAGATTATAGTTGTATAAAGGGAAGTTAATTCCGCTTATGGAATTTTAAGCAAATGAAGATGCATATTTTGGACACATGTATATGCTATTCATTTCATATCATACTGTGGGTATAGGTGCAACATTTGTTGCACCATTAGTGGTATCAGAGCCGAAGTAAACTATTTTGAAGTTAAAACTAAATTGCGCCAGAATGCAATTGAAATTGAAGAAAGGGTGATCATAATAAAGCAAAAAGGGATTCTTTGTGCAACTGAGTGAGGTATGAACATATTGAGATTTTCCTCAAGATAGAGAGTTATTACAGCCAAAGGAATTTTTTAGAATAAGCATGAGGAAGATTGATCACAGATGATAGATTGTGATAACAAAGGAATATTGTTTTCTACTTGGAAGGGAACTTTTGAGGAATTTTTGTACTATATTTATGAAGATTGCATGAGAAAGAGATAAACTGTGTTATTATTAGATATTTCTGGTGAGATAGATGCTTACAAAGCAAATAAAGTTCTGTGTAAATTCTAATTTGTTGAGATCCAAATTGATTTGGATTGAAGTCTTGTTCAGGATTGATTGTTGTGGAAGCAACTGTATGTTGAAAGAATGCATAGTGGAAGAATGGAGACAAAACTGAAAAAACAATTTTACAGGAATGATAAAGACCAACAAATAAGGAGATCCTAAAGATAGGTGATGTTGGAAAGATGGTATGCATAAGTTTTGATTGATTAATGATATTTTACAGATTGAAACAGATCAAGGGAGTGAAAAAGTTACATGTTTACAGGAGATAACCGGCCGAGACATAAATTGATTACAAGGGTATGAAAGTTTGCAGCAGTTGAATGAATGGCAAAGTTGGCACAAGACTACATCAGTAAAACTGTAGGAAGAATTTTTGGAAGTTCTTAGAGATTGTAGCAGAACCTTATTCCAGCTGAGGCTTGGAATATATAGGGACAAAGGAGTCCTTAAGAGAAGTGAGTGTAGCAACTAGAGAGAGAGCAATATTTCTCAGTGCAAGTTCTAAGGAAAGAGAACTTAAAAACCAGACAGAGGAGAAGTTTGGTGAGGAGATCAACTCAAAAGGAAGTTGATTGGTTGCAAGTGTAGAAGCTCACACAAAAGCCAAGATGGTTATGGAAAGTCATAGGGAAGGTTCATAATAAGGCTACAAGATGAAGGAAAGGAGTGATAAAAAAATCCACAAGAACTGGATGAGTCAAGAGGATCTTGATAAGGAGTTGGCTGAGATATCAAAGAACTCAATGAGTTAACAATGCTGCTAGAGGAAAACCAAATACAAGGTTGGGTCTTGAAGAAAAAGACAGTAAAGTGGTCTAAGTTACAGAGAAGGATACGACAGAGACAAGTGAAGTGGTTGGTTGAAAAAATCAGAGAAGCAGAGTCAGAAATGGAAGTTTCCATTTGTGGAACAGAATAGGTGAAATTCTGGGTGAAGATGACAATGAGAAAGATTCCATGGACTATTGGAATAGTCCAGAACAATTTGAAAATATGCTAACAAGGGAAGCAAATGAGGCTATGGAGCCTTGTGTTTTTAAAACTCATAGTTTGTATGTGTTTGCAAGATGTGCAAGAAATAATGGACAGTCTAGTGGAACTGTCACAAAATTGAATAAAGCTCTTGAGGTGAAGTATGATGGAGAATGCCTTTTAGAGGAGGAAGATACTGATTTATTGCAGCAGAAAGAATTCATAGATGAATTTCTGTTTGGTGTAAGACAGCCAGTTAAAGCCGTTATGGAGCAGAAGCATAATGAAAATGTTGTATTGATATTTCAAGGTAAACAAATGAATTTGTTTAATGAAATTAATGAAATAATTTTGCAATGTGATGATATAGAAAACATGATAACTCAGGAGGACTGCCAGAAGAAGAGTGAAACTGAAGATGAAAGTTGTAAAGAAATGCTGGAAATATTTCACATGGAGTTCTTGGAAAGATGTCTCAAGGAACCAGAAGGAGGAATGAAGCTTACAGAACATGATAAAGAAGAAATTGTAGAGTTAAATAATTTTTTAACTCTTCAATTAATAATGTGGCTGTAGGTACAGAAGACAACGTTGATAAATATGAAGCTGAAATCAAAGGAATTATATAGGAGATATTTAATATTAGAGAGAAGACTGAGATAAATTTTCAATTATAATTGTTGATAGAAATGTTCCAAAAAAGTAAAGGAGACCAAATATATAACTACATAATGGGAAAGAAGGATAAATGGTATAAGCTACAAGAGAAACAAGTGGATATGCAGTTAATAGAGGAGCTGAGGAAGCTTGGAAAAATTATAAATGTTCTATTGAGGAAAGAGAAGCTCAAAGGAGTGGAGTTAAAACAAAATGAAATTGCTGGAGAAGAACAATTTTCTTTTGAACTTTAAGAAGAAGCAGTGATGTTTGAATCATCAGTTGAGGCAACTGAGCCTTATGATTTTGAAATTGACAATTTGTGTATGTTTGTAGATAATGTCAAGGCAAAGAGAGAGAATTTGAGTTTTGAAACTATTAGATCTCATGAGGAAGCTCATACACAATTGGAGGAACATATTATTTTCCAGTATAATGCAAAAGTTAGAACCAGAGGAAGTTTGGCTCACAATGATGACCAAAAGCAAAGAGAAGAAGCAAAGGATAACAAGTACTCAAATGCTATGCTTGAGGAAGTTGAGGTGAGGATTATTGAATATTTTCTGATTCATATAGAAGACTTGGAACAAAAAATAGATTTTATGACAGAATCATCAAACAAGACTATTGAGTCTTGTGATTTTAAAATTGAAAATTTTGGGGTGATTACAGGTTTTGAAGATTTTGCAAGTGATAGACAGTCACTGGAAGTTGTCATAAAGATGAAGGAAGAAAGAGAAATGTATACAAACATTTAAAAGAAACAAGATCAGAATTGTATTCTGATGAAGGATAAGGCTATGTTATCTGATGAAGATAGTCAAGGAAAAGCACATGTACAGTTGGTCAGTGAATTGGAGTTACTGGAGAATTCGTTGAAAGCACCAACAGAGAAGAAAGAACTCGATAAAGACTGCAAAGGATCTGAAATAGTGGAAGGAAATGTTACTACATTCAGAGAATTGAAGAGCAATTTACTTTTTGAAAGTAAATTTGCAGAACAACAATTGGACATTGCAGAGGGTAATATATTTAAAGATATTCAGGAAGTTTGGGAGGCAACAATATATACAACATTATTTGGAGAAATCTCAAAAATGATATCAGAATTTGAAGAAAAAGAAGGCAACAAGAGTTTTGAAACTCATACACAAGGGAAAAGACAACAACAAAAAATTAATTTGGATAAAGAAATAGAGAATTTGATGAAGCTTACAGAAAATGAACATCAGGAAAAGAGCTGCAGACAGAGAATCACGTGGATAAAAATTTGGACTGTAACAAACATTAAAGGAAAAGCCAATGGAGTGTTGCAAACGAAGATATGGAAACTAGGAGAAGCAAGGAATGGCAGCAGAATATTTAAACAATAGTTGAGAGAAGCAAGGAAATCAATGAAGAACAAAGTTTGGAATCTTGGAGTTAGCAAGTCAGTGAGACTTGTAGTTGTTGCAACAGACCTCATAGACAAGATTCTATGAAACTTTTCTACATGGGGAGTCTGATGCAGGAGCATCCTGCTTAAATTTTATTGGGAGACTTAAGAGGCTCAAATGTTATTGGGAGACTTAAGAGGTTCAAATGTTATTGGGAGACTTAATAGGTCTTATGTTTTCAAGAGATTTGGTTCTCTAAATGTAATTTTAAATGATTTAGAATAGGATTTAATTAATATTGTGAGCATAAATATAAATGTTCTCGAATGTTAGAGAACATGAGAGAATTAGGACAGTTGAGAGCTCATGGGGATTGAGATATTTGAGAAATTATTGTAAATCCTAGATTAGGATTTAGTTTCATGAGTTTATGGGATTAGAGAGGATCCTTAGGGATAAAAGAGAGATTTTAGGAAATAATGAGGACTTAGAAGAATTATGGATTTGTTGAGTAAACTAGGGATCTAAGCCAAAATTGGTTATAGAATCCATTTGTATAAATTGTAAGCCTCCAAGGCATGAAGGATATAAACAGGAGACGAGAGTTAGCAAGGAAGAGAGAGTAATAGTGTTTAAAAATTAGAGGAAACAGAGGGATGGCAAACTGATGTAATCAGGTCAAGAGGGTCAATCCTCTGTAATTTCTATTTTATGAATGATTGATTTAAGTTGGTGTGCAAATCGTGTTTTGGTATTAAATTTTCATTCGAAATCTTGTGAAGTTACAATCCTGAAGGTATTGGTACTGTTATCTGTTCCTGAGTTTATATTTTGGTTTATCAAATAATTGCACTAAAGAGTTAACTGCTTAAACCTTTCAATTATGGTTAAAGTGCACATGTCTCCAACGAAAGAAATCTGTGAATTTCCAGTAAATTCCACAATGGTGGATCTCAAATAAATCTATGCAAACAACTAGAAGCATAAGGCTGTTATAGCTTTGTTTCCCCACACCGTGCGCTTAGAGGAAGTCAGATCAACTCACTGTTCCTTAAATTGTTTCGAGATTATTTTCAATGAATTTTCACCTAGACGAAACTTATCAGATATTTCAAAACATTTGCAATCATGGTGGAAGTTATCATAGTATACAAGCTTAGAGGTGCAGAGGTTTTAAAGTGAACAGATGAAGGTGTGAATCGTGAGAGAAGACGCAACAAGAGCATGAACTAGACGATTGGATCCTGTTCTGTTTGGAACCAAGAATCCGGTGAATATGAAACTATGGATCGATAGAAGTGGAACCGTCAAATGGTTTTGCAACCCAAAAAGTGGTTTTCGCAAAGCATTTAAGTGGTAAACGATAATTGTTGTGGGAGTGCGATAAAGGTCTGGAGGCGACACGTAGCACATTAAAACCACCCATTTCGCACGATAAAGTTCATGCTAATTTGATCAGTGATGGAATGCGATGACCGTTGGATGTATGGGTGCATATAATCGACAGTGAAAAGGTGTGTTGGCAATAGTGTGGGCCCGAATATTTATATGTTGACATTTTGGTTTTTAACCAAAGTCTTAAACATAGATTAATATTGCATTATGGGGGTTTTGAAATTATAGTTGTATAAAGGGAAGTTAATTCTGCTTATGGTTTTTTAAGAAAATATTTTGGACACATGTATATGCTATTCATTTCATATCATAATATGGGTATAGGTGCAGCATTTGATGCACCATTTTTTATGGACCGGAAGGATCGGGCGGAGGTCGAACAGGAGACCTCCATCCAGCTAACAAGATGCGCCACCACTCCGCATACGCCATGACTCTTAACCTATACATTCTCCGCATGTATTTGAAGTTTATCCATTGCACCAATGGGGGGAGAGGGGGCCAGGCCTGTGGGCCCAACCCCCGAGACACATGATTGCGACACGGAACCATGGCGGAAATGTTGGGCGCTTAACCTTTAAGCGAATTTGTTTAAAACTAATCCACATTTAATTAACCTCTAATCTTGTTTAATCAATGTTAATTATTATTAACAGAGTGTCAGATTTAGTGCTAATCAGGTTTATTTAGCAGATAAGCATGTTTATTTAACTTAATACAGGATTAAGTTGGCGGTACCAACAAATCCGGTGGGATTTCTAATTTTAGCACTAGTTAGCCCAATTTGGGGCTAGTTAGCTAAATTTGGGGAGGAAATTGTGGAGCATTCTTGGAGAAGTCATAACTCAACCAATTTTCGACCAAATCATGAGAAAAAAGAGGCTAAGGTACCATTTTTAAGTGTTTTGAACTCATTGGTGTAGGTTTGAGGAGTAAAAGAGCATTGTAAATACATCATTTTTAAAATTTGAGCATAATATACAAGGCCAAGCCATGGAAGCTGGACTAAGGAGATGTAGCCCAGGAGGGGTGAACTCCTTCATCAAATCCTTATGTTGATGTGTTTTATGGTGATGTATTGTACTTTTATTTTCTGTTGTTTATTCTTTCTTTTATGTTAAATTGATCATAAAAATAACATAATCACTCATGAGACTCAATAAATTGTAAGAGAACTTGAACCCTTAAGCACATGTAAAACATTGGTTTCAAAATCTGAAAGAGGAATTAGCATAACATTATTAACATACCTTAATAAGATCATTTTTGGTATCAAAGCTTTAGGTTTGTTGTGCAAGAAGGGATCTAATTTTTTGAAAGTTTATGTCATGCTAACAAGGTTAAAACTCAAAAGAGTAGAAGGGAAGCTAGTTGAAAGCCCTGCAATTGGGTCAAAAGGAAGAAAGGAAAGGTTTCCAAAGTCTTCAACACCACCACATCCTCAAGTCGAAGGTTAGTCTTTAGTGAGCTTGTCTCATTAAAGAGAATCTACCATGACAGAAGAAGAGAGAGCATTCAAAAAGGAATTTTTTGATATGACTGAGATGGTAAAGGTCCTCTATGAGGAGAGGAATTTAAGGATGCAAGGAGAAAGTTATAGGCCTCCTAGAGGATAGGGTTATCCAGGAGGAGGAGGTCATGGAGTTGATAATAAACCACCATCCACTCCACCGTCATCCTCACCACCATATTCACCTTCCTCTTCATCATCTTACACTACCACAACCCTTCAATCTGTTCATCCACATACTTCAAAAGGAACTGGTAAATCACCCTTACTTAAACTTGATATTAAATTCAAGCTACTGGTGTATAATGGTGAAGTGAATGCAGAGAAGCTGGATAATTGGATTCATCAGTTGGAGGTTTATTTCAGAATTCAGAACCTTCAAGAGGATGACATAAAGATTCAATTAGCTTCCTTGAGAATGGAGGGTGCAACACTTGTATGGTGGGAAGCAAGGACACAAGATGAGATTAAAAAACATGGTAAGATCTCAATTTCTTGGTCTGATTTCATTGCTGCCATTAAAATGAAAATTTACCCTCTAGCTTACATGCAAAAAGCCAATATGGACTGGCAGAATTTTAGACAACTAAAGGGACAAAGTGTTCAAAATTATACACACGAGTTTAGGAGAAGAGCACTAGTTTTGGGTGTCAATTTCTCTTCTCAAGAGAATTTGTTAAAGTATATTGGGGGTTTTCAAAACTATATTAGACATACTATTCTCATGTTCAATCCCACAAACTTAGATGAGGTTTTTGTTCAAGCCACACATCTAGAAGCAAGAGGGTAACATAGTGTAGATGAGAAAAGTGATAGTTTCCTTGAGTATGAAGGTAAAGGACAGGGTAAGTTTAATGGAAAAGGAAAGAAAAATGGTTCTATTAAAATAGAGAAAGATAAAATCACATGTAAACATTGTTCGAAAAATGGCCATGATGAAGACCATTGTTTGAAACTCCATCCAGAGTTGAAGCCTAACAAATTTAAAACCAAATAGAAGGAGAAAATAACTGCAATCATTGAAAATGACTTAGGTTTAGATTCAGGAGATGAAACCAAGATTAAAAAAATGGGTTTGAAAGGTAAGAACATAACAAGCACTAGTTCTTCAATTTATTCTAATGTAACTCAAGATGATGATACAAGAATTGAAATCTTTCATATTAGAGTTGTTTCAAAACATACCAAAATAGATACACTATTTGATAGTGGTTCTCAAGCCAATTTGATTTCTGAAGACTTAGTTAAGAGGTTAAATCTAGAAATTTTTACACATCCAAGACCTTATCCTTTAGGCTGGATATGCAATAATGTAAACTTGCAGGTTACAAGGAAGTTCATCCTAAGGTTTGAAAATAATTCAAACTTTATTGACGAAGTTGAACTTGATGTAGTTCTGCTTGAGATTTCAAGTATTGTTTTGGGAAGTCCTTATCTTTATGATAGGAGGGAAATACTTCATCGACATGAGAATAAGTACCACTTGTTCAAGAATGAAATTGAGTACATAGTTAGAGCGCATAAGAAGAAGAGGAGTTTGTCTCTTATACATGCATGAAAAATGAAGAGAATAGTGAATGCAAGTCAAATTTGGCTTTGTTAATGTTCAAGCACAATGATGTTTTGAATGAGACCTTTAAAAAATATGACTCAAATGAAAAATATGATTTCATTAAAGTTTCTAATGTTTGTAATAAGATGTTTCAGGGCTCTAACATGTTTCCTTTGAAAAGAGGTAAACAAGATGTAAAATATTTGCAGCAGTTCACATCAGTGTTGAACAGTGATGGAAACAAGATGTTGGTGCTGAATGGTGCAAAAATAAAAGACAAGTGCCAAAGAAAGATGACAAAGAAGGAATATGTTCCACAAGTACTTATTTTTGGTTTCAAAATGGTGCATGGAAATGGCAAAAACACTTGGTCAAAAGTTAACGCAAGTACAAGGCAAGACAAGCTAAAAATCACCATGTCAACAATGTTCGAGGTGAGAAAGTTTTCAAGTTCCTGTGATTGACGATCGAGGTGGGAAAATGTTTGTTTCTTCAAGGACAACTTGCTCTTCTGAAAATTCTGGGAAATTTCAGCATGATGGTGTCTACAACAACAAGACAGGGTCTCCAGAATCAAGGAAAACGATTAGTTTTTATGAAAAGCTTAAATTGTTGAATTTAGGCAAATTCCATTGGATTGAGACTGGAAGGGTGAGGAAACTGTACCCTGATCCACATGTTTATTAATGAAAAAGATTTTGGGGTCCAAAATCTTCCAGTGGGGAGGAATGATCAGGTGCTCAAAATTATGCTAAAAAATGAAATTTCTCAGAATGACATGAAACCTAAACAAACACATAGTGTTCATCGTTCTGAATCTGATGCAACTCATCTCATGTGAAATGGACTCCATATGGCTTCAGAAATGAGTTCTGTCCATTTTTCTAAACATGAAAAAATTGGCAAAAAACTTAGACAGGGAGCCCAGTTAGCAGTCAGTACTTCTGACATGGCATGCTGACTGGGCAGGTCAAAGTTTGGTTAACCATCTCTCCGACGAATATCTGAATACCAAGTGGTAGAGTCTAGATGGTGTATTGGGGTTCGTGGTTCACATTTTATTATTGGTTGTGTATGGACCAATGAGGAGGGGGCACGTGGCTCAGCCTGAGGCTGCCACGTGTCCTCCTCACAACGTGGTAAAATTTTGTTATGGACTGGAAGGACCGGGCGGGGGTCGAAGATGAGACCTCCGCTCAGCTAACAAGATACACCACCACTCCGCCTACGCCATGAGTCTTAACCTATACATTCCCGGCATGTATTTAAAGTGTATCCATTGTGCCAATGGGGGGAGAGGGGGCCAACCCCAAGACACATGACCGCAACCTGGAACCATGGCGGAAGCGCTGGGCGCTTAACCTTTAAGCGCATTTGTTTAACACTAATCCACATTTAATTACCCTCTAATCCCGTTTAATCAATGTTAATCCAGATTATTAACGAAGCACTGGATTTAGCACTAATTTGGTTTAATTAGAAGATAAGAAAATTTATTTAACTTAATCCAGGATTAAGTTGGCGGTTCCGACAAATTCGGTGGGATTTGCTAATTTTAGTGCCATTTAGCCCAATTTGGGGCCAGTTAACTAAATTTGGGGAGGAAATTGTGGACCAGACTTGGAGATGTCATAACTCAACCAATTTTCGATCAAATCAGGAGCAGAAAGAGGCTAAGGTACCATTTTTGAGTGTTTTGAACTCATTGGTGCAGTTTTTAGGAGCAGAAAAGCATTGTAAACACATCATTTTGAAAATTTGAGCATAATATAGAGGCCCAAGGCATGGAAGCTGGACCGAGGAGATGTAGCCCAGGACGGGTGAATTCCTTCATCAAATCGATGTGTTGATGTGTTGTATGGTGATGTAGTGTACTTTTACTTGCTGCTATTCAGACTTTCTTCTATGTTAAATTTCTCATAAAAATAACTCATGAGACTCAGTAACTTGCAAGAGAAGTTTAACCCTTAAGCACATGTAAAATATTGGTTTCAAAATCTAAAAGAGGAACTAGCACAACATTACTAACATACCTTAATCAAATCATTATGAAATATAAAAAATAGCGGGGTTTTGAGTAGTTGCTTTCCCCAGATACATCTTGTGTTGTGCGATTGATAATTTCTTTCTCTTACTTATTAAGTGATTGTTCGATCATGTTTTGTTTGCACAAATTGTAGGAGGGATTCAATATTTTGTTTTAGTACATTACAAGATCAGATTGAATCACGTTGTTACATTTTCTACACACATCAACATGCCAAACTCACATACATGAAATCATATTTAATTCATCGCTACCATATATTCCAGTATATAATTATAAACATTTGCATTAAGAGTTTACTCATTTAAGATAATTGGTCACAATATAGAAATTTCATTCCTATAAATAGAGAAGTAGTAACATCAATTACACATACATATAACACGTCATGAGGAAATAAACACTTATTTTGGACATAAGCTGCCAAATTTACTAGTAAGGAGCCATTTTCCACCCAACCATAAACTTAGCTACTCATCAGAATCTCTACAATGGCCAATTGCTATGCAAGCCATGGTATAACAAGGGGAATTTCTCGACACTCAATAATTTGGCTAGGTGAATGTAATTCTCCTTCATAGGCATAAGATAATTAGATAGTTCCTCTTGCATATTGAGTCGGGGGCTTCCATGATCTCTAGATTCCTCTCTACTAGCTTGCAAATTAGATGAGGAAATACCTTCGTTTCTCCATAATATGTCGATGATTTCCCCACCTCTTACTTCCCATGCTTTCCAAACATACATAAATTCACATCCCCCTTAGCTATGCTAGATTGTAGAGCTCCTTTACAGTAATTTAGTATGCCAAAAATTGGATTTTGCAAGATCAAAATGCACAAACATTGAACTAATTTGGAAATGGCCATTTTTTAGACATATTTGGGTAACCAAATCAAATTCTAATCACCAAAAATGTCTCAAAACCGATTCCACTCACAAAATTATAACTCTCTATTCATGAATTCACTGCATGTGTCCCTTTTATATCTATGTCTGGTTGAGTGCATAAATGAATGACTATTTCCTCATTATTTTTCACATTTTCCCACACCAATCATGGGTCAAATCATGAAAATTTAAATGGGCACTGAAAGAACTCTTCAACCACCACCTACCCCCTATAATTGTGGTAGGAGGTTGATTTAGCAACCAAGTTATTCATTCAATGAGTTTTTGTAATGGAGGAACAAAGTAAGGCAACATTTTCAACTTTAAACTTTAGCACAAAGCTTTGGGTGTGATGTTTTGGAAACTACAAGAAATGTTAATTCCCACCCTTTCCCTTTACCAATTCCCACATGTACTATCATATCCAGTATTAGTGCTCGTCTTCCAAGTCAACGATGTTAACATATTATTTTATCAAGCAATTAGATTATGTATGCATTGTTATTGGATTCATCCAATTCATCTTTGTCACAATGGGTGCATATCCATGCTGACACAAACAATAAAAAAAAATTAACATAATTAATTACAATTAATTACAAATTAACTATGGATCAAAATGGGGATGTTACACATGGAAAGACTTGACATGGAGACTGAGCTTGAAGCATGTGACTTTTCCCCAAAACATGGATGGAAATTCACATTGAGGATGTTAGATAATGAAGTGCTTGGTTAATGAGTTTTCAGTTCAACTAAAAATATCTAGAGCATAAAGGGATAATAGGTCTATCTAATTGTATTTGGAGCAAGAAGGATGTTATAAATGAAGCATGTTGATATTTCATAAAATCACATGTTGCTACATACATTTTTGAGTATCTTTATGGAGTTATATTTTATCACATATGTAAGTGGGCATATGGCTACAAGACCTATTATGCATACCCTTAGTTTGGTGGTTCACCTGTATGAAGTCCAGATGTATACTTAGGTGATAGGGAGCATATTATATTCCCTTAAACCTAATTAATAAACTTTGAGTGTGGTAAGTGTTTACTCCTGGTCCAGTTCAAAAGGGGGATTGTTGGGTTAATATTGACCCAATCATAGAGTAATTTGGTTAACCTCCATACAATTAATGATAACTTTAATGTTCATGGTTGATGTTAGTCCTTTGTTTTGGCTAAATTTTGCTATGATTAAACACCATATTATTGCCTTACGGAAACCATTTTATCACTTTTGTTTCTTTTTATTCATATTTTGGCCAATAAAATGTTCCCAAATATATTTTTTATTTTTAAAAATTCATGAAATAGTTGCTTTGTAAAATTGATTTTTTTGGACAGTAGGAAGTCTTGCAAATGCTCATTCGTATTCATATTTTCAAACCACCTGGGTGAAAATTAAGACATGGGTTTTTTCACCTAGTATCCAAAGATGGTAAAATGCTCTTTGGTTCAACAAAAATCTATGTGGAAGGGCCTATTCAATGTGAACAATTTTGCTGCAAAAACGTAGATCAAGTTGCTAAATCCACCTAAATTTGATTGGATTTTATTTTTTCCACTATATGAGCCAAGGATGAAGTCAATTTAGTCTAGATGGAATCCTAGGATAGTCTATTGTTGAAAATAAAGATGATTTTTAGTAATTAGTTTCATACGGTATGTATAAAAGCAAGACAACTCAAGCTTGCTAACTAGATTTGTATTTATAAACTCTTGAGAATTATTTAGTGAGCCTAGCATTTAAATACTTTAGTCTTGAAGCTCTTTTTTCAACCTTTAATTGAACTAATATATGCAAATTTTTGTGACTTCCCATTGCTGTGAGACTTTAATGTGCATACTAAGGACTAGAGGGCCTCCACAACTTCAACACTTGTTTTGTTTTTTATTATAATTTGCATGCTGATACACATTTTTCATGTATTTCTTTCATATCCATGTTAACAAACTCTTATTTTCATTCATGAGTTTTTAATTATATTATCCATACTTTCAATTCTATGCTTGTATGTGCTCATACTTGTTCATAAGTTTACTATCCATACTTGTTTATAATATGTTGTCCATATTAGTTTAATTAGCTACTTTTCATGAACAAATTATCATTTTTTAATTCAGTGCATGTGAATACACATTTATTGCTAAGCTAAGAAAAAGACTAGGAGTGTATATCCCTTACCTCTCTAAAGTGAAAAATGCCCCAACGTATTCATACCTTATCAAGCTAGTGCTACATCAAACATTGTAGTTGTTTTTGTTTTATAAATTAGTTCTTGCTTCATAGATCAACCAATTACTTGATAAACAAGCCTATTGGTAGATTTAGTAAAAGACTAGGAGTGATTGTCCAATTTTTTTAAAGACCCTAATGCATGCAAAGCCTATCAAAATGAATATAGAAATTATTAATACTAAGATGTATTGCCAGATTCTATTGATCTAACAATTATATCCACTGTTAAATACCGAATCCTTCTACTTAAATCTTTGTGGAAATTTAATCGCCAATTGCAAACACATGAAGAAAAATTAATCACACATAACAAAAATGTTTTTACCGAGAAAGCATAAAGCTAAAAACCCCACTTTAATATATTATGTATATCATGGATCATGAAACAATCTCATACAAAACTCTACTTCAAGAGCTCTCAGTACAATATACAATCGTCTCACATTGTCATACAAAAATTGGCATATTCATTCACCAATTTACTGCCTCCTGACAACCTGCCTCCACTGCACAATCCCTGCTGATGAAGATCCCTGAATGAATTCAATCTTGCCTTTCCTTGACTATGCAATCCTCATTGGCATCTCCAATGTGTGTTTGGTTGCATTGAATGCACCACTATAGTCACAACTGATAGTCAAATTGACCCTTTCACCTATCTCTCAACTGGGTCTCCACTGGATCTGACATGCATGTAGTTAACAATAGTATTTCTTCAGTTGCATGTGAGACCATTGCTTGTGAATTAATTAAATAATTAATTCATTGATCTCTCACTAGTGTATCTTTAGTTACAACTAGTTACAACTAGCACAACTGAGTTTAACTCACTTAACTGAGTTAAACTAAATAACAACTCACATAACTACACATCCAAATCTGTTACAACTTTGTATCACTCAGTTACAACGAAGTCCACTCTGCATGTCCCACCAACCAACCTTAGAAATCGTAATTTCTTCACTCAACTGGTTTGCCACATCAATTAACTAAAATCAAGTGCTTCAAGAGAATAAATTATTATTTATTGTCTAATTATTATTAAGGGAAAATAATAATTGACATCCGATCTATTTTTAGAAATGCGATCTATAAATAGACTTCGCCCACAAATCTAAAAATAGAATCTCATCTATAAATAGAATTTTCTCAACCATCTATAAATAGACTCCTGCTATAAATAGAATATGCTCAACATTCTAAAAATAGACATACACCTAAAAATAGTCTACGGGCCCCACCTAGTGTAGGTGCTTAATTTTCACTAGGATCATCATCTTGTTGAATCTCAACACTCCCTCTCAACAAGAAGGGATTATCCTTCACCCCGATCCTGTCTCTATGGTATTCGAATTTACTCTTGGTGAGTGCCTTCGTTAGAATATTTTCATTTTGATCTTCTGTAGGAATGTACTAAAGCAACATGATCTTCCACTGCACACAATATTTGATATGATGATACCGGATATCTATATTCTTAGATCTATCATGAAACACAGGATTAATCGAGAGTTTAATGCAACTCTAATTATCACAATCAATCATTGTAGGATCTAAATGAGAACCGAACAAACCGACTAGGATCTTCCTCATCTAGATAGCCTCACATGCAGCTTGACTTGATGCCATGTATTATACTTCCACTGAACTGAGTGCCATGGATCTCTGTTTCCTGCTGTACTAAGAAAAAATTGTAGATCTGATACTGAAAACTCCTCCTGATGTGCTCTTTCTGTCCGTTGGGATGCCTGCCCAATCTGCATCCGTGAAACCATGCAACTTCACCTCATCTGTGTGTCTGTACCATAAGCCATACTCATATGTGCCCCTGAGATATCTTAGGACATGCTTTCCTGCCTTCCAAAAGAGCTTGGTAGGCTTAACCATCACTTGACTAAGCTGTTTCAACGCATAGCATATGTCTGGTCTTGTATTAACTAAATACATGAGAGAACCCACCAACTGTCAATAGACAGTAGCATCCACTACCTCTCCCGATGTAGCATCCTCTTTCCTCCAGTTTCCTGGAAGAGGAGTATCCATGGGTTTGCATCCCTCCATGTGAAACTCACCGAGTATCTCCCTTGCGTAATTGCCTTGATACACAAACTGTTCACCTTGTCGCTGCCATATTTCCAATCCAAGGAAATAGTGAAGGAGGCCCATATCCTTCATCTCGAACTCCTTTTCAAGGTCCTCCTTGCATGAGTGTATCAGATGCTCATCACCAGTCAGTATTAAATCATCAACATAAAGAAAAATGATTAAAAGCTTCCCTCCACCACAATCTGGTATAGGTTTTCATCTGCCTCACTCTTGGTGAATCCAAGTCCAGTGAAATACCATCGATCCAAGTGTACCATGCATGGGGTGCTTGCTTCAGCCCATACAATGCTCTTTTGAGTCTGCACACATGCGAATCGTTGCTGAATATCTCAAATCCTTCAGGCTTCTCAATGTACACTTCTTCCTCAATGATCCCATTAAGGAACATAGTCTTCAGATCCATCTGATGAATGTGCCAACCCATCTGTGTTGAGAGAGCAAGGATGGTCCTTATGGAAGAATACCGTGCGACAGGTGCAAATGTTTCTTCATAATCAATCCCCTCGATCTGTGAGAAGCCTTGGGCCACAAATCTTGCCTTATAATTCTCAAGACTCTCATTAGCAGCTTGCTTTACCTTGTAGATCCATCTTGAACCTACCACTGCTTTATCAACCGGCCTTGGAATAATTTCCCAAGCACTATTTTGGACAATGGAGTCATACTCCTCCACCATTGCATCTACCCATATGGGCTCCTGCCCTGCTTCCTGAAAGGAAGATGGCTCAGTCACAGTACATTTGCTCATGAGAGCCATGTATCCAATGAATCGGTTAGGAGACTGTCTCTGTTTTCATTGTGAAGTAGGGACTCCTACATTCTGTGCTGCATCAAATTTCAGCCTCTCAGCTTCTGTGGTATGCCTTCTGCTAGTTCTGATGCTTGGCTCTACATGAGTCTTCCACTCCATGAACCTCCTCCTATGGCTGATCCACATCTAGAGACTCATATTTGGGAACAAGTAGTTCCTCGTCTGCATGTAAGTCTAGCTCCCTCTCAAGCGACAACTTCATGGCTTTCTCCTCATTGAATTTTATATCCCGTCACACCACAGTCATTCTAGCATGTAAGTCTAGTTCCTCCATTGCATGTAAGTCTAGCTCCCTCTCAAGCGACAACTTCATGGATTTCTCCTCATTGAATTTTATATCCTGTCGCAACACAGTCATTCGACTGTTTGGAAAATACACACAATAATTATGGGGTGTTTCTGTGTATCCCACAAATATCTCAACTTCAGCAGTGGGCTCCAGCTTCTTCCTGGCATTCTTGGTCACATGCACATAAACAGATGAGACAAAAATCTTAAAGTGATAAGAATCTGGTTTCTTACCAGTAAAATCTTCTTCAGGTGTACTCATGCCAAGTACTTTCTGAGGACAACGGTTTTTCACATAAACTACAACGTTGCATGCTTTCGCACACAAGTGCATTGGTAGGCCTTGATCATGCAGCATAGCTCGTGCAACACCCACGATCGTTTTGTTCTTCCTCTCCACGACCCCATTTTGCTGTGGGTTATGAGGCACTATGAGTTCTCTTCGAAATCCTTCTTTGCTACATAAGTCTTTGAATTTGTTCGAGATATATTCACCACCATTATCGCTCCGCAGAGCCTTCACTTGCTTCCTTGACTCTTTCTCCACCAATTATTTAAACTCGTAGGACTTTGAGAATGTTTGATATTTCTTCTACATGAAGAATATCCAACATCTACGAGAACAGTCATCAACAAAAATAACATAATACCTGTGTTTTGATGTTGAAGCAACCGAGAGTGGCCCACACACGTCTGTGTGAACTCTCTCTAGGATCACCGAAGCACAGTTCTCCTTTTCATGAAAGGTGGTCTTCACGAACTTACCCATAGTACATCCCTTACACTGATATATCTGTGCAAGTGTACCCTTGGGATGTCCAGTAGAAATCTGCTGTAAATTATTCAGGGCGCCATGGTGAAGATGGCCCAATCGCCTGTGCCATAATTCGCCTTCATCCTAGCTCACCACTTCTTCTTCTTTGCCCACCATTGCAGTGCAGCCATCTACCTCCATCTTGTAGAGATTCTTAACTCAAATCCCTATTTTCTTAGTTTGACCTGTTGTTTTATGTCGCAGTAAAGCTTTTCCATTGCTGAAAACAATGTTATAACCTCTGTCCTCCAACATCGCGACTGAGACCAAGTTCTTCTTTAGACCTGAAACATGCATAATATCTTTCAACATAAATGGTTTACCTGACTCCCTCTCAAAGGTAATGGTACCAATGCCGGTCGCATTGTATTGTCCATCGTCGCCCATATCTATATGCATTTGGAGATATTTCTCCTCCAAGTCACTGGAAATATCCTTATCTCCCATCATGTTGAAGGACACACCACTATCAAGATACCAAACCGATCCCATTGCGCTTGAAACCAAGCATGCGATAAAAGAGAAATCAAGTTCAAATTGCGAGGCAAGGGCCTCACCAGCTGCAGCTCCAACAACCTTCTTATTCTTATTTTTCTGTGGGCAGTTAGTGGCGAGATGCCCATGTTCGTGACAGTGAAAACACTTCACCTTAGACAAATCTAGCTTCTTGCCTTTAGCCTCAGATTTTGAGTGGAATTTCTTCCCCTTCCCTTTCCTTTCTTTGGCAGCCAAAGCACAATCCTCTTACTCATCATGCTTTGATGAAGAGCCATCCCTGGTGTTCTGGCTGAACTCCTCTTGCACTAGATCTGACCATAGTCGTTCCCAATCCGACAGTTTTTCCCGTCCGTTGACAAAGTCTGGATAACTGTGCCAAATATTAGGAAGTCCCAAGAGAGCCAAGCTCACCAAATCATCATCAAAAATCGTGATTCCCACACTCCCTAGTTCATCCTGACATTGGACAAACTTTGTGAGATACTTAGGAATATTGTCGCCCTTTTCCATTTTGATTTTTCTGAGTTTATCCTTCAACGCCAATTTCCTATGGTCGCTACTGTTTTGGAAAAGATTTATCAAAGCCTTCCACATTGCAAATGGAGTGGCTTTCCCATGAAGGCTTGAGAAAATATGGTGTCTCACACCTTCCAACTGAATCCTTCTCGTCTTCGCTACTTTCTTTTGCCAGGCGTCAAGTAATGCAACATCCATCGAAGTGGGCTTAGGAACATCACTGTCGATGAATTCCTTCAAGCCATTATCTTCAAGCACCACCTCCATCCTATCCTTCCATGCAATATAGTTCGAGCCGCCCTTGAGTGCATACTCTAACTTCAAACCATTGAAAGCCATTTCGATGTTTACTCAACTGTCACACCAAGAAATTCTTGTAGTAAATTCGAATTGTTTCCACCAACAAAAATCAGCTACTGCTTCAATATTGCAATATTCTCTGCTCTGATACCATGTAGAAATTATTAATATTGAGATGTATTTCCAGATTCTCCTGATCTAACAATTATATCCACTATTAAATAGAAAATCCTTCTACTTAAATCTTTGCGGAAAGTTAATTGCCAATTGCAAACACATGAAGAAAAATCAATCACACATAACACATATTTTTTTACTGGGAAAGAATAAAGCTAAAAACCCCATTATCATATATTATGTATATCATGGATCATGAAAAAATCTCATACAAAGCTCTACTCCAAGAGCTCTCAGTACAATATATAATCGTTTCACACTGTCATACAAAAATTGGCATATTCATGCACCAATTTACTGCCTCCTTACAGCTTGCCTCCACTGCAAAATCCCTGCTGATGAATATCCCCAAATGAATTCGATCTTGCCTTGCCTTGACTGTGCAATCCTCATTGGCATCTCCAATGTGTGTTTGGTTGCATTGAATGCACCACTTTAGTCACAACTGATAGTCAAACAGACCCTTTCACCTATCTCTCAACTGGGTCTCCACTAGATCTGACATGCATATAGTTAACAATAGTATTTCTTCAGTTGCATGTGAGACCACTGCTTGTGAATTAATTAAATAATTAATTAATTAATCTCTCACTAGTGTATCTTTAGTTACAACTAGTTACAAATAGCACAATTGAGTTTAACTCACTTAACTGAGTTAAACTAAATAACAACTCACATAACTACACATCCAACTCTGTTACAACTTTGTATCACTCAATTACAACGAAGTCCACTCTGCATGTCCCACCAACCAACCTTAGAACTCGTAATTCCTTTAGTCAACTGGTTTGCCACATCAGTTAACTGAAATCAAGTGCTTCAAGAGAATAGTTTATTGTCTAATTATTATTAAGGGCTAATAATAATTGACATCCGATCTATTTTTAGACATGCAATCTATAAATAGACTTCACCCACAAATCTAAAAATAGAATCTCATCTATAAATAGGATTTTCTCAACCATCTATAAATAGACTCTCGCTATAAATAGAATATGATCACCATTCTAAAAATATACATACACCTAAAAATAGCTTGCAGGCCCCACCTAGTGTAGGTGCTTAATTTTCACTAGGATCATCATCTTTTGAATCTCAACAATGAACTTACTTGAGAATTTTTTCCTATTCCTGTCATTTCCATTTCCAAACATTTTATTTCAATGTGAAAACTTGAAAATTTACTATACATGATAGTGTAAAAGACTAGAAGTTAACCACTGTAACATTGATGACCAAGGAACTCAACATTTGGAACACAAGTGCATGTATGATCATTCAACATATTTTTAGTATGTGTGTACTTTGCTTTCAATAAGCATGATTAGATTTGTTTGTTGTTAAATTCTTGTTTGATGTTTTTTAAGATTGCTCATTTGATTTCTATAAATTTAGGATTTTGAACTTTTAGCTAACCTCTCTACTGGTTAACTTTAGCATTTATTCCTAATCTAATATTACATTTTCTCATGTGAAAACCAATCTAGTCTAAATTATTTACATATTGTAATGCACTTTTAAGTTTACGAACACCCAAATTGATCTAAATATTATGTCCTAATCTATAACCATAGATTATGTTGACAACTTATGGGTCCATGGTATTATGTATGATGAAGCTTATTTAATGGCCTGGAATACTCCATTTTAAGATGTCTCATGTTGGTGGATAGAGGCTTGGGTGTAGCATGATGCAAACCAATAAATAATGAGCTTGTTTCTCATTACACTTGTTAAGGGCATAAGTTTGTATGTATTTTCTAGTAGTTGATTGTTACTACAAAATACATTGAACATGCTTTGAAGTGCTATTTTTTCTCTCAAAAAGTTTTTCCTTTAGAAATATTGTTATCTATGGGTTGTTGTTTATTTCATTTATTCCACTTTTAATGTTTTATGTTTTTTCATATTCTTCTCTTATGGATTAGTGTACGAAGCATATTATGCATATTTGATCCCTTTCAATTACCTTTATTAATGTTTAACAAACCAAATTTTGTCTCAAAAAACATTAACCATCACCACTACCGCCATATTCATATGCAAATGCTAATACATAGACAATAATTCCCTCAGGTACTAAAGACAAATGAAATTTATATAGAAAACATTTAATAATGTAATTTATACATAAATAATTTGTGTTGTGCAAATTCCTAGTGCCTAAAATCATTGTCCCATTAGCCAATATTGGTTACATAGGATACTCTTACTTAACCTATGGTGGAAATAGATATATGGCATAAGAACATTGTTGTAGTCACTAAAAATCATTTAAACAAAAGAATAAGATTGTTTAGTTATAGAAAAGAAAAGCGGTTATGACTTAACAATGAGGTAAAGGGAAAAAAAAGAGGGACATGTGATACTCACCTAATTCCTCCTTTGTGATGTGAAATATAACACAATCATATAAACCTCATAATCGATGAAAACCCTTTTTTCTAAGAAAAATATTATGTGACCCCCCTTTCTTTTTGGAAAATCTAGAGGGAGGGTTGTTCAACCACCAACCACAATAGAGGTTGGTAATGCCAAGGAACTTTATTGAATTTGAACTTATGAAATATGACCTCTTCATCAAAAACATGCCTTAGGAAAATGGTTCAATTGATTGAGCTAATCCTCTGGCTATAAATATGTTTATATACCTCCTCCATTTATATATTCATTTATTAGAGATTATGGCTGATTCTCTCTAGATGATTTTACTCCTACTCTATATGTATATAGCTTTTTATTGGTATTGTTGTGAGATCTACATATTTTATAAGATATATAAGCAATTGAATTTAAATAAAAACTACATGTAAATACATTTAAAAAAGCAAAATGTTCTTACAATACTGCAATGTCACATAAAAGTATGCAAAATCATAAACCACATAATTATAATAAAACTAAAATAACAAAAATAAACATTAAAAGCTATTATTAAAAAAAACTCTTTCATAACATAGAAACATTAACAAGTACAAATCCATTTAACACTTGCCTCATTTGAATTTACCTTGAACCCTTATTTACCTGTAGATATAACTTCTTAATAAATTATTGGCATTGAGCAAGGTTTCCAAGGTATTATAATATTTAAATAAATCTAATTTCTTTTAATGTTCTTTATGTTTAATAAATTTAATAAAAATAAAAATAATTACAATTATTAAACTTTACTTTTGGATATAATTTAATTAGCATAGATCTATATTAAACATAAATTTAATATTTTCTTTATATTATATTATTCAAATATATAAATTTAATATTTTCTTTATATTATATTATTTTATTCAAATAATTTATTTAAACAACTATGTTAAAATATTTTTGAAAAATATAAAGTTTAAAAATTTTGTTTGCATATTTATTTACTTTTAATTATTTTGAAATAATTTAAATTATATTAAATCTAATTAAACATACATCTTTTTTATTATAAGCAATATACGTTTTATATTTAGAAAATATATATATATTTTGTAAGGGATACATGTGCACTCGAAATTGAACACAAAAATATTGACTGCTTGAGAGTCCCTAACTTGTTTTGTAACTTCAAAAAAATCTAGAAATACATCGTACCACTAAAAAAATATGAGATTTTTTTAAAAATACGTTATTGTGAAGCGGTTGCCAAGCAGGTTCATTTTGTTGTATCATTACCCTTCTTCCTAATCCTACTCACCTTTCATACGTTATACATTGCTCTTGGCGTCTTCATCTTCATGCCGGTTATTATTTTTCTTTTGTAAATGTTGATGATTTGGGTAGTTAAGTAGTGTCATCTTTTATATAATTAATTAATTAATTGTATTTTTATATATTTTCATATTTTATGTTTACTTTGAGTGGAATCAATCAAGTTTATTAATTCGTTATCAAAATAAAAAGCTAAGATTTTGATAATATTATTCATATTTTCAATTTGTTTATATTAGTATATTTTAGAGTTTCACTCCAACTTAATTTCATTTAAGGGTTAAGAATCTTTCAGGTTAATATTTTTATTTTTTTATTTAGTGTAAGTATAAATGTGGTGTTAGCTCTTTGTTATGAGAATTTTATGAGTGAGTATAGTTGTTATATTTCTTTTCTCTTATACAAGTTATATTATGTTCATTTTTTTTTCACTTATCAATTTATTAATAAAATTTGGTTTTAATTTTGATATTTTGATTTTAAAATTGTATTTTGTGTTATCATTTTATTTAATGTTATGTTTTTTAAAAAACTTTCCGGATTATCTATATTGCTAGAAGACGAGTGTCGACATTTCGAATCCCAACGGGGATCCATCATCAGGACTTTTTTGAATGCTATGTTATTTAATTTCATCTTAAATTCAATCCAAATTAATTAATTTTATTGAATGTTTGGGAGAGAAAATTAACTCACTACCCAAACATGTTTATTTTCATAAACTTTTAATGCGTTATTTTATATGGTAGTTAATAGGGCTATTTTTAATCTCTAGAGTCAACCTTCTATTGAAATGTGGTAGAAAATTCTTTTTTTTTTCAATTAAAAAATAATTACAATGAAAAATATCTTAAAATTTTTTGAGGTTTTTTCTCTACCATTAAGAATTTCTAACCTTTACCATTTTAAGAAGAAAACTCTATAAATTCAATAAATTCAATAGTACTAATTAAATTTGAGCTTAGGAAATATATAACTAAATTTTAGAAAAATAACAAGTGACTATTTTTTTAAAACCTACTTTCTCTAAAAATAACATTTTCCCAATCTTTAAATAACACTTTTTCCCTCTACACACACACATATATAATTGTTTAATTATTGGTGGTGAAATCAATTGTAGGAATTACATGCTCCTCTTAAAAGTAAAATTTGTTTACGGTTAACCTTAAATAACAAGTTAATAACTTGGGACAATTGCCAAAAACCAAGTTAGTTAGGCTTTACTTATTGTTTATTGAGAAATTTTGGCGATGAATTAACCCTTGCTTCTAGTTGTGCAAATTTGTTGAGGAATTAACCCTTAATGTCTGTATTTGGAGGAATTAACCCTTCATCTCTTTGTACACTCAATAGGTGTTCTTATTAATTAAGAAAGAATTTAGGCCAAATGCTTCTTGGGACAAGGCCTCTCTATTTGAATACCCAAGGGCTTGAATTATGGATATGTTGGTTTTCTAGTATGAAGGTGTTCCATGCATTTCATGTTTTTCATCTCGTGGATAGGGAATTTCAACCTCTTCAGGAATGTTGTGGAAGAGGTTGAAATTCCACATGAAATTACAATGGATTTTGTCTTAAGAATGGAAAAGGAATTCAATACAAATCCAAAGGTTCCCAGTCATGATAACCTTGAAAAATGACATCCTTTGGGTTTTATTTGATGGGGCAAGTCAGGGTAAAACTGACAAAAAAAGGGCATGTGTAAGAAATCCTAGGAACAACAAGACCCACATGGAGCAAAGAGATATTAGATGATTTCGACATGCCAGCCTGTCGAAATAAAACTCTAGAGCATGTGGGCATGAGAACATCCCAAAAGGGAGCAATATCATCACAAAAAAACTCGGCCATCACCACACTACAGATTTGAAAAAAAATAGAGACTAGGTGGGAACCCTCACCACATAAAATGGAAAACAAACAAGGCATCAAATCCCAATAAGAGGAGTGAAAAAATATAAAATAAATTAGGGCACATGTTGCCTTGCTAACTCAAAAACGAGACCCAGAACCAAGACTCATGGAAAAGAAAAAGACTAGGCCACTATGCCCAACGAGAATCCACAATGTAATCCTTGTAGTGAGCTGAAGAGGCGACCACTGGAAAACGAATAAAATGCGACGGGTTGAGACGTGATGCAAACACATATATGCAAAACCTGTCCCAAAGACGACTACATCACCGACTCATTTCAAATATGAAGAAGACTACCTAAAGATCCAAAGCCCATCACAAAAAGGTCCAATCCAAATGATGACAACAAACACCGGTAGGAAAATGCATGAAGAAGTGAACCGAGCAATAACCACCATCCACTCCTTTCACCTGCTCAACTCATCCCACAATGGACCAGGAAACTGCACGAGACATTCGACATTGCACAAAAGTGGCCCCACGAGCTGGAATCAACACCTCCAAGGATAGAGAAATGCGACGGAAATGGTGAAAGGAGGCACGAACTAGAGCAAGAGCAACAATCGTTTTGCTTCCCTAACCCCACTCCCTCCCACCATCTCAGAAATCCTTTCTGAGTTATGTAATCGGGTAAGTAAATATTGGTAAGCCACTTAGACTCAACAACTCTTTCCCAAATTCTAATTTGTATATTTATTTTTAAAAAGTAATATATATATATATATATATATATATATATATATATATATATATATATATATATATATATATATATATATATATATATATATATATATATGTTAAAGGTGATATTAAATTAAATTTATAAAAAAATGAAATTTCATTTACATAAATTTCAAATCCATTATATAAATTGGAAAAGTTATAGATTGATTTACTATTTAGTTTATTAAATAATTTGTTATAACTAGCCTAGATCCATCTTAACTCTAGATCTACCAAGTGCCTAAAGTGATCAAATCTCTTGAGATGAAAACCTCTTTTAGAGTGAAAATATATTTGATTCCTATCGGGGCTTAGTAGATCCAGAGTTAAGATTAATGTAGGCTGATATTATATAAATTTCACATCTCTATATATAGAAATATTCTCATTTTTCATTTTATTAAAACCTTGATTTAATCTCTATGAATATTTTTAGTAGTAGTGGGGATAAAGGGTTTAGATATATCTCAAAAGTATAATTTTTTTCTTTTAGATTTAATTAAGAAAAGTTATAAAATTAAATTAAAATAAAATATTTATAAAATATTTTGATTGTGAAATGAATTATGGTTTTTGGGCATGTGATATTGTTAATCCATGGTATTGGCCTATGGTATTCTAACAAAACCTATTTACAAGTTAATAATATCCATGGTAAAGTAGAGTAAATATCCATGGTTAAGAATCGTGTTATATTGTAAGTTTATTGTAAGCATTGAGTTTTTATGTGCTTATTAATTAATTTAAATATGGTTACAAAATCATTATTAGTCCCTGCAAGGTAGGACTAGCAATCGACCATTATTATGGCATAGCCTAACTTATAGATGAAATGACCTTTTTCACTACCATTTTTCTGGTTAATTTTAATCAAAATTTGATTTTTAAAAACTTGAGTTTAAATTGTTTGATATGCATAATTTGAGTTTCCCAAAGGTTTTTGAGGGTGCTGAATACATTTATGCATTCAAAACTGTATTTTAGGCCAAAAAAAATCTTGAAATTGTATTGCCGGATTTTGGTGAATTCTGGTGTAAAAGATTATTTCGTCTATAAGTTAGACTATGCCTTAATTTAACATTGACCAAAACTTATAATGTTTAACTTTGAAAAAATATATTTATTTTTCAATATTATTATAAAAACTATTCTCAATTGGACTGCAGGTCTTATTTTTGCCTTCGCATAATATAATGCCATGTGGATACCTGCATCACATATTTTATGCCATAATTTATGGAATGGTTCCAATATTCATGCATCATTTTTAGATAAGTGGATAGTATTTTTTAAGGTTTAGTCTAATTTATAAATGAAATGACTTTTTTTCACGATATGTATTCTGATTAATTTAATCAAAATCAGTTAGAGATTTAAAAAAAAATTGAGTTTAAGTTGTTTAATCTGCAAAATACGAGTGCCCAACCAGTTTATGAAAGTGTGAATCCATTTATGCATTCAAAAATATATTTCAAATAACAAAAAATCACATTGTTTCTTAAAATTGTTTTACATGAAAAAGTCTATTTCTTCTATAAGACTACTCCATTTTTTAATCCAAAAATAAAATCTTTGAAAATAGCTCATATGCACTTAAATGGCATATCCAATCAATTACTTCACAACATAATTTAATATATCTTTACATAATTGCTTACATTTAAAAATATTTAAATGCATTATTATTATTATTGTAAGTTTAGTAGTGCCTGTCTATTTTCTATTATAAAAAAAGGGCAAGTTACAGAAACATATCAAAACCTGGTGGCCTCAACCTGCCCGAAGGAAACCAGGTCTGTTGGCCACCTCAAAGAGTTATAAGCCATCCAGTATTGAAAGAATTTGAGTCTTGTACTATTCGCTATTTCAGAGTAACTATATCTCACATATGGAAACTGTAAAAAGTAAATGCTAGCCGCAAAATACATATGTAAAAACAAAGAAAGAAATATCAATACTCATCTGAAGATTCTATTGGAGCCAAAGCTTTCACGCTTGACCCTGGCATATCTACCTGCTGTATCTCTTGTAGCTGGCGATCTATACATCTGAGATGAACCGATCCATGCTGTTGCGAGACCCGTATTTCCTGAATTTCTCTTTTAATATCTTGTAGAGTTGAGGCAACCTTAGGATTGCCTCCCATTTCATGTATACTTAGTAGAGCTTTAGCCATAACGCATTTAATTGTCCAATAGGTATGAATGGACTAGTGGAATAGGGAAAGCCTTCCTCTGGTGTTGCCAGGATCTTTGATAAACTCCATTGCCATTTCCTGGATTTCTATGTCCTCTTTTATGTTACTTTATCTTTCCCATCCAGCTATTAGATTCTTAACATGAGGTGGATTCCCTTCAGAAAATGCGTCAAAAAGGCTTTCCATGACCTCCTTCTTGGATTTCCTTCCTCGTTTTCCAGTGCGGCCTGTGGTCGCTGGCTGTTTTTGTTTCCCTTTTCCTTTGTCTTCCTTTTTCACCATCTTGGTCGTTGACTTTCTTTGACAATGCTTTTGAGTTTTGTTGCCGTGATCTTGGTAGTCACGTGTACATAATCTATAGAACCCTGTGTATTGTGACAGAGTGTCAATAGCTGCTCTAAATAAGTAACCATTAGCAGGACCCACATACGT
This sequence comes from Pinus albicaulis, assembly GCA_034641835.2. NCBI lineage: Eukaryota > Viridiplantae > Streptophyta > Pinopsida > Pinales > Pinaceae > Pinus > Pinus albicaulis. The sequence continues at coordinate 652,226,418 of CM076573.1, read as the reverse complement.
GACTGTAGTGAGGCCACCTCCAGTCGAGTGGTAATGCATGGTCACCCCACGATACATTAACATAAGAATTGAAAGAAAAAATTTGATAGATAGGGGGAGGAGAAACTTTTGGAACTGCACGACCTCTACCCAGAAACCAAGGCAATACATATAGAGTTGCTTGATACTCTATAGGGTTTCTATCCATTGGAGTACTCCCCTAGATTGAATCATGCATGAAAGGGAAGGAAAATGACACAGATAATCCCCTTTCAGAACCTGAGATCCCACCTTATAACTAGCGGAAATCAGATAAGTCGAGACTGATAGTAAGGGCCTTCGAGCCACCGTTGGATAATCTTGTGAAGCCATCCAGGCAAATTCACGATTCATGGACAAGATAACAGAAGAGCATTGAGCACAACAAACTGAAACTAGGATGACATAGGTAATAAGACCCATTGAGGAACCTTTTCAACCGACTAAAACCACAATGACATAAGTATTAAGACCCACTGTTGAGATTCACCAAGATGATGAGCTTAGTGAAAAGAGTCGCCTTCAGTAAGTGGGCCTGCAGGCTATTTTTGGCGCAAGTCTATTTTTAGACATGTTGATCATATTTCAGAAGTTGCGAGATGTTATTTGTGGATGGTTGATCAAGTTGAAAAACATATGAAATTCTATTTTTAGAATATTGGGCGTAGTGGAGGCAGGCTAGCAGGTGGCAAATATCGGTGCATGGATTTGCAAGATTAGGCATGTATAGTGTATGACGATTGTACTGTACTGAGAGCTTGTGATAAGCTTTGTATGTTTGTATGAGATTGTCATATGATCTCCATGTTACATAATATATATTTGGGGTTTTCAGCTTCAGGCTTTCCCGGTTAAAAATTGTGTTATGTGCGATTGATAATTTTTTTTTATGCTTCACATGTGTGTGCAATTAATTTTTTCGCAAAAGATTAACAAGTGGAATAGATTCAGTATCTTGCATAAAGTTAAATAGTGTGAGATCAGGTGGATCTTGGACATATGCATTCTTAGTGCATATAATTTCTACATGGTATCAGAGCATTGTTGATTGAAGATTGCAATTGTGAAGTGAGTTTGTGCTGGTGGACAATTCTAATTTGCTACAGAAGATTCTTGGTGCAAAAATCGAGTATACATTGAAATGTCTTTCAACGGGTTGAGATTGGAGTATGCCCTTGATGGGAGCTCGAATTACATAGCCTGGAAGGACAGGATGGAGGTGGTGCTGGAGGATAATGGGCTGAAGGAGTTCATCGATAGCGATGTTCCGAAGTCGGGATCTAGCGATGCTACATTACTTGATGCATGGCAAAAGAAGACTGCAAAGACGAGGAGAATTCTGTTGGAAGGTGTGAAGGACCATATTGTGTCCAGCCTTTATGGGAAAGCCACTCCATTCTTAATGTGGAAGGCTTTGATAGACTTGTTCCAAAGCAAAAGTGACCAGAGGAAGTTGGCGCTTAAAGACAAGCTTAGAAAAATAAAAATGGAGAAAGGCAACAGTATTCCAAAATACCTCATGAAGTTTGTCCAATGCAAGGATGAGCTGGGAAGTGTGGGGGTTACTATTGATGATGAAGACTTGGTGAGCTTGGCTCTCCTTGGGCTTCCGAAGAGTTGGCATAGCTACGACTCTGTCAGTGGATGGGAGAAACTACCGGGATGGGAGCGAATTTGGTCGGATCTTGTGCAGGAGGAGATAAGGCGGGGTACCAGGGATGGATCTTCATTGAAGAATGAAGATGAAGAGAATTGCGCTTTGGCTGCCAAAGCAAGGAAAGGGAAGGGGAAGAAAAATCCTTCTAAATTTGATGCGAAAGGCAAGAAGCAGGACTTGTCCAAAGTGAAGTGTTTTCACTGTCACGAGCATGGACATTTCGCCATTAACTATCCACAGAAGAAGAATAATAAGCAGGTTGCTAGATTTGCAACTGGAGAGGCCTTAGCCTTGCAATTTGAGCTAGATTTTTCCTTGATTGCATGCTTGGTTTCAAGCTGCATGGGATCGGTGTGGTATCTTGACAGTGGTGCGTCTTTCCATATGACGGGAGACAAAGAGTTGTTTAGTGACTTGGAGGAGAAGGACCCGTATGCATATAGAGATGGGCGATGATGGTCGGTACAGTGCGACTGGCATTGGGACCATTACCTTTGAGAGGGAGTCCGGTAATCCATTCTTGTTGAAGAATGTCATGCATGTTCTAGGTCTGAAGAAGAACTTGGTCTCAGTCGCAATGGTGGAAGACAGGGGTTATGATGTTGTTTTCAGTGAGGGAAAAGATTTCCTTTGACATAAAACAATGGATCAAACCAAGAAGATAGGGGTTCGAGTTAAGAATCTCTACACGCTGGAGGTAGATGGTTGTGCTGCAATGGTGGGAAAAGCAGAAGAAGTGGTGATCCGGGATGAGGGTGAGTTATGGCATAGGATATTGGGCCATCTTCACCATGGCGCTTTGAAGATATTGCAGCAAATTTCTACTGGAATTCCCAAGGGTACTCTTGCGCAGTCAGATCAGAGCAAAGGATGTACAATGGGTAAGTTTTTGAAGACCACCTTTCATGAGAAGGAGAACCGTGCTTCGGTGATCCTGGAGAGAATTCACACAGATGTGTATGGACTATTCTCGGTTGCTTCAACAACAAAACACAAGTATTATGTGATATTTTTTGATGAATTTTCTCGTAGATGCTGGATCTTCTTCATGCAGAAGAAGAGTGAAACTTTCTCAAAGTTCTGTGAGTTCAAGGCATTGGTGGAGAAGGAGTTGGGGAATCAGGTGAAAGCTCTACGGAGCGATAATGGTGGTGAATACATCTCGAGAAAATTCAAAGACTTCTGTAGCAAAGAAGGAATTCGAAGAGAACTCATATCGCCTCATAATCCACGGCAGAATGGGGTTGCGGAGAGAAAGAACAGAACGATCGTGGGTGCTGCATGAGCGATGCTACATGACCAAGGCCTACCAATGCACTTGTGGGCGGAAGCATGCAACACTGCGGTTTATGTGCAAAATCGTTGTCCTCATAGAGTACTTGGCATGAGTACACCTGAAGAAGATTTTTCTGGTAAGAAGCCTGATATTTCTCATTTGAAGATTTTTGGCTCACTTGTTTACATTCATGTGACAAAGGAAGCAAGGAAGAAGTTGGAGCCGACTGCAGAAGTTGGGATATTTTTGGGGTACACATAAACACCCCATAACTCTCGTGTGTATTTGCCAAACGGTCGGATGACTGTTATGCGACGGGATATAAAATTCAATGAGGTGAAATCCATGAAGTTGTCGCTTGAGAGGGAGCTACACTTGCATGCGGAGGAGGAACTTCTTGTTCCCAAAGATGAACCTCTGGATGTGGATCAGCCACAGGAGGAGATTCATGGATTGGATGAGTCCACTCATGCAGAACCAAACATCAGACAAGGCAGGAAGCGTACCACAGAAGCTGAGAGACTGAAGGTGGATGCGACACAGAATGTAGGAGTTCCTAAATCACAGCGTAGACAGAGATAGTCACCTGACCGATATACTGGATACATGGCTCTTATGAGCAAATGTATTGTGACAGAGCCATCTTCTTTTGAAGAAGCAGCATGGGAGCCCACATCGGTAGATGCCATGGTGGAGGAGTATGACTCCATTTTCATAAAAAATGCTTGGGAGATTGTTCCAAGGCCGGTGGGAAAATTAGTTGTAGGATCAAGATGGATCTACAAGGTAAAGAAAGTTGCTGATGGAAGTGTCAAGGAGTATAAGGCAAGATTTTTTTCTTGAGGCTTCTCACAGATTGAGGGGATTGACTATGAAGAAACCTTTGCACCTGTCGCACGGTATTCTTCCATATGGACCATCCTTGCTCTCTCAGCGCAGATGGGTTGGCACATTGATCAGATGGATGTGAATACTGTGTTCCTTAATGGGATCATTGAGGAAGAGGCGTACATTGAGCAACCTAAAGGATTTGAGATCTTTAGCAGTGAGTCGCATGTGTGCAGACTCAAAAGATCATTGTATGGGCTTAAACAAGCACCCCGTGCTTGGTACACTCGAATCGACAACTATTTCACTGGACTTGGCTTCACCAAGAGTGAGGCGGATGCAAACCTGTACCAGATTGTGGTTGAGGGTAAGCTTTTGATCATTGTAATTTATGTTGATGATTTGATACTAACAGGTGATGAGCAGTTGATACACTCATGCAAGGTTGATCTTGCAAAGGAGTTTGAGATGAAGGATTTAGGCCTCCTTCATTATTTCCTTGGATTGGAAATATGGTAGCGGGAAGGTGAACTGTTTGTGTCTCAAGGCAAGTATGCTCGGGAGATACTGGAGAAGTTTCACATGCAAGGCTGCAAGCCTATCGACACTTTTCTTCCAGGAAATTGGAAGAAAAAGGATGCTACATCAGTAGAGGTAGTGGATGCCACTGTTTATTGATAGTTGGTGGGTTTGCTCATGTATTTAGTCAATACAAGACCAAACATATGCTATGCGGTGAACCAGCTTTCACAAGCGATGGTTAATCCTACCAAGATCTTTTGGAAGGAAGGCAAGCATGTCCTGAGATATCTCAGGGGCACATCTGAGTATGGTTTATGGTACAAACAGACAGATGAGGTGAAGTTGCATGGCTTCACGGATGTAGATTGGGCAGGAAGCCCAACAGAAAGAAAGAGCACATCAAGAGGGATTTTCAGTATCGGATCTACGGCAGTTTCTTGGTACAGCAGGAAACAAAGATCTGTGGCACTCAGTTCATCAGAAGCAGAATACATGGCGGCAAGTTTAGCTGCATGTGAGGCTATCTAGATGAGGAGGATTCTGGTTGGTTTGTTCGGTTCACATTTAGATCCCACGGTGATTCATTGTGATAATCAGAGTTGCATTAAACTCTCGGTTAATCCTGTGTTTCATGACATATCTAAACATATTGATATCCGGTATCATCATATCAGAGATTGTGTGCAGCGGAAGATCATGTTGCTTCAGTACATTCCCACAGAGGATTAGGATGCAGATATTCTGACGAAGGCGCTCACCAGGAGAAAATTCGAATACCATAGAGGCAAGATCGGGGTGAAGGATAATCCCTATCTTGTTGAGAGGGAGTGTTGAGATTCAACAAGATGATGAGCTTAGTGAAAAGCGTCGCCTTCACTAAGTGGGCCCGCAGGCTATTTTTGGCGCAAGTCTATTTTTAGACTATGTCTATTTTTAGACATGATGATCATATTTCAGAAGTTGCAGGATGCTATTTGTGGATGGTTGATCAATTTGGAAAAATAGATGAAATTCTATTTTTTAGAATATTGGGCGAAGTCTATTTATAGATCGTCAATCTAAAAATAGATGCATGTCGATTATTATTAGCTCTTAATAATAATTAGACTCTAAACAACAACTTATTCTCTTGGAGCACTTCAGTTCAGTGCACAGATGTGGCACATCAGCTGACAGAAGGAATTACGCTATTCCTAAGGGTTTATTGGAGCTAATGCATGGAGGACTCAGTTAGAACTCAAGTGGCAGAGTTATGACATAGTTGGAAGAAGTAGTTATGGAGTTGTATTCAGTTTAACTCAGTTAGACTCGGTTGAGCTAGTTGTATCTAGTCTAACTGATTGATACACTAGTGAGAGTGGAGTGAATTAATTAGTTAATTAATTCACAAATAATAACTCATTAATCAACTGAACAATACAACAGTTAACTACAGTGCATGGCAGTTTTAGTGGAGACCAGTGGAGAGATAGGTGAAAGGGCAAGATAGACTATTTGTTGTGACTATTAGTGATGCATTGATTGCATCAAACACACAGTGGAGATGCCAATGAGGATTGCGCAGTCAAGGATGGAGTAATTCGAATTCATTCAGAGCTATTCTTCAGCAGATATTGTGTAGTGGAGGTAGGCTAGCAGGTGACAAATATCGGTGCATGGATTTGCAAGATTAGGCCTGATTAGTGTATGATGATTGTACTGTACTGAGAGCTTGTGATAAGCTTTGTATGCTTGTATGAGATTGTCATATGATCTCCATGTTACATAATATATAGTTGGGGTTTTCAGCTTCAGGCTTTCCCAGTTAAAAACTGTGTTATGTGCGATTGATAATTTTTGTTTTATGCTTCACATGTGTGTGCAATTAATTTTTCCGCAAAAGATTAACAAGTGGAATAGATTCAGTATCTTGCATAAAGTTAAATAGTGTGAGATCAGGTGGATCTTGGACATATGCATGCTTAGTGCATATAATTTCTACACCCACAACACCTACCAAACTCAAAACTAAGCCATTCGACAGGAGCAAAATGAATCTTAAAAGCTCAGACAGTTCTGAGCAGGTCAGACAACCATTAATAGAACAGAAACAAAAGCCAATATTGCAGAGTTGAAAACCAAATTCCAATTTACCATATAGAACAGAATTGAGTGCAACAACAATCAATTCAGGCAATGCATCCATTTTCAGAGGATAAACATACCACTTGAGAAGTTGTAGAGCTCCAAGTTTGTTGTTCGTCGTTGCTCTTGCAGCTTCACCTTCTCCTTTTTCCTGGAGCTTCAATTGGGAATTACTGCAGATGTTTCCTTCCTTAACTTTCATTATACCTTTCACCCACCGACGTTGTTTCCCAAGCGTCTCTGACATGGATAGTTGGCTTACACATAAATCGTTGACGATCATAAATACTGGCATGCTATGGTACTTTCGTGTCGTCCCACTACCAGTTTTTGCTGTCGACTCAATATCCGATGACCGTGTGTGGCACCGCATTGTTGTCCACCTCACGTTTTCCTTCCTCTGTGTGGCACCCCAATCGGGGATCTCGATGCCTTGCCATGTCTCTGTCTATGATAATATGAAGAGGGTGTAAGTCTATAGTGCGAACCATGGTTGTCCTATTCATATCTAGCTGTCCTCTGGCATAATTACAACCACAATTCACCAGAAAATATGCCACCTCATTTCCTAATTGACGGACATGAGAGGGTATGAGATAGCCTATTCCTTTGATAATGAGATTGATTTCATTGATAAGCCATGTCGTTCTCCAACTTTGGCTGATCTTCTCCCATGGAGTTCCCTGTTGCAGTTTCTGCAAAACCCCTGTAACCCTAGTCGAATTGTTGAGATTGCAACAAGATGATGAGCTTAGTGGAAAGAAGTCACCTTCACTAAGTGGGCCCGCAGGCTATTTTTGGCGCAAAGTCTATTTTTAGACTATGTCTATTTTTATACATGTCGATCATATTCTATGAGTTGCAGTATGCTATTTGTGGATGGTTGGTCAAGTTGGAAAAATAGATGGACTTCTATTTTTAGACATATTGGGCGAAATCTATTATTAGATTTCCACTCTAAAAATAGATATGTCGAATATTATTAGCTCTTAATAATATTTGGACTATAAACATTATCTTATTCTCTTGGAGCACTTCAGTTAAGTGCACAAATGTGGCACAGGAGCTAACAAAAGGAATTACGCTATTCCTGAGGGTTAAATGGAGCTATTGCATGGAGACTTCAGTTAGAACTCATGTGAGAGAGTTTGGTGGAGTTGATTGAGGAAGTTAATGGAGTTGTGTTCAGTTTAACTGAGTTAAACAGACTTGAGCTAGTTGTATCTAGTCTAACTGATTGATACACTAGTGAGAGTGGTGTGAATTAATTATTAATTAATTCACTAATTATAAACTCATTAATCAACTAAATAATACATCATTTAACTACAGTGCATGGAAAGTTCAATGGAGACCAGTGGAGAGATAGGTGAAAGAGCAAGTGTGACTATCAGTTGTGACTATAGTGTTGCATGAGTTTGCACCACACATTGATGGAGATGCCAATGAGGAATGTGCAGTACAAGCCAGGTGGTTTGGAGTTCATTCAGAGCCATTCTTCAGTAGTGATTGCACAGTAGAGGCATGCTAGTAGGTGGTAGAGATTGGAGCATGTGATTTGCTAGATCGGACCTGATTAGTGTGTAGCAATTGGAGATTGTACTGAGAGCTTGTGAGGAGCTTTGTATAATGATTGTTACATGATCTCTATGACATATAATATACAGATAGTTGGGGGTTTTCAACTTTAAGCTTTCCCATAAAATACTATGTTCATATGTGTGAATGTTTATGGTTTTAATGTGCGCATGCGATTGTTTTATTTCCGCAATTAATGATCAATGGTAGAAGAGATTCTGTATTGTGCATGAAGTCAAATAGTGTGTGATCAAGAGAATATCGGATGTATAAAATATCAGTTATATAAATTTCTACATGGTATCAGAGTGATATTGATCATTGGAGCAATTGCAAAACATTGAAGCGGTTGAGTTTTGTGCTTGTGGAATTCGAATTTGCAACAATGTTTTCTTGCTGTCGAAGTTGAGATGTATTTCAACAGATTGCGATTGGAGTATGCCCTTGAGGGAAGCTAAAATTATATTGCATGGAAGGACAGGATGGAGGCGGTGCTGGATGACAATGGGTTGAAGGAGTTCATAGATGCAGAAATTCCAAAACCTGCTTCTAGTGATGCTGCCGCACTTGACGCATGGCAAAAGAAGACAACAAAATGTTGAAGGATTCTGTTGGAAGGTGTGAAGGATCGCATAGTGTCCAGTCTTCATGGTAAATCTTCTCCATTCTTGATGTGGAAAGCTTTGACAGATTTTTTTCAAAGCAAGAGTGACTAGAGGAAGTTGGTGCTCAAGGATAAACTTAGGAACATAAAAATGGAGAAAGGCGACAATATACCCAAGTACCTCACGAAGTTTGTCCAGTGCAGGGATGAGCTGGGAAGTGTGGGGGTTACTGTAGATGACGAGGACTTGGTGAGCTTGGCTCTCCTTGGGCTTCCAAAGAGTTGGCATTCCTATCAGGACTCTGTCAATGGTCGGGAGAAATTGCTAGGATGGAAGTGACTTTGGTCGGATCTTGTGCAAGAGGAGATAAGGCAGAATACCAGGGACGGATCTTCATCGAAGAGTGTAGATGAAGAAAATTGTGCTTTGGCTGCCAAAGCAAGGAAGGGGAAGAGCAAGAAGAATGCCTCTCAATCCAGTGCGAAAGGCAAGAAGCAGGACATGTCCAAGGTGAAGTGCTTTCATTGTCACCAACACGGACATTACGCCACTAATTGTCCACAGAAGAAGAAAAATAAGCAGGCTGCTAGATCTGCAGCTGGAGAGGCCTTAGCCTCGCAGTTTGAATTGGATTTTTTGTTGATCGCATGCTTGGTCTCAAGTATGATGGGTTCAGTGTGGTTTCTTGACAGTGGTGTGTCTTTTCATATGACCGGAGACAAAGATTTGTTTACTGATCTGGATGAGAAAGATCTTGGAGTGCACATCGAGATGGGCGATGATGGTAGATACAGTGCGACCGGTATCGGTACCATTTCCTTTGAGAGGGAGTCTGGTAAACCCTTCGTATTGAAGGAAGTGATGCATGTTCCAGGATTGAAGAAGAATCTGATCTCGGTGGCCATGTTAGAAGACAAGGGATATGATGTTGTCTTTAGCAAGGGAAAGGCTTTCCTGTGCAGTAAGGCAACTGGTGAAACCCAAAGGATAGGGGTTCGAGTTAAGAACCTTTATCAATTGCAGGTAGATGGATACACAACAATGGTAGGCAAGGCAGAAGGAGTGGTGAGCCGAGATGAGGGCGAGCTATGGCATAGGAGATTGGGCCATCTTCACCATGGTGCTTTGAAAATTTTGCAGCATATTTCTACCAGGCTTCCCAAAGGTACACTTGCACAGTCAGATCAGTGCAAGGGATGTACTTTGGGAAAATTTGTGAAAGCCACCTTTCAAGAGAAGGATAGTCGCGCCACGACGATCCTTGAGAGAATTCACACAGACGTGTGTGGACCTTTCTCAGTAGCTTCGACAGCAAAGCACAAGTAATATGTGATATTTGTTGATGATTTTTCTCGTAAGTGCTGGATCTTCTTCATGCAGAAGAAAAGCGAGACATACTCAAATTTCTGTGAGTTCAAGGCAATGGTTGAGAAAGAATCGGGGAAGCAGGTGAAGGCTCTTAGGAGCGACAATGGTGGTGAATTCATCTCTAGCGAGTTCAAGGACTTTAGCAGCGCAGAAGGAATTTGAAGAGAGCTCATAGCGCCTCATAACCCACAACATAATGGGGTCGCTGAGCGGAAGAACAGAACGATCGTGGGTGTTGCACGGGCAATGTTGCATGATCAGGGCCTTCCCATACACTTGTGGGTTGATGCATGCAATACTGCGGTTTATGTGCAAAACCATTGTCCTCACAGGATACTACACCCGAGGAGGCGTTTTCTGGTAAGAGGCCTGATATTTCCCATTTGAGGATTTTTGGTTCACCTGTTTACATTCATGTGACGAAGGATGCCAGGAAGAAGCTGGAGCCGACCGCAGAGGTTGGGATATTTGTGGGGTACACTGATACACCCCACAACTATCGTGTGTATTTGCTAGACAGTCGCAAGACTGTTGTGCGACGGGTTATCAAATTTCATGAGGAGAAAGCCATGAAGTGTTCGCTTGAGAGGGAGCCACACTTGCATGCAGATGAGGAACTATTAGTTCCTAAGGATGAGCCTCAGGATGTGGATCAGCCACAAGAGGAGGTTCATGGAGTGGAAGAGACCACTCATGCAAATCCAACCATCAGAGGGCGGGAGCACACTACAGAAGCTGAGTGACTAATTCAGGATGCAGAGAAGGTTGTAGGAGCACCTACATCACAGCGCAGACAGAGACAGTCACCTGATCGGTACACTGGATACATGGCTCTTATGAGCAAGTGTATCATGACAGAGCCATCCTCTTTCGAGGAAGCTGTGGAGGACCCTGCATGGGTAGATGCCATGGTGGAAGAGTATGATTCGATTGTCAGAAACAGTGCATGGGGGATTGTCCCAAGGCCGGAAGGGAAATCAGTGGTAGGTTCGAGATGGATCTACAAAGTGAAGCAAGCAACTGACGAGAGTGTGGAGAAGTACAAGGCAAGATTTGTTGCCCGAGGCTTCTCACAGATTGAGGGGATCTATTATGAGGAAACCTTTGCACCTGTCACAAGGCATTCTTCCATACGGACGATTCTTGCTCTCTCAGCGCAGATGGGGTGGTACATTCATCAGATGGATTCCTCAACGGGGTGATTGAGGAGGAGGTGTACATAGAGCAGCCCGAAGGTTTTGAGATCTTCAGCAACGAGTCGCATGTGTGCAGGCTCAAAAGAGCGCTATATGGGTTGAAACAAGCACCTCGTGCTTGGTACACACAGATCGACAGTTAATTTACCGGACTTGGATTCTCCAAGAGTGAGGCGGATCCGAACCTATACCAGATTATGGTGGAGGGTAAGTTGTTGATCATTGTAATTTATGTAGATGATTTGATACTGACCGGTGATGAATAGTTGATACTCTCATGCAAGGCTAATCTTGCAAAAGAGTTTGAGATGAAGGACTTGGGCCTTCTTCATTATTTCCTGGGATTGGAAATTTGGCAGCGCAGTGATGGACTGTTTGTGTCTCAAGGCAAGTATGCTTGGGAGATACCGGAGAAGTTCAACATGCATGGCTGCAAGCCTATCAACACTCCTCTTCCTTGTGGATGGAGGAAAGAGGATGCTACATCGGCAGAGGTAGTGGATGCCACTGTTTATTGACAGTTGGTGGGGTCGCTCATGTATCTGGTCAATACACGACCCGACATATGCTACACTGTTAACCAGCTTTCACAAGCTATGGTTAAGCCTACCAAGCTCTTTGGGAAGGCAGGCAAGCATGTATTGAGATATCTCAGAGGCACATCGGGATATGGACTTTGGTACAGACAGTTGGATGAGGTGAAGCTGTGTGGCTTCACGGATGCAGATTGGGCAGGAAGCCCAACATACAGAAAGAGCACATCTGGAGGGATTTTCAATATCGAGTCGACAACAGTTTCTTGGTACAGCAGGAAGCAGAGATCCGTGGCACTCAGTTCAACGGAGGTCAAGTATATGGCAGTGAGTTTCACTGCATGCGAGGCTATATAGATGAGGAAGATCCTGGTCAGGTTGTTCAGTTCACACTTAGATCCTACTGTGATATATTGTGATAATCAGAGTTGCATCAAACTCTTGGTTAATCCAGTATTTCATGATAGATCTAAACACATTGACATCCAGTATCATCATATCAAAGATTGTGTGCAGCGGAAGATCATGTTACTTTCATACATTCCCACGGTGGATCAGGATGCTGATATCTTGACGAAGGCGCTCACCAGGAGAAAATTCGAATACCACAGAGGCAGGATAGGGGTGGCAGATAATCCTTATCTTGTTGAGAGAGAGTGTTGAGATTGCAACAAGATGATGAGCTTAGTGGAAAGAAGTCGCCTTCACTAAGTGGGCCCGCAGGCTATTTTTGGCGCAAGTCTATTTTTAGACATGTCGATCATATTCTATGAGTTGCAGGATGCTATTTGTGGATGGTTGGTCAAGTTGGAAAAATAGATGGACTTCTATTTTTAGACATATTGGACGGAATCTATTTTTAGATTGCCAGTCTAAAAATAGATATGTCGAATATTATTAGCTCTTAATAATATTTGGACTCTAAACATTATCTTATTCTCTTGGAACACTTCAGTTAAGTGCACAGATGTGGCACAAGAGCTGACAGAAGGAATTACACTATTCCTAAGGGTTAAGTGGAGCTATTGCATGGATACTTCAGTTAGAACTCATGTGACAGAGTTTGGTGGAGTTATTGAGGTAGTTGATGGAGTTGTGTTCAGTTTAATTGAGTTAAACATAGTTGAGCTAGTTGTATCTAGTCTAACTGATTGATACACTAGTGAGAGTGGTGTGAATTAATTATTAATTAATTCACTAATTATAAACTCATTAATCAACTAAAGAATACATCAGTTAACTACAGTGCATGGACAGTTTAGTGGAGACCAGTGGAGAGATAGGTGAAAGAGCAAGTGTGACTATCAGTTGTGACTATAGTGTTGCATGAGTTTGCAACACACATTGATGGAGATGCCAATGAGGATTGCGCAATACAAGCCAGGTGGTTTGGAGTTCATTCAGAGCCATTCTTCAGCAGTGATTGCACAGTAGAGGCAGGCTAGCAGGGGGAAGAGATTGGAGCATGTGATTTGCTAGATCGGACCTGATTAGTGTGTAGCAATTGGAGATTGTATTGAGAGCTTGTGAGGAGCTTTGTATAATGATTGTTATATGATCTCTATGACATATAATATACAGATAGTTGGGGGTTTTCAGCTTTAAGCTTTCCCATAAAACACTGTGTTCATATGTGTGGATGTTTATGGTTTTAATGTGCGCATGCGATTGTTTTATTTCCGCAATTAATGATCAATGGTATAAGAGATTATGTATTGTGCATGAAGTCAAATAGTGTGTGATCAGGAGAATCTCGAATGTATAACATATCAGTTATATAAATTTCTACACGAATCCCCTTCGACGATGATTATGTGATATCGCCCCCTGGTCGCTATCTGGAGGCCTTGTTTAACCGCAAGAAGTTCAGCTTCTTTGTTGGTGGAAACCCTATCTCCATCGCATATACTCTACATATTTCACCTTACGAGTTCCTGATTATACCTCCTGCCCCCACTTGTCCTTGATTCCCTTTCGAAGCTCCATCGTAATTTAATTTCAAGAACCCTGGTTGAGGTTGCTGGAACTTGTCCTGGGGGTTCTGTCTTAGTTGTTTCATTTTCCACAAACTTTGCACCAACATTTGTGGTTTAAGGTTGAGCATGTCAAGGATTCTAACCTCATATGCATTGACTTTCGAGTCATCATCTGTCCATTTCTCTACTAGGATTGTTTCTCTAATGTTTTCTTGGATCATCTGCAAGATATCTTCTCTTTGTTGTCTCTCATCCTTGAAAATTCTTCGATTCCTTTCTTTCCATATAGCCCACAACAGAAAACCCATTGACAACCTCCATGCTTTGTTTAGTACTTCACATGTAAATCCTCCTTTCCTCCAGGTTACTATTGTTTGTTTTATGTTGGTTTTGTCTCGGTCAGTGTGTTGGAAGACCATGGTGATATTGATCCAGAGTGAATCTGCGACTACACAAGAAGATGCTCTAAACTTTCAGTATGTTCTTCACACACTGTGCATTGTGAAAGTCCTTGCATCCCCTTTCTTTACAATTGGTCCTGGGTAAGAATTTTTTTATGACTTACATTATACCAACACTTTTCCATGCGAGTGTCAAGAGGGCTCTTGCTGCAATAATTAAATATAAAATGAATCACATAGAATACACCTCACCTTGCGTGAAGCCAAGTTGTTGTTTTTCAATCACTATTTGAAGAATGATGAAATTGTAAATTTACATGGTTCACACTAAACATCAAAACATGCCCCAAAAAACTGAAGTTCCAAATTTCCAATGAAAAGAATCCCTGGGGCCGTAATTATCGCCCATAGAATAGCAATCTCAACATCATTCTACTGTGATTGGACACACCCTGTAATTTTTATCTTCTAATTAGCCTTGTTTTACCTGTTAGTTATTTTTTAATGGATAAATGGTTTAAGCTTATGAAAAGCGAAGTTATTTTCCTGCTGAAAAAAAGAAGAAGAAGGTTTAAACGTATTCAAAAAATTCTAGATATTCGGCTCCTATATGCTAAATAACTTCAATTGCAATTTGTCGAAAATTCGTCCAAAATCTTCTTGGACCTGATGTCAACTAAATTTCAAACAAAAATTGAGTGAAAAAATAGCCCAAAAATGCCAAAATGTCCAACGTTTCGACTCCGCTCCTACAATTATGTGGGCAATGGAGAGCCTTATTTCCCATAAATGCGCCGAGGAAGGAAATGGCCACCACAGGATGATGCACTGCTTTAATCTGACGGTGGCCATTTCCTCCCTCGGCAATCTGACGGTGGCCATTTTCTCCCTCGGCACATTTATGGGCCGATAGACTGAGAAATAAGGCTCACCATCCATTAGGGTGCAGTGGCCGCGTAAAATCCCCGACAAACAATTGTCGGGCGATTTTAACGAAACGTGTAATCCTCGACACTCCATTATACTGTGATTTTGACGGAACGTGGAATCGTTGTTCAATACAAGAGTAATTTTTAGATTCTGTTTAGTGGAATTACGTAATTAATACAAATATAGAGATTTGACTTCAATTTGGAGTCCTTAATGGTTTAAACATTTGAAAAATTCTAGATATTCGGCTCATATAGACTAAATTCAATTCCATTAATTTCCGTCCCAATAATCTCTAACCAAATTTCAAGCAATTCAAACAAAATTGATCGAAAACTTTATTGGACTTGATGTCGATTAAATTTCAAACAAAATTGCGCAAAAATATAGAAAGTTTCGACTACGCTCATGCAATTATGTGGGCGATGAATTGGGGTGCAGTCATGGCTGCTTACCAATGCGTATTAACTTAATTAAATGAGATGTTTCTTATCATTAGATTTTAGCAGGTCAGTTATTTGAGGGTGGACATATACAACTTCACTCATTTCATGTCTATTGCCAACCCATTTATTTGTTGCCATAAACAATTCTTGACTGTACTGTGATTTGGGAGAACGTGGAATCGCTATTTAATACAAGAGCTTTGTTTAAATTCGGTTTAATACGTAATTGTTTTTGGATGGTTTAGATTTAATGAATTAATTTTTTATTTTTTATTTTTGGTAAGGAGGGTGTATAGGTGTGGATTTTATTTTTTTAATATGATGTTAGTATATAAGGAAGGGCTCTAAGAATGTATGAGCTGGTGTGGTTTTAGGAAGTAAGCATTTTAGAAATATTCTTATTATATTTTATTAGTGTTTATGGTGTTGTAGAAATAGATGGATATTTGAAGAATAGGAAAGTATATTTGGCAAATTCAGATCATTTAGCTTTGGGGAAAATTAAGAATCCAACAGAAACCTCCCACTAACTTATCTAAAAGACTAAGGGCCTTTGAAATCCATTACCTTATTGGTTTTTTTGATGGGGCGTCACAGAACATGAGATGTAGTTGTGGAGCATGATTGATGATATCTCCAAAATGTCATTATAAAATATACTAGTATGGTGGCCTAGGGACAAATATGAGGGCAGAGATGTTGGCTTTGTGAGGTTTGCTGTGGTTCTCAAATCAATTATACTTGGATAAGTTGTGGGTATTTGGATCTTTATGGATCACATGAACAAAGGAACTTCTCTGAATCCTAGTCACCTTGTTGCATGGCTCGATAGAATAAAAAATCTGTGTAGATCCTTCTCCTCCATTACTTTTAAGCACATACATTTATAAAGAGAAGAACATTCAAGATGATCCACTATTAAAGAAGAGACTGACTAGGAATTTTGGAAAGATGCATTATGAACTCACATATATATGAGAAAGTAAGACTAACGGAGTTGTAAATTATTTTTGAAGAATAATAACTTAGATGGACATGATAAAACTAATTTTGAGTTTCACTAACAGTGGATATAGAATATAATACAGGAATCATGGAGTCCAATTGTTTTTTTTGCTCTTCGGCTACAGCTTACTGGAGGAAGCTGAAAGACAATGGGTAAAAGTGGGGTCTTTTATTATGAAAGAGGGGTAAAAATGCAGAATGAAGTATATTTTTGATACAAGTTTTGAAAGGTTTTTTTCTGTAAACATTTTTGTTGATGGTTTTAATGTTGGATAACAGATGCTACATTGTTTTTATAAAGAAAGGAAGTGAACACATAATTGAATGTATATAAATATGATTTATCTTTCAGAATTTATGTTCTGGTACTTAATATAAATCAAACTTTGTTTTGAAAAAAAACATAAGAAAGGGCCATGGCTATTATATTTGGGGTATTGCTGGGATCATTTTATTGATTATGGAAAGAAGTTCACACAAAGTTAAACATCATTTGAATATTGTAGGTTATATAGAGAGGTATATGAGGATTTAGCATTTAGCATGAGAATTTTATGAGATTCTTAAGATTAGAGGCAAAAATTGCCATTAGATTTTGCTTTAAATAGTGAAATGGACATAGCTGCTAGTAGACGAAAGAGACAATTTCAATATTGGATGGCGTTTAATGCTTTAAGGTGGCCAAAGACCTGCTTTCCTTCAGGCAGGTTGAGGCCACCAAATGTGCATATGTTGCAACTTGCTCTCTTTTTTTGATAAATAGAAAACAGTAAAGAATTACTAAATTTAAAAAAAAAAACAAAAAAACAAAAATTGCCATTATTAACTGCATGCTTATCATTCTAAACATCAACTAACATTGATACTTGGAGATTCCACCCAAAATTATTATGACTTACTAATTTTATGCTTTCAAAACTAATAATCTTTTTTACCTTTTTCATATAAATGTATCCTAAACTCAATACCATAATAATTGATCAATGAATCAAATAGATGGTCATCCATATTTACCAGCCAATTAAATTATATATGTCTCTGCTATTTAATGTACAAATACATGTGTGTGTGGTTGTGCTAGTTAAAGTAAAAATGGATATTTGGCTCCCGTTTTGGAATTCCATGTGTGCGAAAAGCACTACGCTCCCATCTCACGTCAACTAAATTTAGCAGGACGGGTGCCTTTCAGCCATAGTGGAAATTACGCTTATAAACTGTCGAGTCCAGTCTTGATATTCAACTTCTGCGTCTCGCTTGGTCATGTCTCGGCGCCATAATCGAAAGTACGCTGTTATGGATCGTCGAATGTTGATCCCGCATCAGGAGTCCTGTCTGGTGTTGATATTCAAGTGATAGCTCTGAGATCATGGCAAGATCAATCCATGTATTCTTTCCAAGGAGAAATTTGGCTCTGGCAAAAGAAAAGGTACGGCCCAGCCTCATCGTGATAGCCTTGATCTCCCTGGCCATACCACTTTTTGTTGCACAGCCTGGGCATGGGCATGCACCATGTTTGCCAAATACTGGAACGCGAACCTCCTCTTCCTGACCTCCGCACGGCCGGGATTAACGTGATTAGTGTTATGGGTCGGTGTATTAGAAGTTGGAAACTACATGAGAAGGGATAGTGGTGCATGTGCAGATGTCATCTATATTTGGATGGAATTGCATTTTAACTAAGTGCATGAATCTAAGCCCATAGTGTTTCCATCTTGAATAGCAATGTCCACTACCACTGACTTCCATTATTATGTCATCCAAGCAAATTGTGAATGATTGCATTGTTTATGTCTCCCCACTATAAAACCTTAGAGTTGACCTTTTCATTGCTTAGATGTGTTAGAAAAGAGTATTTTGGCATGCTAAATACGTTGTTCCTAATTACAATTGTGTGCTAGGCTTGAGCCCCCCATTATGCATTCCAATATGTATATATATGGTATGGTGCTAGTGCAAAGTTAATTATAGTGTAAACCAACATGTGGGTGCTATATTGAGGTAGTGGTAATTATGTAGTGATGTTGTTAGTGTAAACCACATGGGTGTTATATTGAGGTTGTGGTAATTATGTATTGATATTGTTATTGCCAAGCATTTTTGTACAATCCATTTGAATATGACACAATGATGTATTTAATTAGCGTTGTGTTAATAATATTGTTCACATAACATCTAATACCTTCACTTATGAGTATGTACACCACCCATATATCTCTTTAATGAATTTCATGGAGGTGAAGTTAATCTATGGTCTCATATGAGTAATTGTGAAATGGATTTTTTTATTTTTTTTATCTGGAAAGAGTATATATATTTGTATTAAAATGCGCTTGCACGCAATCAAAAGCGAGATTTTTACAACAAAAACTGTGTTTTTCCTTGGCTGTGAATAATACAATTTTTCCAACTCTTATATGAGTTTTTTCATCAGCCATCCCATTTTCAAAAGTTAGAACTACTTCCTGCTACTATAAACCATACAGAACTATGATAGGAGATATATACATGTGTAATTAGATATAATACAAAATTTGCATGTGCTGGAGGAATGTTTATTCCTCCTTTGGAGTTGGGGAGTTGAAGTCTAGTGGATTCAACCCTTACTCCTCCTTCTAGATGTTGTTTGTTAATTTTAGCTTCAGCCCGTCTATTTCCAGTTTGAGGGTTTCCACTTCGTCTTCCAGCCTTTGGATTTTTTCTTTTTCTTCCAGTTGTTGTTCCTTGATCTCGATGACATC
The DNA here is from genome assembly GCA_034641835.2 of Pinus albicaulis. Taxonomy (NCBI): domain Eukaryota; kingdom Viridiplantae; phylum Streptophyta; class Pinopsida; order Pinales; family Pinaceae; genus Pinus; species Pinus albicaulis. The sequence continues at coordinate 652,207,217 of CM076573.1, read as the reverse complement.
TTTGTGGTGTTGGCGCACACACATCTGAAACACTACAATTCCATTTCAAAATTCTCCATGTTCCATGGTATGGGTATCACAATTCAACATACTACTCCCAGTTCCATGAGCCCAATCGACACTCACACTCCTGGCCCTGGGACTGCGGAGGCCCCAGGAGCAAGAGCCTATACTCTTAGCATCATAACTCACATTTCCGCTAATCATGTCAGACACAGGAGACCCAGACCCAGACACAAACTCTAGGACATCGATAACCCTTGACATCCCGAAAGACCCGGAACACCAGAAGTAAACAAAGCAAACAGAGGAGTTGGTGCACAAGCAGGTCACGAGGCTCACTGATCCCACAGACAGGTAATTCACGGCTTTAGAAATCTGAATCACCAGAACCCGAATAATCCCTGGCTTCCTGTAAGACTCGAAACTCTAGCAGTAAACAAAACAGACACTCAGGCCAGTGCACATATAATTTTCTGCCACCTCAATCCCCACGGACAGGTTAAAACTTGGACCCTCCTCACCAATTCCCTAGTTTCTAGTATCTTTCGAGAGAACCCAAAGGCCTTCAAGCAGTATCGAGAGCCCCTAGAGCACCTCCAGCCAGGACTTCTTCTCACCAACTATTGGTTTGAGGGGTCTTGACCTAGGTTCAGATTTGAGGTTAATCAACAAACCCCTGTACTACTCGCCCTTTCAGCAATGACCTACTTGCGCAGGTCAAGGTCTTACCTGAAGGAGTATGGGAGGGTGCTGGAACCAGGTTTCCGCACCCTGAGAGAGAGAGAGATTTAATGAAGTGGGTGCCTTCAGATCTAAACAGGCCTGCGCTGAGAAAGCCCTAACCAAAAAACCTTAGCAATATACGTAACAGAATAAATTGCGCGCAACCCGTAACTTATAATGTAATTAATTAACAGGAGCAATATGATTGAACATCATCAGATCTATGCATTCATTACTCTTTAAAGCATCACATCCATGTGCGCAATCGATTAGCTATTAGTATTCAACATTACATAAATAACTGGGAAATAGCATGCAACGTAACTTATCACAGAGACAATGGATATCAACAAAACGTCCTTATGTTTATTAATACTTCAAATTCTTACAGATTCTTTCACTGGCCCGCACACACAGCCAGCGGGGTCCGCACACAACAAGAATTAGGGTCTCCGCGCACACAGCCAGCAAGAGCCCTTACCCAGACAAGTTCGCACAAAATCCTCAGAGCCGATCTATCATTAACAACATACCATCATCTTATCAAAATACTTACCCTTCAACTCGTCCTAGACTCACTCTTATATTTTTAGCCTGTGCTATACTAGGGTCCGCAAATCGTGGTTTGTGACTCCTAGATCTACCCTTTTTTCCCGTTAAAAAGCATGAGGGGCTTTGACCCGCCCCAAAGTACCTTAACTTGTGCTAGGCACAACTAAAATACTCAAAATATTACAAGATTATATCAAAATTTCATTCAGGGGACCTCGCTCCAACAGGCCCCCAATGCAATCTTGTGACTCGTCCCGAGTCACAGCGGTAGTGGGGTCTTCATCTTGGTCTGGAGCTGTTCTATGGCGGCGGAAAGTGGTGGAAAGATTCCCTCACTCTGCGCGGCTGCATTTTGCGCGATCTTGACCAAATTTTGTGAAGTTGGTCCCTCAATAGCCAAGGTGACGCTGTCCAATGTCTTATTCAATTTTTTTACCGCAGCGTCCAGGTCCTACGAGAGCTTCATCTCTTCATCTGCCCAGGGCATCAGATGATCGTTGAGTACTTGATTCTTATGTCAGAGCTCCTTGATTTCATCTTTGAGAACATGACTGGTGCGAAGGCGCGCCAGTCGTTGTGCTGCAACAAGGGTGGGCATGGTGAGTTCCAGCTGATAAAATTCCTGCTCTTTGTGGTGCAACTTCTGAGTGAATTGCTGGAGAAGTGGGTCATCTTGCATTGTTGACCATAACTCCATAGCAGTGTCCAACAACTCAGAGCCTTTAGATATGTTTTCTGAAATACTTCTGGTGGCTTCCTTGACCAATGCAGTTCGTTGGGCTCGCACCTCTGGAGGGGTCTCAGGCTGCAGCTTCACCTGCAGTGCAGCAATATGTTGCTCAAAGTCAACTTTGACTGTCTACACCTCGGTCCTGGAAGCCTTCAAGGAAGCAACCAAGCTCTCAATTTTCGCATGAGGCGCAACAGATGAGGGAATGACAACTTCAGGGATTTCTCTGCACAACCGGTCGATTAGATGTTCCAACTCTGTTCGTTGTGCGACCGCTGCTTGTCACACTGTCTGTGCTTGGGCGGATTCTGTTGCCTTTGTCGCGATTGTCCGTTCTACCTCGCTTAGCTGTTGCTGCGTACATGCTTCTCTGCTTTGAAACTCAACGGAGATGAACAAGTGGAGAGTATGTATTTTCCCACTTGTTATCCGTGCAAGGTCGAGGCCAACCTATGTGCATGCTTGGACCTGTGTGCACAAGGCTGGTGGCTCTACGGTCATGGCCACGCCCGGGAAGGGGAAAACCCTTGTAGGTTTTAACCCTGAATAGAAATTATCTACACACGAATCTTATAACAGAAAATAAACAATATTGAGAGCATAAAACATAAAACAGATAAACACAGAGATTTTCCCCTGGATCCCAAATCGGGACGACCGGCTTGATTTTTCATTATATTCCTTTTAGTGTTACAACACATATATACATGCTGAAGCATACATGAACCCTAATCCATTAACCCTGGATTAGAACATAACCGTAGTTCCCTTGACCAGATCTACAAAAATACCAGGGGCTGAAAACCATCGTACCCCAAAACCATGTGCAAAACCATGCACAAAACCATGGGTGCGGACTACCCACCGGAAATTAAGGACCAAAAATTTTTCACTGGGGCGCTACCCTGGACCCCTATAACACATACCCAACATTCTCCCACTTGTTGTTTTCTTTCCGCAGGGGGCCACGGGAGAGCTTAGTCATTGGCCCAATTCTTCAACACCCATTGTTTCTCTACACCAAGAGAACTTTTGAGTTCTCACAGACTTCGTCAATACATCTGCAACATTCTTCAAAGTGTCCAGCTTTACCAGCAACACCCTTTTAGCCTCAACCATATCTCTAACAAAGTGATATTGAACATCAATGTGCTTTGTCTTTGAATGATAAGTAGGGTTCTTAGCCAAGAAAATTGCACTTTGGCTATCACAGTCTATCCTTATAGCTTGTTGTACCAACCCCATACTTGAACACAATCTCTGCAACCAAACTGCTTCCTTGCTTGCATGAGTAGCTGTTATGTATTCTGCCTCTGTAGTTGAAAGAGCCACTACAGACTGTCTTTTACTCATCCAACTGATTGCACCTCCAAATAGGCTAAACACATACCCACTTGTAGATCTTCTTTGGTCTAGATCTCTAGCCCAGTCTGCATTAAAAAAACCACGAATGTCCAACATTCTTTCCAATCCTAGTCTTCCCTGGTAGCACAAGCCATAATCACTAGTGCCACGTAAATATCTGAAACCCCGCTTTACTGTTATCCAATGCTCCTTCCCTGGGTTTGACATAAACCTGCTCAATACTCCCACTGCATGTGCAATGTTTGGTCTAAAATCTGAGACCATTGCATACATCGAGGCTACCTTTACACTTGCACTTATGGAACAGGGACATATCACTCCTCTTCTTCTTGTGTCTTGGGACAGCACATTCCATGAGACAACTTTACACCTACATAAATAGGAACATTCACCGGTTTACTATCCTGCATATTGAACCTCTGCAATATAGTCTCAACATACTTCCTCACGGTTTAACTTGAGCTTCCTCTTTCCCGATCTCTCTCCAATTTCCATGCCCAGAATATATTTTGCAACACCAAGATCCTTCATATCGAATTTGGAGAAAAGTTAGGTCTTCAAATCTTGGATAATTTCTTTGTCATTTCCAATCAACAACATATCATCCACATACAAGACCAAATAAATAACACGGTCACCAATTAATTTAAAATAAACACAGTGATCCTCCTTGCTTCTGGTGAAGCCAAGTCCCTATATATAGGTATCAAATTTCTGATACCACATCCTTGGTGACTGTTTTAACCCATACAGAGACTTCTTCAACCTGCATACCAGTTCTTTCTTACCCTTCACCATAAAGCCTTCAAGTTGCTTCATGTAGATCTCCTCTTCTAGATCCCCGTGAAGAAATGCTGTCTTCACATCCATCTGTTCTATCTCAAAATCAAATGCAGCAGCAACAGATAAAAGTAATCTAATAGAAGTAACCTTGGCAACGGGAGAAAAAATATCACCAAAATCAATTCCCGGCACCTGGGAATAACCTTTTGCTACCAACCGAGCTTTGTATTTCTCCACCTTGCCTTCTACATTCATCTTCTTTTTAAACACCCATTTTCTCCCGATGGGCTTCCTTCTAGCCGGCAACTCCACCAGATCCCATGCCTCATTTTTGTGCAAGGATGCCATTTCATCAACCATGGCCTCCTTCCAGAGTTTTCCATCCTCTGAATCTACTACCTCCCTGACAGTTTTGGGATCATCATCAGTTATAGTTAAGGAAAAATTTGAATAGAAAGCAGATGGACTATACCTTTCTGGTTGTCTTCTTTCCCGAGCTGATCTTCTCACAGCTGGAGTTTGTGGCTCTTCCCCTTCCAAGTCTTCTTCTGTTGTAGAGTCTGATTCATCCTCCTTTAGCTCAAACTCTATCTTCTTATGTTCCTTTGGTATGACTTCATGTTTAACAACATCTTTCACCTCTCTAAACACCACATCTCGGCTATATGCAACCTTCCTTGTTTCTGAGTTCCAAAGCTTGTAACCTTTTAAACCATCCTTATACCTAATAAAGATGCACCTTTCAGATTTATTATCCAACTTGGTCCTTTTCTGCTTTGGAACATGTACATATGCATCACATCCAAATACCCTTAGATGTGAAAGAGAGGGTTTCTTACCAGTCCATACCTCATGTGGAGTCTTATCCTCTAACATTGATGAAGGTGATTTGTTAACCAGATAGCATGCAGTCTCCACTGCCTCTGCCCAGAATTCTTGTCCTAACCCGGTACCACTGAGCATGCTTCTTGCCTTTTTCATAAGTGTTCTGTTCATTCTTTCTGCAGCTCCATTTTGCTGAGGTGTGTATGGAGTAGTCTTATGTCGTGCTCTACCACAATTCTTACAGAACTCTTCAAATTCCTTCTTGCAGAACTCCCCACCATTATCTGTCCTAAGTGCCTTTATCTTCTTCTCTGTCTGGTTTTCCACTAGAGCCTTAAATTCTTTAAATCTGTCAAAGACTTTGTTAGCACTCAAATCTACCTCAGGCTGAAATGAAGTAAACTCAAGGCTACATCAAACCACGCTCAGCCTCGTAGCTAGCCCTACGAGGACAGGAGAGGGCTCTCTCCATCAATCTCGAGAAAATGAGCAATAGGATGCGAGATGACTTACAATAAGAACTGATTTTAGGCTAGTAAAGAGATAGGTATGTTTTTTTTTTGGTTTTTTGGGTTTTCGCTGGAGAAATGGGAAAACAGATTTTGGGTCCGGGGATAAGGTCAGACCTTTGCAGAGTTCAAGCTGGGGCGAGGTAGGTGATGATCTTGATGCTTTAAATTGGATATATGGATAGATTAGACCGACGAGGAGCTGAAGAGGGCAAAGAAGAACTTGGATCCTCTCCAAACATCTGAAAACATATAGAACTAACTGAATTCAAAGGCTAAGCACTGTAAACAATGGATTCAACCTTAATCACTCATTCAATTTAGTTCAGAAGCATATGAAAGGATGGCATACATTAAACATGAAGAAACTTACAGTAAACAAAGAAGAAACACCATCAAGAACAGAACACCACAAGGATCCCAACAGGTGCCGCAAAACCCCTGATCTTTCCTTAGCCAAAATATGAAAAATATGTACAATGATATCAAAAGTCTCCCAAGAGTCCAACCTGTAGAATGCCTCAGAAATTACAATATATAGATCACTCTAACACCTTTCCCCACCTCTAGGGGTCGAATTCCCTCTTCGGGGATCAGTTTCAACCAATTCTAATCATGGAACTACAATCTAGGCAGCTAACAACTTGCCTCTAAAAGAGTGGAAACTGATCCATTACATGATTTTTACCCTTTTTGTGAGTGAATCTTCTAGAAGAGATAAAAATAAGCCAAAGTTACATGTCAAATATGAATTTACATCATAAAAACCCAAAAATTCCATCCACAAGCAAAACTGGTCCATACTAGGCGAAAATCTGAGCTGGTAGTTGAAAATTCAGCAAAAATTTAAGTGGGTCGCTTTTGAGCCGAGTGGGTCGCGCGTTTTCCAGCCTGAATTTGAGGTACTTCCCGGCATCCAAATTGATCTCATGATAGCTCGTTGGAAAGCCCTGGATGTTGACTATCCAACCCAAGTAGAATTTCTAAATTTGGAGCTCATTTGACCCTCCAAAAACTCATTCTCCCAGAGGTACTTCCTGCTGGTGCAAAAGGTGGCAGCAAGGTGGTTTTCATGGTGTTTTTGAGCTTTTTGACCATCCAGATTTTGATGAAATGCTTAGTTGATTTCTGAGGATGCATAACTAACCATGAAAAATCCAAAAATGCAAAAATTTCCTCCAGAAAGTGTCCCAAAAAAAAGTGAGCGCATGGGTGCGCGACCCGCTTAACTGAAAAACCTGTTTTTTGACCCAAAAATTTGAAAATGACAAAATTTTCTCCGAATTTGCCCAAATTCGGAGCAGAGGTCCTCCATCATGTATCTTTCCCAGTCAACGAAGCCTCGGCCAAAATCCGAAGTGGATTAGGCCTTTTCCGCCGTTTTAGTGCTTCGCGCAACCTCCTCTTCATGATCTTCATTCTCGCTTTGCATACATGCAGGCGAGCCCAATAATGGCCTTTCATGTGACGAAGCATGTCTTTGTCTCGATTGGCCTTCGCCAACAATTTCTCCATATGGATGTTCACATGTGTGAGTACAGTATCTCTGTCAGTTGGTGTCATGTCACCGGGTCTCTTTCGATTCCACTGTCGGTCCTCACGGATTCGACGCAACTCATAATATGTGAGCTCATCCTCAAGTTGTTTGTTGCGCTGCTCCAAATAGTTAATCACCCACTGAGCCTTCTGCAATTGATCTTTCAGCTTGTCATTCTCGGCCCTTTTCTCCTGGATGACTTCCCTCAATTTCGAGCTAGGAGAGCTCGCATCAACATCAATGACTGTGAAATCTGTGTCCCGGCCTCCTGATGGGCCCTCATCATGCATGGGCCTCTTGCCCCTGTCCTGTACCTGTGCTGAAGAAGAAGGCGAGACCCCTTCCACATCATGTGGAGATAATACTCGCTCTGCTGATGAAGTCGGCAAGACCCCTTCCACCCCATGTGGAGATAATACTTGTCGTGTCGCTGCAAATAAGGCCCTGTGGCCTCGCTGATATGTCTGAACCAAAGGAGTGATGATATGCTCAACCTCAGGCATGTCTGGCTGGTGTGAAGGCTCTCCTGCATCATGAACTGTCTCGGGAGGCGGCTGTGGCACTCTGAAAAAGTCTCTAGAAATGAAATCCTCCCAAGTGATGCCCTGCTCTGCCAACTGATGCAACACTATGATCTTGATCAAAGCATAATGGTATATACTCCTGTACTGCTGCACTGGGCTCGTCTTCTTTTGCACAAACACCACCATCCTCTCTATGTTGCGATATATGAAGTACGGAAGGTTCATCATACGTACCCTCGTGAAGTGCATCAACAAACGAATATGATACGCAAAGAGACGAGTATATCTGCCCTCACAGCTGAAATACTGAATGATGAGCTTCATCAGCGGTGCATACTCCTCCCTCAAGAATCTGAATGGAAAAACTCTGCTCAAGTAACTCATATATCCAGTTTTAATTTATGGCTCATAGTGGAATTTCTCTAAATGCTGACGTTTGTTCCATTCCTCGCCAATGTTTGGTATGCCAGTGGCTTGAGCAATAGTCAAGGGTGACAAAATGAAATCAACCCCGGCAAGATTTACCCGGCCATCCCGTAAATGTAGAACAAATAGACGGGCCAATTCACGATGAAGCCGGGTTTGTGTAATCATCTCACAAAATCTGAAACATGACAAATACCGAAAACAATCCATTGCTAATGGACATGCCTGCAACCAAGCCAAAGAAGTAGGCTCCTCTCTGCGATGATTACCACTTCTGTTATCTCTATGAGACCCCCGGGGCACATTACCTTCAGTCACAGAATCACTGCCTGACCCTTGCTCATACTCCGACTCTGTCTCTGACATGGCTCTGAACAAGCTATTGGCACTATGTATACTGATATAAATGCAGTGAAAACAAAGTTATGATGTGTGTTTTAACACCCAACAAATATCCCCACCGTCAAAGCACCATAAGGAAACAAACAATGATAATATCTCTGTTTTAGGTGGATTGAAAAAGAAGCACAGTCTCTGTTTTAATTGCAAGTGAAACTTGACCAAAGGAAGCAGGAAGCCTTCAGAATATTGAGCAAATCTTGTCAAAGGGAGCAATGCATCATATGAATGTGTTTGTCAATGGGCAATAAAAACAGAGTTATAAGTGTCAATGGGCAATGAAAACAGAGTTATGAGAACGTTTTTGTCATTGGGCAGTGAGACACAACATGACCATAATCACCATGGAACAAAAGTCTTGACAATGGTAAAGAAATAACGATGACCACGATGGTATAATGGGTGTGAAAACAGTGGTTTTGAACATACATGCCAAGGTGGATATATATCAATGATATTAGGTGGTAAAAATGCTCATAAAACCATCCATACATATTTTAAAACCCTGAAGAACACATCAGCCACGTATGTAGGGTTTTACTCCTCCATTCAAATGTTTGAAGACTTCAATGATACCACCAACATATTAAAAACTAATGTGCAATGGTTAAAAACCTGTTTGAAGGCCGTTGGAGGCGATCTAAAACGAAACTGGGCGCTCAAATCGACTTTCCTGAATTCTGCTGGCAAGCGGGTCGCTTTTTTTTAAGTGGGTCGCTCGACCTCCAAGTGGGTCGCTCTTGTTATATTTTTGCACTGTAAAAAACGCCCGAGTGGGTCGCTCTATGCCCAGGTGGGTCGCTCGACCTCCAAGTGGGTCGCTCTACCTCCAAACCCTGTCAACGATGCTCTGAAATGCGATTTCGGCCTCCAAACTCCAGATTTCGATTTTTATGCTGTGGATTGTTGGAAATGAAACTTGTTTGGCCCTTTATATATGATGTAAATATCTTTCACAATTAGATTTGATCCAAATCTATTTGATAACCCATATTACAATGTTTTTGTATTCTCACATTTGGCTTTTAAATACAATCTCTCTTTGGCTTTTCTGAGCTCAGATTTGATGATTTTGTTGTCTCCTTGCAGGGGTATGGCTCTTTAGTTGAGGAAAAGATCAGAGGTCTGCTTTGAAATTTCTTCTTGGTGAAATAAACACAATTTATTACAAAAATAATATTGAACAATTTCTAGTTCCAAAACAGAGTTTTGGACTAGAAATGTTTTTAAAATGCTGATGATAATAAAACATGAAATCAAAATTTGCGGAACCATCCTCATCCTGCAGGCTTTATGACTGGTATACAAATGACTCAAAAACCCTAGACACTAGGACCAAAGACACTTATTGACATTTTAATGACCATGAATGAAATGACAATGATTTTGAGTGATTTTTGAGGAAATTTTTAAAATAGCACTGTAGGTGTAAGCATGAGGAAACATAAGACAACAGACCCCTTCGTCAGTCAATGGCATGCTCCTAGCGAAATGCAACGAAGTGGAACAAGCGAGACACCTAAGAATGAATATGCAAAAGATGAAATGATCACTGACGGAGGGCTGTAAGGACCGACTCTAACATTGGCTCCAATGGGGATGGTGGCTCCATGGAGATGCCAAGAATGGCAGATCTCTGGGGGAATCAGACAGTGCCTTTCATCCATTGGGCGATGGAATCATTATTTCAACTGATAAAACAAACTTTGGACATTTTTATCGACTGCAGATTTGACTAAAGACTAACTGCAATTTGACCAAAACTGACATGACCAAAATTGACATGACTTTTAAAACTAAAAGACTGATAAAACTGACTTGACAATTTCAAACCAACCAACCTCTATCTCCAGAATTATAGCCTTCGCTCCGGGCCCCAGACTGAAGATGAGAGATCAGTGCACACTTGCAACGAAACAAAAGTAAAATGATATATACAATGATAATGAGATCAGCAGAAGATACTCAGAAGTAATATCGCTTCAACAACCGACCATTGATCGGTCCTCCAGGACAATCATCTCCATTCATTTCTTTGAGAAGAAATGCATTCTGACCCCGATACGCTGCAATCTTAAAAGGACCCTTCCACAGATTTTCAAATTTTCCGTGCTTTCCCTTATCTTCATTCCGAGCATCCCATTTCAAAACTACCTCATCCAACTGAAACTTATCTGCTTTCGCCTTTCTGTCGTAGATCTTCTTTATGCGCTCCTGCAACTTGAAAGTATTTTGAAATACCTCCTCTCGTGTCTGCTGTAAATGAATCATTTGATTAATCCTCCGCTGCATAGGATCTTCCTCACTCCCAGCCTCCTGAAGCAATTTGACCACCGGGACAGCAAGTGAAGTAGGAAAAACCGTATCCGTTCCATACACCAACTAGAAAGGAGACATGCCAATAGACTTTTTCTGACTTACCCTATCAGCCCACAATGCATTCACTAACTTCTTGTGCCAGGCCTTTTTGTTGATTTCCAGCAATTTCTTAATGATATTCACCAAGGATTTATTTGAAGATTCCGCCAAGCCATTTCCTTGCGGATGGTAGGCGGTCGAATGCCCCAAGGTAATATTGTACTTAAAGCAAAAGTCAACCATCCTCTTAGACTTAAAGGCCGCTGCATTATCTCTGATTATTTTACTAGGACACCCAAAACATGACAGAATATTGTTTTCAAGAAAAGAGATAATTACCGCATCCGTGGCCTGTCGAGTGGGAATCGCCTCAATCCACTTTGTGAAGTAGTCTGTAGCTGTCAAGATCCATCTATGCTGTCCGGAAGATGCTGGGTGGATTTCCCCGATAAAATCCAATCCCCACTGCTGGAATGGTGCACTAACTTCAATTGGTTTTAGAGGCAAAGGCTGTAGTTTCTACTTCCCTTCGAAAATTTGACACTCATGACAATTTTTAACAGCCTTAAACACATCAGAAAACAAAGAAGGCCAATAATACCCTGCCCTTAGAATCTTATTCGCTGTGGTCTTCCAAAACAAATGACCTCCACAGTCACCTTTGTGAAAATCCTCCAAAACTTTTTGAGCTTCCTCCTC